>JADLZK010007622.1:600000-821268 GCA_015847255.1 Hyparrhenia diplandra | reverse complement strand
ACACGCCATTGTGCATCTCCAGCATCGCCATCGCCCTAGCTATTTCGTTGTCTACTTCCATTTCGACGCTGGGTAACTCTATCACAAATCTCCGGGTAGCCCATCTTCTGAAAGAACTCTCCATCATATGTGTTTGGGTCGCATCGTTGTAATCTTTCATCGATTGGCATAGGTAGTTTACCGTAGCGCTACCTTTTTATGCACAATATCCTACCTAGGAGACACGCGTTGGTTTGGCAAGCCGCATGGCATGCAATAAACTTGCAATCGCCCTCGTGAGCCACAATGTAGACATCGCCCCTCGAATACACGGAATCACGGAACTCACCAGTCCAATGTTTGGGTTCCCTGCTCATCACGCCGTGGTCAAACCAAAGGATATTTGAAAATGACAGTTTAAGTTGTTAGGGTCAGAACGAAAGTTCATATATTTCTTCAAGTCTCACGTAGTAGTCACAAATATCGCTGCCGGGCACAAACACTCCGCTTTGTGGTTTTCTCCGATTGGGCCGCCTCGTCAAGCTTATCGTGAAAACGATAAATCGCTTCACATCATAACCCTAAAGGACCTAACCCTTTTTCACAAAATTGCAACCTGTCTCAACTCCCCAAGACACATAGAGGGATCGGTTTGGGCCTCGAAGGTCAACTAAAGATAGATCGTCATATTAATGAAAACGCATTTATGAATCAGGAAATGTCCTAGATAAATAGAGCCGAATGGACACTACCTTTCTTTGAACCACGAAATAAAATCGGCTTCCTCGCCGCACCTCAGAAAAAAGGGTATCTTCTTTCTTTAAGGTAGGATCTTCATTCATGCCGATTTGTCGAATGAAGTCCCTTGCACTAATGAGACAAGGGGCTTTGGTATAAATGAAAAGTGACGCTTATTGAACTAAGGCTCCTTTGAGGGCTTACCGTCAGCACGCATTGAGCTCCCCGCAAGGTTGGTCCAACACGTGATATCATGATCTTCCGCCACTTTCATTGTTCATTGCTTAGTGGTCCAACTACTTGAGGTTCCGAAGTTGGCCTCTAAAGGCCGTGGGTCGATTCATTTTCGCCAAAGATTGTATCGGCAGGAGGATGGATTATGCACGCTAGGTAGCTTCTCTGATAGCATTACTCGCGGTGAAGTTTGACACCCTCACAATATATGTGCCTCCGCAATGCAGTTTCCTTTCGTGTCCGGCTTTATTTCTACATTTTCAGACGGTTTTCTTTAACAAACCTCGACATTGATACATCCAACGGAATCGCCGTGGGCTCCCCATAATGCAGCCCTCATACGGAGGTGCACAATCAAATGTCGTGACGGGCACGTACCTAAGAAACTAGGTGGAAAGACCTTCTCCAATCCTTACTAAGCATCACGATGCCGCTTTTCCAAACCTTGATGACCTGGGAGATAGCTCCTGGGCGAAAGTCGGGCGAAAGAAATAGCTCAACTCTGCCAAAGAATAGCCATAGATGCTCAAAAGTGTGACATAGCCTCCCACCATCGTCGAAGAAGCCACCCAATCCATACGCGGAAGCCATGACTCTTCATCCCGCTGACTTTAAGAGTAGTTAGGTTCACTCCTCCTCGCATTCGCATACCCATCTAGGAACATTAGTGTGTCTTGATCCATTCAAGCACTTCCCCTCCTTTGTGGGGATCAACAATATGTAATCGGCCTTAGGCCTAGTCCATCTCTTGCCGCCTACGAGAGGCTTGGCATTTCTTGCCTTGGCCTATCACATAACGCTGCCATGTCCACTCTAGCCTTAGGGTTGTCCTTAGACTCTGTCGTGTCCATGATTGTTCCCCATAGTCCCTGGGGATATCTTTCTGCGTGCATGTAGTCAATGTAATGAGGTACAAGAAGGTCATCAACATATGGGAGCCCTGTCAGGCCCGGACTTATGAGTCCACATATGTTGGGGTTTCCATATATCCCCTTCACCTTCAGATTGGCCACAAGAGCTTCTATCCGAGCATGAACCCTAAGCAAGACTGACATGTGCGGGGGAGGATCTAATACTTTAACACCTTTTGTAAAGTTCTTGATGTCTTGTCTAAAATGCATGGTCAAGAGGGAGGAATTGTCGATGTAAGTCGAACGACCTAATACTTGCCCCTCTTCAAAGAAATCAAGTGAACCTTTACAGCGGCCTTGCATACACCGGACATGGGAACTTCCCCCTCTGTACACCCCCAAGCACTCAATAAACCATACGCCATACAAAAGTCATGGATCGAAAGTATTGGTACCACACATACATTTTGAAGCTTTTCTTTGTAGCTCTGGCCGCATGTCCATACGCCATCATTCCAAGCACCGACCAATTCATCCCAAATAGATCCATGTACACGCCCCATATTATTCTCGGATGACCCGAATGATCAACTAACGTAATACATTTTGCCGTTGAAAGGTGATACTAGGGGGAGATTGAGGGGGATAACAAACACGGGCCAACATGTGTATGGGGCAGCCATCATCCCGTATGATTGAACCCATCGGGTTGCCATCGCAACACGTGACGCTACGCAGACTCACCGGCTTTGTCACGATGTTTCTCACCGAAGTAGCGCCAAGCCGTACCATCGGATGGATGTACCCATCTTGTCGATGGTATCTTTTTGCCCTGCTTGTGCCATGTCATCCGCTTCACCGATTCCTCTACCATGAATAGCCGTGATCTCGGTATGAACGGAAGGTAACCGTGAGGATTTTCGGCGATGTTAAGAGGCTTCTTCCGACCATTACCGCAGTCTACTCCATAAACCCGGACGATTTACACTTTGGGCAAAGGCTTTGCATCCCCGTGTCTCGCTCCTAAACAGACGCACTTCTGCAAACATGTATCCGCCGCGTAAGATCTTAAGTGATTTAAGAACTTTTCTCCGCCAAGCTGTTGGTTGATCGGCGATTGTGGGGCTTCGAAGCATGCCGGCAAACACAAATAACATCTTATAGAAACCTTCTCGACTCATGTTTAGGTCGGACTTCAACCCCATTAAGCGTCCAATGGCATCTAGCTAAGAAACCTCGTAGTGCTCGTGGAGGGGTTTAATTGCCGACTCCATCATCTTGTAGAACTCCCGTGCATCTTCCATCATCCCCTCCCTTTCATGAGAGTCAAAACATGCTTTGTAGGCATCGGCTACCATGTCTCGCTACCCTCGCATCAGCATCAAAGCGCCGAGACGTGGTCTCACCACCTCCTCTCTGATACGTGAGATTTCACCATGGAATCTCCACATGGTATATCCCGTAAATCCATTAGCGTAAGATGTTGACCATATCGACTTTGTTTTTCCTTCTCCTATTTGCACAATTGGTGCAGGGACACGTATAGAACAAATGCTTTGGAGAGTTGCCAAATGCACGCCCAAGAATTCATTAGTCTTGTACTGCCACTCATCATCAAAATCCCATCTCGCTTCTACGGGCCGGTCGTACATCCACTTTTCGGTCATCCATCCTTTAGCATATGTAGTCACACAATGACATATCCACTTACGGTAATCCATCTACATAAAGGCCGTAGTCCTACTGTCTAATAGGTGAGGATAGTTCCTAATCCCACCCGCGGATGCGTAGATGAGATTGCTTTCCATTTTTCTCCTATACAAGGCACGAATTTGGCAAAGACCTCCCACCGTTCTCCCCGATACACGCCCCAGAGTGTGTGTATCTAGTGAACAACAGGGGGTGATGCCGAAACGCTACCTCAGATCAGAGCGGAACATGGAAAGTAATCTCATCTACGCATCTGCGGGCTGTCCAGAAAACGTGGACAATCCGAAATAGATACAGTCATAGATATGCAAATGTCTACATACCTCCAACTATAACTGTTTCAAACGGGAGACGCCTAACTAGGTTCCGCGATCTCTAATTAAGGAGGGGTTCATACCTAGGGTGGCAAGGGCAAGACAAAGCAAGCAAAGCGGACTCACATCTCGGCTTTAACTCCGACGACTCTCTGCACAAAAAAGTAAAACATAAATGGGCTTAGTTCAGAATTTTTGCAGCACCTCCCCGCGTTGAGGCATCCAAGCCTGCAATAAAGTCTACGGCACAAAGGACGACAACCACATACGCATTCGCATTGAAATCAACATGTCATTTCACCGGTTCACATCCAGGAACTACCACCACTACACGGCACGAAGCCTCACCTTGCTCCGGCATTGGACGGAGCAAAACGGTGAGGGGCAAGACGAGGATGGACGACGCACCACGAGCCGAAGCACGAGCACGAGCGACGGCGTCCCTCTCCTTCTCCTCCCGGTCTCCCTCTCCCTTCCTCCTCCTCCTTCCTCCCTCCTCCCCCTTCCTCCTCCTTCAATGGCAGCCTGGCGGCGGATCTTGGCCGCGGGGTGGGGGGCCGGGGTGGGGAGGGCTGACGGCGGTGGAGCCGGGCGCGGGGCGGTCGGTGGAGCCGGGCAACGGGCGAGGGCGGGCGGTGGAGCTAGCCGGCCCGAGGCGGAGGCCGCGCGGCGGGGCCCCGGGGTGGGGGCCGGTGGGGCGGGGTGGTGGGCCGGCGGGCCGGTGGTATGGGACGGAGTGGTGGGGCGGGGTAGGGATGGCGGCGCGCCGCTCGCGGCGCGACGGGCGGTGAGTGAGAGTGAGAGCGTGCGAAAGTGAGTTTAGAGAGTGAGTGGAGAGAATGTGTCCGAGCGGAGTGGGAAATGACCTGGTTAGGGCCTTTACCGAGCGGCCGAGTGTCGTGAACACGAATTTTTGGCAAAATTTGTCCAAATACGAATTTCAACCATATTTTTTCAAGTTTTGCCGAGAGCCATACCGACCGGTATAATTTGGGACATTTCACCGAGAGCCCGTGTTGCTGGCCGCTTCGGCAAAATAATTTTACCAGGGCTCTCGGTAAAATATCCCCTTTTTTTGGAATTTGGCAACCATATTTTTGTGTGTGTGTCCCCTACAATGAATCACAGTCCAAGTCCAAATTTGAGATTTTTTAGAACTCTTTACTATATATTTTGATTTTATCTCTTTTAATTAAATTATCTTTTATAAGTCAAATTTGAACTGGAAGGCATTCGAATAGAGGGATACATTAACAGAAAAATGATATTCATATTCGTGAGTGCAATGTGAGGATGCATTAGTGAGAACGTTGTACCATATTTCGGAGATCTGTGATCTCAAGATCGGGTGACCTACACTTCAACGAAGTTATATGCACAATTCTGGTGCCCACCATAAGAACTTGCAGTGAAGTTGTAGTTGGAACATCTTTTAATTGTAGTGACTTGTTTTAAATTATGTAAGTTTGTATGGATTATGCACGTTTTAAATTATGCAAGTTGGTATGGATTGTGCACATTTTAAATTATGCAAGTTTGTGACTTATATATGTGATTTGTTTTAATTTTTGTTTGTCAAGGTGGAAGGAAAAGACAAAACAAAAAGGGAAAGCTGTGGTCGGGCTTGTCGAGCGCCCGTTGAGGAAACCCTCGGTGAAACGCCTCGCCGAGAGTGATAAGCTTTCAGCTCTAGTAGACCGACCATAGTCTACCGAGGGCCTCGACAACGCCGCAGATTGGCCATAGTCTACCGAGGGCCTAACGCCGCTTCCGGTGGAGTTGACGGCAGAGCCGCGCTAGTTTCTCGCAAACGGCGGCGCCAATTGTACCGATGGCTTTAGAATGGACGTTCGGTGAAATACAGATCTACCGAGGGCCCCCTCTGATCGAGGGGGTTTGCTCGGTAGAATGAGCCTCACGAGAGGCTGTTTTACCGAAGCGCTTGACTCAAATCTACCGAAAGGGCCATGTTTCGGCCGAGAGAGGCCGCCATGTTTTACCGAAGTTGTTACGCCGAGAATGTGTCGAACTCAATGGCAACAACCCGACCGTCCACCCGCCGTGATTCAAATAGTTGCTGCTGTTGAAAAGGTAGAGGTACCCGCCAAACGTTGTGTCTCGCATTGGGCAGGACGACGCCGCCGCTGCTCAGGTTAGATGGCCAAGGCGCGAGGAAGAAGGCCATCCCGTCGCCTGTTCGAGATGACCAGTTCTGGCACTGCTGGTACCGACTGAAGTTCGTCGGGGGTGATGTTGAAGGAGAAACTAGTGGTGAAGCTTGCCGCCTCGCCGGTGTCTTCATCCCACAGCGGCACAGGATACTTGTACCACACTCGACCTGTGCGGTTGTTAATTGACTCGGATAGGAGGTTCGTTGTCAGTTCGATACCTCTGCTTCTCACGAACTCGGCGCCGGGATGGCACACGACGCCGAGACTGCAGGGGTCATCAGTTGTGTTGCTGAAGTTGTAGCTGAATGAAACCGATGACGATGAAGGTACGTGCAGGCATAGCACGAAGAAGCTGTAGAAGAGGCACATGAAAGCGAGAGAATATAAGGGGGCTGATGAGCTCGCGCAAGCCATCGTTGGAGCTTGGCAAGAAAATAATTCTTCTCATATGGTGCACTGCGAGACCCAATCCCCTTGGATTGGATGGTTATATGCCTTTTGTTTATTGACTGGCTCGGTTGGGGTGACCGTGACTTCGAGTCAAGAGATGAGCTAGTCAAAGTCGTAGTCTATAGTTCTTATCTCTTCCACTGTTTCTGTACAACAATAATTCAGACTGTTCAATGCAGGCTTCCTTCATCGTCAATTTACTACCAGTGACAACTATTTGCATGTCAAGACGACTACTGATGATGCGTACTGGCAGACACCTGCTCAAGACCTCAGCTCTTTTATTTATCCATCAGTACTGCAGCTTGATGCGGACACCAAAGGACGACTCCCATCTTACCCTGGGTGGTTGTCTACCTACAGCCAAATATGTTCAAGTATTGTAATGGAAGGAAAAAAAAAATACTATCAAATGTCTATGGAAAACGGGAAAGGAAAATACTATGTATCTGTTTATTTTTTTCCCTTTGCATGAAATTTAAGGGTTATAATTTATTAATCATGTATGTATTATTTTATAATCATTATGATGTCCACGATTTAAGTTACTGTTGACAATCTGTTAATCCTATATCAAATTAAAATACAACCATGAGAGATTTTTACTCGCATTGCAAAGCATGGACATATTTCCTCCACTACTAGAAACCAAAATTTCCCAGTGTGCCCTAAACGCCGTCAAGGACATTGAGAAAACCCACCCACAGGCAAATACCGTCAAGGTATCCTTTGACGGAAAAAAATTAATATGCATGTCAATTTCCTGAAAGTAATATTTTCCTGAGTAGTTTTTTGACGGTTGGCTCATAGAGTTACTTTGCATGGTCCCATTCTGGAACCTTTAGATTAAAGTTTTTCCCTGTCAGTTTCCACACAAGGAAAGTATAACTAGGAAACTAAAGGAAAAAAAAAAACACAAATTACCTCACCTGATCAACATTGTAAATTCAGTTGCTCACTGCTAGACTTAGGATTACTCCTGTCGGTTTTGTTTATCTCCGACGGTTTTCTAAAAACTGACAGGAACAAGTTAAAAGTTCCTGTCGGGCGGACAAAACCGACCGGAAAGACTTATATTATTCCTGTCAGCCGGACAAGAACCGTAAGGGAATTCAGAAATCGTCAGGAACTGAACACTAGATCCTGTCGATCCGAGAAAACCAACGATGAATACTTTTTTCCTGTGGTATTGAACCGACAGGAGCCTCTACTGAAGATGTGGGCATTCGCGATGGAAAAAATCGAGACCTTCTTTTTATGTCCTACGCTACTGTGGATGTGGGCCCCATGTTGGAAGATAAATATCCCCATCCTCCAAACCATATCTGTCGGATTTTTCGAGCCCGGCAATGAAGATCAGCATAGCACGCACATGAAATCACAAAGGTAGCACACGGGACACATATTTATATTGGTTCAGTTTGGAGTAGATCTCTTTATCTCGCGTGCCTGAATTACAAGGGGCTGCTGAGTATTCTAATGGGTACCGATCGAGAGCTCTCTACCCCGCCTTATATACTCTGTGGGTAGGGTTACATAGATGGTGATTGGTTTACATATATGTTTCCTAGTTAGTTACATGGAGATAATAACAGAATGGCTATTGTATCTTGATGAAGTCAGCGCCCAAACTCCCTACACCAGGTTGCTTGATCACCACGTCTGATGATGTACCCTAGCTTGGGTGGGCCTCATCTTCGCCAGCCTCGGCCCATCCCGATGGTAGTGGGCTTTTATCGTGACGATGAGGTACCCTACGTCCATATCAGTGACAGTAGCCCCAGAAGGACTTGACGACGAGCCAGTCGAATGGCTCAATCCTTCGGGTGCCAGGGCTCAAGGTCCGTGTGGTGATGCTCTGAGGAAGTCGACGCTCCAAAGGATCCTCTGGGTGTCTGCAGGTGGGAACTTCCTTCGGTCTTCTAGGTATTGCGCGTCATTAAGTCCTGTTATAGATAAGGATGGATGAGTCAGGGAGTCCGAAGTGCCTCATCTTCCCTGCTCTGTCTGTAACACGCGTGACTCGCGTGGGTCATGGATGAGCCCAAGAGGCTCACCCCACTTATTCTTCCTTTGAATCTTCAGATGTTAGAGAAATCTCTTAGCCGTTTATTGTCATGACATCCCTTGTCCTCCAGTGATAGCAATGATGCTGGTAGAAGGCCTTCAAGATCGGCTTCCTCTGGTGCATGGGAGCAGCATTGGCAGCTCATCTTAGGTGCTAGTGGAAGCTTTGCGAAGATAGGAGGAATGCCACTGTTGGTTGCCCGGTGGTACTGATTACAGTTTGTGGTCAGGGTCCTCGTGGTGCCACAATTGGCTCCATCGGGGCCGCTGGGGTGCTGATGGCTATATTACCATCAAAGCACCTATGGTGGCTCTCCGCGAGTGAGGTGCACAGTGATGCTCCCCATGGCTACCGAACATTTATGCATTTTTTTTGAGTAACTGGACCCTAGACCATAAGACAGTTTGACTGCCCTAAGGCCGATAATCTTCGAGTGGTATCTTTCGATTGCTAATGCTTCGACTTAAGAGTCAGACCTCGCGGACTGTTTTTTATTCGAGTGGCTCCAGTATGGATCCACTAAGTGAATGACTATCGTGTTGCAGCTGGGCAGTAGTGAATGTCATCCTTCAAGTTGCTATCTGGTAAAACGAGTGGAATATGTTCCTTAGTATAAGAACACAGCGTAATAGACCCTGCGTGGGGCACGCCATAAACTCTTTTTTTCCACATTGGAGAGCCTCCTACTAGTCCAATTTTTATATTAACTCTTTTTCCTATTATATTAACTAGTCCATCAACCCATGCTATCGCACGAGCAAGAATCTTAGAAGACATAAACATTATTTACTATTTAATACCTTTGACTAATAAAAAAATATTTATCAGTAGTACAGCTTGAAGTGAAATCGAAGATCGGATAGCGATGCTAACCTCAAGATAGAGAGGTTCTTATGTTTGTCCCCCAATGCAACTGGTTGCCCCTGTTGCATGAGGACAACACCTGCCCCGTCGGCAGAAGCGTCTGTTTCCACTGTAAAAGTGCTGTCAAAGTTGGTACAGCCAAAACTGGGGTGGTTGCTTGCTTCAATTTTCTGAAAGCCAATTTTGATAGATGGGTGCAATGGAAGGTCTTCTGCTTGAGCAAATCAGTTAACGGTGTAGCAAAGATGCCATAATGCTTCACAAAATGGCGATAGCTAGTGAGGCCGAGAAAACCTCCGAGCTCAGTGAAAGAAGGCACTGGCCAGTGTAACATGGCTGCTATTTTGGATGGGTCAGATTGGCCAAATGAACACTGGCTGGCTTTGAGGAAAAGTGTGTGTTGAAGCACCGCCAACACTTGGCGTAGATGATCTGTATGGGCCTCCATTGTGGAACCATAGATAAGATATCGTCTGAAAAGACAAGCACAAACTTTCACAGAATTGGTTGAAGCACTTCATTCATAAGGCACTTATATCCCTTGTGAAGGTTACTGTATCCAAAGAATGCACCTAGCTTAGATTAAAGATCAAGTTTTTTCTGTATTGTATGGCCCGTGATTTGGTCAACAAGTACAGCAAAAAAAAAAGAACAGAGTAAACTGGTTTTTCCTCAAAGTATTTTTCCAAGGGTGTTGAGAAGGTAATGACTTTATTTGGGGTCCAGTTAATCAGAAAAATAGTAGATATAAATGCTTCATCCTAAAACTTAAGGGTCATGGACGCATGAGCAAGGTAACAAGACACTACGCCGATAGTGATTGCTTTTCACTGCCGGTTCATAATCCTAGAATTTAAAAAATTCTGGGGAATCTATTCACCCGGCAGTGAAGGCACCTATCAATGCCGGTTCAAGCCACGAACTGGTAGTGATATATCACTGCTGGATCAAGCTACAAACCGGCTGTGATAAGTGTGATATCACTGCCGGCTCAGGTTGCGACCCGACAGTGATATGTCACTGCCGGTTCATGGCTTGAGCCAGCAGAGACATAAAGATATCATTACTGGGTTATATATATTGACCCAGTAGTGGTCTTTGTCATTGATCAACCTATCACCATTGCTTCTGGTTATAAAACAGGTGTCCGGAAGCCTCCATGAATAGATGAGGTCCAATGCCGGCCATTTGAAGTCCCACATGGATTCAATCAATTAGCTCATTGTTCCACCATTTATAGTCTCAATATGTGTTCTCTGTAGGAGAAATCCCTCCATATACACCTTTCGTTCATAGTCAAAATGGTGCACGTGTGGTACTAGAAGAATGTTCATGAAGATAGAGCCACGCCAACGACAGGGCATGCTGGCAGCAAAGCGTGCCCCGGTTGGTTGTTAGTCGGTGTTGAGCCAGCGGCATTGGCTCATCACTGCAAGAGGCATAGGCTCGTCACGGCTCGCCGCCCTAGTGGCTCCTCCACCCCTCTGGCATGCTCTTGCACCATTGAGACCTCGAGATGTGGTTATATTATAATGTGTTTGTAAACTTCATTGTTAACATTGGCCTAGTCAAAAAAAGGTTGTACCTCTTTGACAAAAAGATCTTTGTTATCGTATATGCAATTTTATTTTAAGGTCTTTGTAATCGTATGTTTGATGTACCCTAAATCTTACTTAACATGCAATTTATTTGTTCATAATTTTTTTTACATAGTGCAATCTAGCAGGAAAAGAACATGAAACATTTACATAGTGGCCGGCAGGTTGAGTGCTCTGTCCATCAGCTGGATCACGGCCCAGCTTTAGTGCGATCTGCAGGAAAAAGCATAGGCGTCCATGTCCATTCCATTTAAAGATTTGCAAATAAATCTATGCTTGGCCACACTGTCCACGAGTGATCTGGTACAATTATTCATGCTTTAAAATGTCCCCACTCGAGTCCTTATCTCTCTTTTTTTGCTGACTACTAGCTATACTACTCTTTAACTTTCAATAGATTCTTTCCTCCTACACTAAGGAAATTCAAGTTAGGCAGCTAGCTTTATCCTTAGCATGCAACGTTGCTATCCTGACTCAGTGTGAATCGTTTGCCTTGCCTTATCTAAGCCACTACTTGCTCTCTGCTTTGGTGTTGTTGACACACATGGACAAATTTGATGTGAACGAAATCGTTGAAGCATTTCGATCAAGGAAACTCAATGCAGTAGCATATAGGGCAGGCTTGTTTGGGCCGAAGAGATTTTGGGCTTTTGATTGAAAAGCTAGTTTTTCTTACTTTTGGCTGCTGGTTTTTTTCTATTGGCTTTTGTAAAAATCTTTAGGTTCTCAGCATATCAAGATCCACAACAATACCTCTGTTCGGTTCTAACTTTGATTCCTATTAAACTTTCGTCCCAGACTTTGATGATTTCAGGACACGCAAACTGTTTACAGGACAGAAGCTGAGTTTAAATACCGAAGGTGGCTTCGCGGGACGTTAACTTCGCAGAAGAGCGACAAGGGTGAAAGTAGAGAGACTGAAATCTAGGACCCGAGCGAAGATGATCATGGCGACTTCGCTATGAAGTCACAGAAACAGTTTCGGAGGAAAGAGAAGCATCGCGAAGACAAAGATTATACCAGAAGCATCGCGAAGACAAAGATTATACCTGAAGTATCGCAAAGATGAAGATTATACCTTCGCTAGGAAAGATATATTGTAAAAGTTCATTTCAAGATTCTTAGTATTTTTGCACCATTACGAAGTCAGGGGGGCCTATAAATACCCCCTGACATCCTTTGTACTTGCTATGTTGAATGGCCACTTTGTAAACCATATCATCATCAATAAAGTGTTGTGTTGAGCAATCACCCAACATCTTGGCGCCCACCGTTTGTGTGAGCAACGATCTATCCCACGGCCATCAAGAAATCATGGGAAGACCTCCCAAGAACAAGTCGGCAAGTGCTGCCGAAGAAACAACAACAGAAGATGAAGTACCAAGAACAAGCGAAGACAACGTCTCCAAAGAAGTCATTCCCCACAAAAATCAAAGCGAAGAAGCAAGAAAGTTGCAAGAACTAGAAGAAGAGTTGATCAAAAAGCAGAAAGAGTTAGAAGCTTGCAAAGCCAGAACTAGAGAAAAGACACTGAAAACAAAGAATAGAGGAAGCTGAAGCAAAGATAAGAAGATTGAACGAAGAACTCAACGATCAAGACCGCGAAGTCATCATCACAGATGAAACCAAAACCAATCAAGGCAACGAAAAGGCAATAGTCACAATCGACCTAGAATCTCCATTATCAGTAGATCTACAAATGGCAAAATGGCCAAAAGGCTTCAAGTTCATTGTCATACCAACATATGAAGGCTTAACAGATCCAAGACAATTTTTTATGAGCTTTGAAGCAGCAGTTGAATCAGGAGGAGGAGATGATAAAACGCTAGCGAAGGCACTTATCATGGCAATGAAAGGACCAGCTCAGAAATGGTATGCTTCACTCAAGCCAAGATCACTCAAAAATTGGGAACAACTCAGAACAACTTTGTTAGTTGATTTCCAAGGATTCCAAAGACACAGATTAACAAGTGATGATCCGTTTGATATCAAGCAATATCCGAAAGAGCCAATAATTCAATATTACAAAAGGTTCATCCAAATGAAGACCCAAATTCCGCACGTATCGATGAAGTCATAATCATTGCTGCAATCAGGGGCCTTAGAGCCGGACAATTGTCTTCGCACCTCAAAAGAGAGAGACCAACAACTGTTGCTCAGCTATATGAGGAATTTCAAAAGTATGCAAGATCGACGATGATTTTAGAAAGAAGACTCAAGAAGAGAACGCACAAAGAAATCAAGCGAAGTCAAACAATCGCCTCAAGCCGCAAAATTTTGAGCGAAGACAATACCAATATCAACCACCACTTCGCATCAATCAAATCAACAATGAATAAAGCGGAGACAACATTCAGCACCAAACAACCAAATAAGCCAATATAACAACAAACTTCAACAATGTACCAAAGAGGAGGCTTCAATCAAGCAAGATTTGGAGAAAGAAGAATACTAAAGCCTGAAGAAATGTATTGCATCATTCATGGCAAAGGGGCTGGTCATACCTCCAAAATGTGTCCAATGGTAAAGAAGAGCATAGAGCAAGTACAACAAGAAGGCAAATTGATGGAAAATCAAAGATCAATAAACTTGTTGTCTCAAGCAAGTACTTCACACAATCAAGCATATTACGACCCAAGTTACAACCAGCAAGTGTTACCAGGTCCACCACCAATATACAATTACCAACCTTTGGCAATAGCTCCACCACAATGGGGGCGAACGCAAAATACACAGCCCGAAGCTTCCGTGGCAAACAACATTCCAAATACTCAAAACAATGGTTCACCAAATTCGTATCGCCAGAAGTAGAGGCAGAATAATGATAATTTGTGGAGGAAACAAAGATAGAGCATTCAACGAACAATGAGAGAAGAAACTATTTTCAAGAGTCAATGCAATAACAATGGAAGGCCCTTACAAAAAAAACAAGATGGTCACACCAACCGATTATCTTCACAGAACAAGACATGAAACTCAAAGACTATCCACACATGGATGCCATGGTCATAGAAGCAAACATTGATGGCTGGGACGTTACAAAAATTCTAGTGGATGGAGGAAGCTCCGCAGACATACTCTTCGCATCAACCCTCGATGCAATGCAAATCAAAAGGCAAAACTTGGGAAGGGCAGAATATCCACTGGTTGGCTTCGGCGGCAAAAGGATAAACTCAATTGAAAGAATTGTGTTGCCAGTATCTTTCAAAACACAAAACAATGCAAGAACGAAACAAGTAGCATTCGATATTGTTGAAATGCATAGCCGCACAATGCCATATTCGAAGAGGGAGCCTAAACATCTTTGAAGTCAAGTATCAACTACTCTTACCTGTGCATGAAAGTCCCAGCACTTAATGGGCCAATATCAATCCATGGGAATCAAACAGAAGCAAGAAACATTGAGAAAGACTCAACTCCGGCACAAAGAAACATTTTGGCAATCGAAGAGATCGAAGAAGAGGAAAAAGAAACAGAAAATGCGAAGTCTCAAAAGAAAGCGAAGACATGCTCCAAGGCGTAAACTAAAAAAGTTTTGTTAGATCCAATGGTAGCAGACAAGAAAGTTATCATAGGCGCTAATCTAGCAAAAGAAGAAGAAGAACAGTTGATAAGCTTCTTAAGAAGTAACCAAGATGTCTTCGCATGGTCAGCAAAAGATCTAGAAGGAGTCACAGAGACATTATCGAGCACGCCTAAATATCGATCCAAGTTTCAAGCCAAAGAAACAAAAATTAAGAAAGATCTCCAAAGACGTAACAATGGCCGCGAAGGCTAAAGTTCAAAGACCGCCGATGCAAAGGTCATAAGAGAAGTCCAATTCACAACTTGGCTAGCCAACATTGTGATGGTGAAGAAAAGCAATGGAAAGTGGAGGATGTGTATAGATTTCACGTATCTCAACAAAGCTTGCCCTAAAGACAACTTCCCTCTACCAAGAATCGACACACTTGTCGATCAAGCCGCGGAAGAAGCGAAATGCTAAGTTTCCTCGATTGTTTTTCGATACCATCAAATCTACATGAAAAAGAAGATGAAGAAAAGACAAGTTTTATCACACCATTTGGAACTTATCGCTTCCAAAGAATGGCGAGGGGCTTCGCAATGCCGGGTCAAGCTTCATCGAATGACTTCAAGAGCACTCAAAGATCAAATTGAGACAATCTGTTGGCATATGTTGATGACATAATAGTAAAAAGCAAGAAACGCGAAGACCACATAAAGGACTTGAATCGACATTTGAGAACTTGAGAAAGTCAAATCTCAAACTCAACCCCGAAAAATGTACTTTCGAGTACAAAACGGCAAAATCCTCGGATGCATAGTTTCAAAGAAAAGACATCGACCCAAATCCGAGAAGATAAAAGCAAGAATGGAAACAAGTTCCAAAGAACATCAAAGACATCCAAAAGTTAACAGAAGATTGGCTTCACAAACGATTCATATCAAAGTCGGCAAAAAAAGCTTTCCAATATTTCAAAACTAAAAGGGGTGAAGACAAACTTCGCATGGGGAGAAGAGCAACAAAGAGCTTTTGAAGAAATAAAGAAATATCTCTCCAAATCCTTCAACATTAACAACACCAAATATTGACCAAGAATTGCTCCTTTACATCTCAAAGATCCGAGAAGGCCGTAAGCGCAGCTTCTAGTTCAAGAAAAAGAGAAAGACCACGCAAAGAAGCAAGAACCAATCTACTTTGTCTCCGAAGCCCTTTCGGGTCAAAAATATTTTACTCGAGATTGAGAAGATAGCATACGCAGCGCTCATGGCAACAAGAAAGTTGAAGCACTACTTCTTGGCACACAAAGTGAGAATCCCAACGAATCAACCCCTCAAAGATGTCCTACAAAGCTGTAAATCTTCAGAAGACTTGGCAAGTGGGCAAACTGAAATCTCACAATACTTCATTGAATTCGAAAAAGAACAAAGAATAAAATCACAAGTATTAGCAGATTTTATCTCGATTGACACCAAAGAACAAATCACGAAGATCAAAAAGACCATCAAGAATGGACTCTATCTTGTCAAGAATGGACAATGAACCGTGATGGAGCATGGGGCTCCGCAGGGCCGAGTAGCAAAGCAATAATCACTTCGCCATTTGGCGTCAAGATGAAATATGCAAAGAAGACTAGAATTTCGATGCACAAACAACATCGCGGAGTATGAAACAAGTTGTTGCTGGGCTTCGCAAGGCAAGAGCAATGGGAGTACAAAAGATTCCGATCAAAACCGACTCTCAAGTTGTAGCAGGGCATGTTGAGAAAAACTACAAGGCAAAAGACCCCGAGCTAGCAAAATATTTGCAGAGTATCGAGATCAAGAAAAACACTTCAAGGATTCACAAAGGCGGCATTTCAAGAACAAACAACGAAGAAGCGGATGAAATTGCAAAAGCTGCAGCCCAAAAAAGTAAAATTACCACCGATATGTTCTATCAAGTACTTTCGAATCTTCGATAAAAGCAAAGATTGAAGAACCAAAATACATTCACATCATTGAAAGCGAAGACTGAGATCAGCAATAATAGCTTTCTTAAGAGGGTTTTATGAACCGAAAGCGAAGTTGAAGAAATAAGAATGAAACACAAAACAAGAAATTACAAGTCGATCAACAACCTCTTCTTCAAGCATGGCATTTGTGAACCATTACTCAAATGCATTTCAAGCGAAGAGGGAAAGGAACTACTTCAAGAAATACATAGCGGAGAATGTGGGAATCATGCAGGCCCAAGAGCCATAGCAGGGAAAGCATTTAGGCAAGGATTTTATTGGCCAACAGCTCAAAAAGATAGCAAGGAAATAGTGAAAACTTGCCACAACTGTCAAATTTCAGCAAACAAGTCAAATGCCCCAAAGAAACCCTATTCAAAGACATTGAACCAACTTGGCCACTTGCAAGATGGGGAATAGACATAATTAGAAAACTCCCTCCAGCTCAGGGCAACCATCAATATGCAATTGTTGCAGTTGAATATTTCACAAAGTGGATAGAAGCGAAGCCAATCACAAACATGTCATCAACGACAATGAAGAAGTTTCTTTGGCAAAACATAATCTACAGATTCGGAGTCCCAAGACACATAACTTTGGACAATGGAACTCAATTCGATAGCGAAGATTTCAGAAGCTACTGTGAAAGTTTGGGAATCCAACTTTGCTTCGCATCAGTCAGATATCCACAATCTAATGGTGCCGTCGAAAGAGCAAATGGCATAATATGTGTAGGAATATCAAAAAACCTAGTGGGACTTCCAAAGGGAAAGTGGGTTGAAGAATTACCAAGAATTGTTTGGAGTCACAACACAACCACCACAAGATCAACAAAGTTTACACCTTTCAAGTTATTATATGGAGATGAAGCAATGACTCCAGAAGAAATCCAGTTCGAAGGTCCAAGAACAAATGTGGGAATAACAAGCGAAGAAGACCAAAAGACAAGCAAAGATTTGCTCGAAGAAGAAAGAAACCAAGCCGTGATGAATTTGAGAAAATACCAAGAAGAAACAAGCAAATGGTACAACAAGAAGGTGATAAAAAGAGAACTACAACCAGGAGACTTCGTGCTCAAAAGCAAAAGAAACGAAGACACCGTGGGGAAAATTCCAACGAAAATGGGAAGGACCCTTCGTCATAACAAAATCAAACAGGCAAGGCTCTTACCACTTGGAGAATCTCAAGGGAGAAGAATTAAGCCACACATGGAACATTAGGGATCTTCGCAAGTACTATCCCTAGATTTTTCTTTCTACAAGTTTTATGTAAATAAGCAAGTTAGATTCAATTCCATAGAAGCATTTTATCAATTTCAATCAAGAGCTGCACTCTTTTTCCACTCAGGGGAAACCCTTCGCAGGGTGAGTGGTTTTTTAACGAGGCAGACTCTATTGTAAATTCTCATATCAAGTATAAATGAGAAAGTAGTTTCCCCAGCTTGTGCATTCTTTACTATTTTCTATTTTTCCAAAGCCGAAAAGCAAAATGCTTCAACATCGGCTAAGAGTTTTCACAAAATAAACAACAAGTAGGTATAATTTAAGTACAAAACTAAAATTATTACCTACACATTTCTCTAAGGAGAATTTTTGGCTTCAAATCGAAGTCTTCGCCTCCCACTTCGCAAAAAAAAGGAGACGACGTTTTCAAACTTCTCTAAGGAGAATTTTTGGCTTCAAATCGAAGTCTTCGCTCCCACTTGCTCGCAAAAAAAGAAGGGGACGACGTTTTCAAACTTCTCTAAGGAGAATTTTTGGCTTCAAATCGAAGTCTTCGCTCCCACTTCGCAAAAAAGAAGGGGACGACGTTTTCAAACTTCTCTAAGGAGAATTTTTGGCTTCAAATCGAAGTCTTCGCTCCCACTTCGCAAAAAAGAAGGGGACGACGTTTTCAAATTTCTCTAAGGAGAATTTTTAGCTTCAAATCGAAGTCTTCACTCCCACTTCGCAAAAAAGAAGGGGACGACGTTTTCAAACTTCTCTAAGGAGAATTTTTAGCTTCAAATCAAAGTCTTCGCTCCCACTTCGCAAAAAAGAAGGGGACGACGTTTTCAAATTTCTCTAAGGAGAAATTTTGGCTTCAAATCGAAGTCTTCGCTCCCACTTCGCAAAAAAGAACGGGACGACGTTTTCAAGCTTCTCTAAGGAGAATTTTTGGCTTCAAATCGAAGTCTTCGCTCCCACTTCGTAAAAAAAGAAGGGGACGACGTTTTCAAACTTCTCTAAGGAGAATTTTTGGCTTCAAATCGAAGTCTTCGCTCCCACTTCGCAAAAAGAAGGGGATGACGTTTTCAAACTTCTCTAAGGAAAATTTTTGGCTTCAAATCGAAGTCTTCGCTCCCACTTCGCAAAAAAGAAGGGGACGACGTTTTCAAACTTCTCTTAGGAAAATTTTGACTTCAAATCGAAGTCTACGCTCCTACTTCGCAAAAAAAAAAGAAGGGGACGACGTTTTCAAAATTCTCTAAGGAGAAAATTGTGGCTTCAAATCGAAGTCTTCACTACTACTTCGCAAATAAAAAAAAAGAAGCAATGAAGTTTTCAAATTTCAAAATCGCACAAACTTTCATAAAAACAACAAATTCGTTATAAGAATTCTTCAAGTTACAAAAGATAGTAATACATCATACAAAACATTTATTCAAGTTTACATACAACATGAATATACAATACATAACCAGTCAAAATTCTTCAGAGGCAACACTAGTTGCTGCTTCACTCAGAATATCTTCAACAACTTCGTTGATTATTTTATCTGCCGCGTCTTGGAAATTTTCCCCAAAAACAAAGCTTGGGGATGCACTTGAGCACGATGACTGAAACAAAAAAAAAAGGCAAGAACTAAGAACAAGAAAAGATAAAACGCAAGAAAAAGTTTGACTACACAAATATTACCTGTCCAACACTACTAAAATCGACAACCCTAGGCATCCTATAAGAAGTCTTCGCATTAGATCTCCCAAGACATTTATTCACAAAAGCACCAACATCAGCACCACCGTAAGCCTCGCAAATATTCAAGAAATTCCGAAGTCTCAAAAACAAAGTTATCCTTCGCAATCATAAGGGGTAAAACAGGTATCATATCCTGCGCAGGCTTCGCTTGAGGAACCTGCGCAGGATATCCCAAAGTCAAAATTCCGCAAAAATAATCATAAACGCAATCTATCTTCGCTTTAAAAATAGCTTCGTAGTTTAGAAACTATAAAGTTAACAAGACCGCACAAATCGTTAACTTAACAAATCTACAATAATTCTTGCCAACATGTTTTCCTTCTCCTCCCAAAACACTCAAAATAAAAACTAATCCATAGAGCTAGCCCCTTCGCTCACTAACATTGTTTCTATTCCTCTCTTCCTCCTCACGCGCCCTCCTTTCTTCCTCTTCTTGCAGCTTCTTCAAGGCCTCTTCTTCCCTGTAAGATATCAAGTTCAATCTATTAAAAGATAAGTCAAGCATGCGAAGCAAATCCCAAAATTCACCCAAAACAAAACATAACAAAGATAAACGAATAATACCTTCTTCACTTCTCTTTAACTTTCTCGAGGCAAATCTTGACCACATTTACACCAATACTCATTAAAGAACTTCTTGCAAAGAATATGAGTACGGGTAGCAATTTTGTTTATCGCATCACCAGAAACTTGAAAGAAGGATCGGCGAAGGTCTCATACAATGGATCACCAAATTTCCTTCATGAGATGCAAAATAGCTCGAGTCGAATACATCACGCTTGTATCGGCAGCAGCTTGAATAACAACTCCAAGATCCTCATACTGCCGGCACAACCAACTGAAAAATGGGTCGTACTCTCCAAGTTCCCAACAAGGATCCTCGTGTGTAGCTCCCCACTTCTCATATGAAGCTTTGCATAGCTCCCACATTCTCGCTGAATTTTCTCAAAAAAATTTGATCCATTTATCCTCTCTTCTTCTCAAGATATTCTTTTCTTTAACAAGATTGGCAATAGTAGTCTTCGCTGCCTCAATCTGTCCGATCTTTCTCCTTAATAGTATCATATGCCTCATGATACAAACGATCAAGCTTGTGGCATTGATCAACAAAGACGCCTCTTTCTTTCTCCTTGGCTCAAGCAAGCTGAGACTTCAAAGAGTCAATCTCACCCAAGAGTGACTTCTCGCCGAAGTCTAAAGCGATGCGCTGTCTTCGAGAGACTTTCGAGACCCCGCTGAACAAGTACACCCTACAAAGAACAAAAAGAAAAATAATTGAAAGAGAAGTATAAACAATCAACTTTCGAAATAAACAAAATAAAGAAGTATACCTTATACATCAAATTTAACCCAAAGATCGCAAGTTCCAACGGGTTCTTCTTTCGCTAGCTCTCCTCAAAGATCGAGAATGAGAGAAAGCATCATCAATACATTTTGACAATTGTTTTTCAGGCTTTTTTTTGAAGCACCCGGAGTTTGTCTATTCCTACTCCAACAAACTTGTATGCATCCAAGTTGACTCCACTTTTCTAAACAAAACTTCAAAGTATTTTCCAAAGACTTTGAAATATCTTC
Source organism: Hyparrhenia diplandra (assembly GCA_015847255.1). Classification (NCBI taxonomy): domain Eukaryota; kingdom Viridiplantae; phylum Streptophyta; class Magnoliopsida; order Poales; family Poaceae; genus Hyparrhenia; species Hyparrhenia diplandra. The sequence goes on along the minus strand of JADLZK010007622.1, from coordinate 800,264 downwards.
GAGTGAATTCTTGATCATCAATAGCCACCTGCGGAGTCGGATGGTCTTCGGCAACATCTTTCATAGAACCAACATCAATAGTCTTTTCTTTAGATGAAGTCGATGCATCGAGGGAAAAATTGAGCTGAACACAAACAAATAAAAATCAATCTTTCTCTATCAAAGACAAAAATATATAATGACATAACAGAATAAAGTAAGAAAACCCACCAACTTTCTCTCCTTCCTTCCGAGGACAAGGAACTTTTTCTTGAGACTCAACATTGACCAAAGATTCGGACAAAGCGGCCCATTTGGTCAAGCTCGGCTTCCTCATCTTCAACATCCGAAAAATCATCAAAAGAAAATTGAGCAGTCCTTGTTCCTTTCTTATGAAGCTTTTCCTTCACAACTTTAACAGACCTCTTGAGCTCTTTCCCTCAAGGATCTTTTACGCAAAAAAAAGAAGAAGCAAGAAAAAATAAAACAAACTTCAAAGAAAATAAAAGATCAAAGAAAGAAAACACATAAAGACTCATACTTAGAGCATCTTCGTCCGACGCACCAGCTTTCTCTCCAACATTTTCCTCAGAAACCTTCACAGGTTCTGAGGCAGGCTTCGCAGATGCCTTCTCCGCAGCATCAGCTTCTTCATCAATAACTTTTTCAGAAACTAGAGTTTCTGGAGCCGAAGAAGGATTCTCTGGCAAATGACTTATGTAAATATCTCTAGCTAACTTCGCTAACTCAGGCAAAGCGTTGTCATCGCATAAAGCAGAAGTTGACAAATTTAACTTCGCTGGAAAATCAGGAGTTGGATGCCTAAGTCTAGGTGAAGAAGGAGTCGCAGTACCGGTAGGAGAGGCCTCCATCATAGCAAAAGATCAACATCTTCACCAATACCACCCGGTACCCAAATTCTGCGAAGAGCCAAAATTTTGTAAGTAATCTGCAAGAGGGGTAAGTAGCGCCCGGCGTAAACCCAAAGTAGAAGTAAAAGTCTTGCAAATCTTCCTCACCTCCAATTCTTGAGCAGAAACCCCAAGATTTGAGCCATCAACTTCACTATCAGAAAGGTCCAAATTGTCAAGCAAATCCGCCACCACCTTCTTAGCCTTCTTCTTCTGAGGCTTAGTAACCGCGGCCTTAGCTGGCGTCTTCGCCGAAGAAGTAGACTTTGCCGCATCACTTCACTTCCGCTTCAAAGTCTTATCAGAATCTTTCTTATCTTTCCCACGAGCATAGGCGGGAGGTGGGCGAACTTTGTAAGTTATGTTAGCAAGATCAAAGATCCGATTTAGCCTAACATAGTCCTTGCCAATAATTTTATCCATCAACTTCCTCTCTGTGTGGAGATACTTTCCAAGTAAATCCACGGCCTTGTTCTCAACCGCAGCAACAAACTCTTCTTCATTACTAAATCGCGAAGGCATTACAGTATCTCTATCTGGGAAAATATAATCTTTTTCCCTAATCCTCTTTGTATGATAACGAAGAAAGTCCCATCCAAGTCTAAGTGGCCAAACTCCAGCAGCCAAATACTCTTCAACAAGGTCTCGAGTAGACTGTTGAGAAACAACTTTTCTGAAAGCTTTCAAACACTAAGCATAAGTTTGAGATTTAGAAAAACCAGGCTTGCACTCAAATCGCTCCCTGTGCATGCGCGAAGCCAATGGGTGACTTTTTACAACTACCTTCTTACCACGGTTTTCTTCGACCATGGGTACTTTATGATAAAACCAGAAGTTGTACCAACCATCTGCCCACTTATTCTTTGATGCAGGGGAAATCTGTTTTTGTCCTCAGGCAGTTTTGAAACTACAACATCCAAAATATAGTTTCACCTTGCGCTGCTCAATCGTCTTGGTCCGAAACTGAGTATGCAACTCATACAGAGAACAGAAAGTGTCTATGTCTGGTTTTGTATTTTGACTTCGTACAGCCCATAGAAAAATAGACAACTTGATTATGGCATTGGGAGTCAAGTGGTGCATCTCAATATTATACCTCTTGAACACCTCTTCAAGGAAGTTACGGGGGAGGCATCACGAAGTCCCGAAAACAAATCCTTAAAAACAACACATTCATCGGGCTTAGGCTTTGGAATTTTCTCATCTGAATCCGCCGGTGCATGTCGACCTGCCCTCAAGACACCATCCTTAACCATCTTCTTGAAGTCTTCTTCAGTCATTTTACTACGACCAAATACCAAGGAAATCCCATCATCCGGCAAAGAATTTCGATTCGAAGCTGAAACTTCGATAACCCTTCATCTGAATTATCATGTTGAGAATTTGCTTTTGACTTCGTGCTCTTGAGAGCCAAGCAAAACATCATCGAATCAGCCATTCTAAAAAGGAGGAAAAACAAGACTCGATTCATAGAAACAAGAATAAAAAGCAATGAGACACACTTCGCAAGGAAGATATACCTCAACAAGAAGAACCAACAAACTTCGCTTATAAGCAAGGGCTTCGGGAAGAATGACAAAGTCTGACTTCGCAGGAAAAATTTGGCTTCGCGTCGCAGGAAAATTTTTCAAAAAGGTGGCCCCTCTTCGAAAAGATGAAGAAAACAGGGGGGGTGCTTCGCTATTTATAGACCACTTCGGTCAAACGGTCAAACTAGCCGTTAAAAAAAAAAAAAACCAACAAACCCAGTGAAGATATCCACTAAGTAAAAATCAAACTCCGAGTCCAACTTCAAAGTCCGGATGACGTTTTGATTGAAACAAAGTTTTAAGAAAAACTTAAGTTCATGGGTTTCACGCCTTTGAAGTCGGCCTTCGCCACGAGGGGCTACTTTGTTGGGTTCTAACTTTGATTCCTATTAAACTTTCGTCCCGGACTTGGATGATTTCAGGACACGCAAAAGCGTTTACGTGACGTAAGCTGAGTTTAAATACGAAGGTGGCCAGCGGGGACGTTAACTTCGCGAAGAGCGACAAGGGTGAAAGTAGAGAGACGAAATCTAGGACCCGAGCGAAGATGATCATGGCGACTTCACTATGAAGTCACAGAAACAGTTTCGGAGGAAAGAGAAGCATTGCGAAGACAAAGATTATACCAGAAGCATCGCGAAGACAAAGATTATACCTGAAGTATCGCAAAGATGAAGATTATACCTTCGCTAGGAAAGATATATTGTAAAAGTTCATTTCAAGATTCTTAGTATTTTTGCACCATTACGAAGTCAGGGGGGCCTATAAATACCCCCTAACATCCTTTGTACTTGCTATGTTGAATGGCCACTTTGTAAACCATATCATCATCAATAAAGTGTTGTGTTGAGCAATCACCCAACAACCTCTCAACCAGTTTTTTAGCTTTTGGTTCATTTACTCATATACCGCTTTTTAGCTTTTCAAAAGTCGGGTCAACAGCTAGGCTATTTGTTTTAGTTTTTAGTTTGTGACTAGCAAAAGCTGAAACAAATATGTCCTAAGTCCTCCCAGCGTTCCTACGGATTTGGGACTCCAAATGGAGTCATATATAATTGTTGCCACACAAGGGAATGTTGGTTAAGATGGATGCTTTTTGTAATATCTTACTGTTGCTAAATGGAGACCCCAAAAGGATTCTAAATGATAATACTCATGAGATATCCTAGAAAAAGATAAATGCAATTTTTTACAAAAATAAAATATGTTACCATCATCACCACGGGTTGATGTTAAAATCAATGGCACAAAAATGATTTTAGGAGGTAAGGCATTTGATTAATGGAGGTGGATCTAAAATGAGGCGGCCTCCCAAAATATCCACCAATTTTCGTGAGGCGAACGTCCATTTACGAGAGACAACACCGCCTCAAAAAATCGACAACGAGAGACGGGCCTCTTAAGGCGTCCATCTTTGCAAATGAGAGGTATTTTTAGAGCGTAACCCTTTAACTCGGAAAATAGGCCAAGCCCAGTCCAGCCCAATATCATTCCTTTGTATATATAGGTGCACCCTAGGGTTTCTTCTCTCCTCTCTCAGACTTCTCCGCCTGCACCCCGCCGCCCCTTCACAACTCTCTGCCACTCCACTCCCTCACCCGAATGCGCTTGATGCCACTGCTATCGGCTCCTCCTCTAGTGAGTAGGAGGCCACATCTGATGGGACGAGCCTTGATCTGGCTAGGAGACGCTCTGCCACCGTCGGCTCTGCCTCTAGCGAGGCGGCCGGTGGGGATGAACCCAGATCCGGCAATGAGGAGCTCAATGGCGTCCTCTGTCACCGTAGCCCGCTTGATCCGCGAGCACACGCCCAATCCAAACCCTAGGGTTGACTTGTGTTGCCTTGGTTGTTTGCTTGATTTGCTACGATCTAGATCGCAGATGCATGCTGGCCAGATGCGCACTGTTGAAGAGGGAGGAGGTGGATGAGGTGACCATGGACATCCACACGGTGGATTCAGAAGATGCATTAGATAGATCAGGCAAGCGGTATAGCTGATCGAGTAGGCGGCGAGGCAAATCGAGTGGCGGCGTGGTTGATCCTAGGAGACAATGGCGGGGAGGATGAGTAGTCTCGGCAGCGGTTGATTCCCATTGGACCTCGATAGCAGGCTCGGTCGGCGAGCCTAGTAGCGGGCTCGGCGATGGGCTTTTACTTTTTTTTTGTTTTTTTAAATCTATTTTCGCTGGCTGGTACTGTGACTGCCACCGAAAATACTAATTAATGGTTATGTTGGTCAGAGGCGGGCGCCCCGTGCGTCTCCAGAAACCAGCACTATGCCAGAAAAGTTTATCAGTGACGCGTGTAGATGGTTATTAGTGACGCGTAAAAGACGCATCACTGTTTTTGCGTCTGTGATAAGGGTACATTAGTGACACGTTTTTACGCGTCAATAATAACCCTTTATCTGTGACGCGTTCCTTTATCGCGACGGCGTCCAGTCCGTCGCTGCCACCGATGGCCCATTAGGAGTGACCCGTCCGGTCGGTTACATCGCCATCGATGACCGTTTAACAGCGGCGCATACAGGAAAAACGCGTTACTGATAACAATTTCAAAAAAAAAAATTGATCACTCTTTATACATACAGCTAAATAATAAACAAATCCGGATAAAAAAATAATAAACAAATCAACATGTTCAACACAAGATCCAATCATTCAGTACAAGATCCACAATTTCTAATCCATCCACATACATTAACGGGTTGCAAAAAAAGACTACATTGTGCTAGGGCTGTGGAGAAATCTAAGTTTAGAGTTTTGCAAACTACTGCCATATGCCGCTGTAAAGATGCCAGCGTCTTTAAGGTGTCCTATGTAGCCAACCATTATCTGTAAAGTTAAGAAAAACATACACTTAAGTTTCAAACAAAAATGATGAGAACCGAATATACTAGTACTTGTAGCTAGCATTCTTCAGCCTAAGATATCCACATATAAGTAGGTACAAACTAGTAAGGTCCCAGTCAAACAAAAGAAATTACCAAGTAACATCTGATTAGCAAATTTGGATCTGCCCAAATTACAAGCTATCAGTATTACTTTTGCTCCATACTAACATATTCACAAATCACAACTGTGTAAAGCTCATAATATGTGTCATCAAGCACGGCCTTGTCATTAACTCTTCCCAAGTTTTGGATAGACAACAGTTACCGTTCTGGAAACCTCTTTCAGCTTACAGGAGTTAAGCATATTTGTGGCTTGCGAACTGTTCTAAGAGACATAGCTACAAATATTAACTTAAAAATTCCTACCTGCAGAGCCTCGTTGAACATTATTAGTCACTCAAGATACTGGCATGGAAGTAGTCACTCAATATACCTGAGCATGGATGACCATCTCCCCTCGGACAGCATACTCGCATGCATTTTAAGTCCTGTAATAGTTATCAGTGTAGTAGTTAGGCATGACAAGATGCATTTTGCAAGGCTACGTGTTAAATAATGCCCTCCAAAACTGGCCTACAGATTCCCCCACCCCACCCCCCAGGTACAGGTATGTTCCTGGCGAGATAGAGAAGCTACTGGATCCTTTTCAAAAGAGCATCCTAGACATTTTTTCCATTAAAAGCTATATTGGTATCTGCATAACTCAGTGCAATACGGTGGTTCAGATCACCAAGCCTGCTATGATATGAACATACATTCAGAAAATAGCCTGATATGACATTGCAAAATGACAGACTAAGGCAAGCAAGAAGTAAAAGTTTCTTCACTACTAATCTGATGATTACAAACTAAGGAGAGCTAATATGTACATGCTGTTTGTAAGAAGATAAGTTGTTGCGTTCTTTCCACTACATATAAATCTGAATAAATGTTCCTATGCATGCCTATGTAAATAGAGAAAAAAAATGGAAATGGACAGCTGTGCCTAACTGCTTATGTAAATCGAAGTTTTCATGACCCATCATCATACAGAGAAAAAAAGAGGCCTATGGGATATTGCCAAAGATGATTCCAAGTTATGACCAAAAATTATGCTGCCATACCTTATAAATTTATTAAATAAGTATTGAGGCATTTCTGTTAGCAGCTAGCAGCCAATGGAGGTACCAGCATTTCAGCATAAGAATAAGAATAAGCTGACCACAGAAATGTTGATGATCGCATGACAACAATAGTACAGGGGGCAGGAAGTCACGAACACTACAATAAAAAGAATTGCTTGATACAGCTAATGGCATGTAATATATCTATCCAGTCAAGTGTACTGTTCAGAACAATGTGAGTGTTATCCATCATTTCCCTATGCATGTCCTTGAAGAATTACGCATGTATATGCTCTGAGTGAAAGGAAGAAACACATATCAATTGGTCTGTTATTTTCACCTTGGCTATGAGGATGTTATCACCAAGTTTTCCGCTGTTATTCAAAGAGGGGAACACATCACCATGGCCTGGAGGATACCTTTCATATAAAAATCACAGCACAAGTAGAGAACTGCATACAAAAAACAGGATGGTCACTTACTTCAAATCTTCATGAGTTTTAAAAGTGGCTTATGCCTTGCTGCACAACCATGGCATTCTGCTACTAAGAACTGTTGGGCAGTAAAAGAAAAGGCTAACCATTAAAAAAAAAATGAGATATCCTTGTTAATATGTTTTATCTGATAGAGTCAGATGTTCAACTGCAGGTCAGGTTATTCTTTTACTGCAGTTCACACAAAAACGAGCTTCCACTACTAGCTACTGGTTTGTATTTATCTAGGAGTTAGGGAGAAGCTGCTGCCTGGCTAGCGTGTTCAGAAAAAAAGAAGCTAGCAACTCCTCTCACGAAGTCATTAGTCATCAAACAGTACAAATCTGCATTCTGAAGCCAATGCATACCATTTATTTTTGAAGGTACAGATGTTCCCTTGCCCTTCTTGTCTCCAACAATCTCAGAATGTTTGCACCTCTGATAACAAAATCTCTTCTTCTTATAAGCCCTAGTAATGCTCCCTACCCACAGCCTGCAACCATACACAAATGCAAAATGTGCAAAGGGGCAAGGCTTCCAGAACATTTGAGGATAAATTTGGAAGTTCACAGACATGGTTGCTACTTGTTACCTAGATACCACAAACTTATAGCAAAATAAACTGAGAACACTCGAGCACATCCAGAACATTTGAGGATAAATTTGGAAGGGTACTGCAAAACAGTGCTTAAATATAAAAAAAAAGTTAAAAAAGCAAACAGATACGTATATTACTATTGTTTACTAGTTGGTCCAACATGCAAGCTGACATTATTTAACCCCATAAGATAGCAGACTGAAGCCATGACCGCTAAGTTCTGAAAACTCGCTTATTACAACCACAGATACCTTGTTAATAACATAACACACATTAAGAAAATTTACCTGTAACTACAAGAACTTGACCAACATCTTCAGATGATAAACCCAGTCCACCATACTTCCTGTCACTTTTAGCCTATAGAGAGAACATCTAGAATTAGTTTTTTTTATGAGTGAACTCTGAAACATGCAATAGATAATTTTTGATGAAATAAATGGCCAATTCCTGAATAAACTCTTGTTAGTACCAGTGATAGGGGATTTATGATCCTGAACCAATGATAATACGTTTATGAACCTCTGAAACAATGATAAGGTCAAATACAATAGAAGCATGTGACAGGGATGTATTGACATAAATAACCAGCATCCTACTCACCAACATGATTCATTGCTTGTACTCTCCGGCGCATGTGACAAAATGAACTGCAACACAATTCTATCTCGCGAGGCTCTCTTTTCACCTTCAGGCCACTCTCCGGTGTCTTAGCTGGTACTAGAGAGGTCACCGAGGAGCTTGCGCTCAGCCTCCATGGTGACCTCCGTGATTCCCTCACGACCCCGCACATCTTCTCGGCCTCCTTGGCGACGAGGTCTCGCTCCCTCGCCTCAGCATCCCTGGGCGCGACGTCACCCACGTGACACCCCAATCGCCCTGCCCTCCCACACCCACCGGGCTCGATGCCGTGGGCGAAGATGCTGCAGCGTGCGCATCCGGCCTTGCCAAGTAGGGGTTCCACGCCGCGCCCGGTCGATAGATTTGGGGAGGCCGCCAACGCCGGGGGCGAGTGCTGCACACAAAGTCGATCACGGAGAGGCAGCGGCCACTAGGGATAGGGCGCCGCGCCACGCGCGTCGATCTGGGGAGGCGGGCGCCACCGGGCCTCCATCCGGATCCGGTGACGACCACCACCTCCTTCCACCAAATCATCTTGTTGAGTCGTCCTCCCGGCTCTTTTCCTTCATCTCCTCGTGCCCCCTCTCTAGATGGCGACTACCGGTGAGATCTGGAGCGGGGATGTAGCTCCGGCCGATCTGGAGGCGGGGGGGGCGGTGCCGCCTAGATTTGAGTGGATGGAGGAAGAAGATAGAGATGGGGATGGTGTAGGGACGAGCGGTGCCCGCCGAGGTGGACGAGACGAGAGGGAGGTGACGGTAGGGAAGAAGAAGGGGCGAACCTTGGATGGAGACGAGAGGGAGGTGATGGTAGGGTTAACTTGGGCCTAGATGGAGACAAGAGGGATGCACATAGTTCATGTTAACTTGGGCCCCCCGGGTTTCCAGCCCAAATATACGTCCATTTGTATTGCCTCTTCTTTTATTATTATCCATGACACGTTTTTCCGAGAAGAGTCACCGATATGTCTACGTATCAGTGACGTGTGTAGACAAAATGCATCGCTTTTCTTATCAGTGACGTGTCTTGTTCACCCACTTCACTGATACGGGCAATTTTTATGTTCCATGATGGGCAAACGGGCCCGTCGCGGTGATGAGGTCACGGTAAATCGTGGCCTAACCGCGGCGGGCCCTTTTGCCCACCGCGGTTAATAGATTTTCCGTGGCGGGCCTGTTACATACACCTGTCACGGTTAATGGTTTGAAAAAAAAAATAAAATAAAGAAAGAACCCTGGACAGGCCCGCCGAGCCCATCCACGGGCCCGACGAGCCCATCTAGGGCTACACCATCGGGAGCTCCTCTGCTCCGCCAGATCCCGAAGAAGCCCCCGCCGCGAACCGTCGGCCAAGGCCAAGAAGAAGGTCCACCACGGGTTCAGCCGACATCCTCGCCGTTGACGCCCGACTAGTGGGGCGACGAGAACGGAGGATGGCCACCGAGCCGAGAGTAGCCGACCCACGCTGCGCGCCTCCACCACGGGATCCGCTGCCGGGGGAGTAAGGGCAGCTAGATCCGGCCGCTCCACCGCCAGATCCGGTGTGTGGGGGAGGAGGCGCACCGGATCTGGCCTAAGGACGAGTTGGCACTGCCGCCGGGGTGGTGTAGGAGTGCTGCCGGATCTCCCTCATGCTTCTGCTCCATGCCGCCGCAGTCCGCCGGCACCGCTGTCCTCTGACCTATTTTCCGTGAGGGGCGTATAAAGGTGCCCGCCACGGAAAATCAATTTATCATGACAGGCAAGTTAGGACGCCCGTCACGGTTAATCGATATTAACCATGGCGGGCATTTTTAAGTTGCCCGCCACGGTTAATCGTTTTTCGTGACGGGCAAAGACGCCCGCCACGGTAAATAAAAAAGACCGCCACGGTTAATCGGGACATTAACCGTGGCGGGCAAAAAAAAAAATGCCCGCCACAGTTAATATTTGGGGTGTGTCTTGCAAAATCAATTCTATAGTAGTGGCCACTCCTTGCTCTCTACTTTGGTGTTGTTGACACATAGGTCCAAATTAATTTATACATTAGTAGGCTATGAGAATGCAAAATACCTTTCTTATGAAGCTTTTGGATCATGGAAACCCAATGTAGTACCAAATAGGATCTGTTTGTTTGGGCTTATGATTGAAAGGCTACTTTTTCCTAACTTTTGGCTGTTTTTTTTCTTTTTTTGCTATTGTATTTGGTAATCTTTAGGTTCTCACCTTATCAAGAGCCAGAAAAATATCTCTGAACCAGTTTCTTAGCTTTTGGTTCATTTCCTCATAATCTGCTTTTCAGCTTTTCAAAAGGCGATTCAACAGCTAGGCTATTTGTTTTAGTTTTTGTATTGTAACTAGCAAAAGCCGAAACATATAGGTCCTTAGTCATCCCAGCGTTCCTACGATTGGGCCTATAAGGTTTGTCGATGATCATAAAATGGAGTCATATATGCTTTTTTCCACACAAGGGGATGTTGCTTAAGACAGATGCTTTTTGTAATATCTTACTATTGGTAATTGGAGACGCCAAAGGATTCTACATGATAATACTCATGAGATGTCCTAAAAAAAAGAGAAATACAGTTTTTTATAAAAATAAAATATGTTACCATCTTTACCATGGGTTGATGTTAAAATTTCTCTCTTGTTCATCTACTCTTGAGGCAAGCAGTGTGGTGCTGATCCATAACGTGGTTGTTATCCAGCAGCAAGGAAGTTGGTTTTTTAGTTACACCCATCATTCAGCACCGTGCCTGTGCCTGTCCAAGAGTCTACTCTCTTCACTTTTATATATAGCATGCTCTGCTTGCGTCTACGCATCCCCATAAACCCAATTCCATTTCCTGATCTCTTCTCTGCCGCCCATCCCAGCAAGCAAGCAAATAGCTTGAGTGATTCATCCTGGGCAACCGTGAGCTACCATGGACCTGGTCACGGGTGCGTTGGGCATCCTCCCTCCAAACTGCTGGAACTCCTGAAGGAGGAGTACAAACTGCAGAAGAGCGTCAGGATGCAAGTCCAGTCCCTCTCCCGGGAGCTGGAGAGCATACACACCGCCCTCCGCAAGGTGGCGGCAGTGCCATGGGACCAGCTCGACGAACAAGACAAGGTCTGGGCACGAGACGTCAGGGAGGCATCCTACGACATGGAGGATATCCTCGACACCTTTCTCATTCAAGTTAACGGCCGCCCTCACCCTCAGCCACCTGATGGAAACTTAGTAAAACGCCTCACAGAGAAAATGGGCCAGCTGAAGTTCAGCTTAAGCAAGGTCAAGGATCGCCACGACATCGCTGGCGCAATCAAGGAAATCAAAAGCAACTCCAGGAGGTGGCCGAGCGGCGTGCGAGGTACAGGTTCGATGACGTCCTGGCCAAGCCTGCTGCTGCAACAAGCATTGATCCTCGTCTGTCGGCTCTGTTCACAAAAAGGTCACAGCTCGTTGGCATGAATATGCAAAAGTCTACGCTTATAAATATGTTATCTGTATCTGTAAGCGACGATGACATGTCCAACAAGAAGATGAAGGTAGTATGTGTTGTTGGTTTTGGAGGGCTGGGCAAGACCACTCTGGCCAAGAGAGTGTTTGACGAGTTTAAAGCCAACTTCTGTTGTGCAGCATTTGTTTCAGTGGGGCGAATCCCCGACCTGAAGAAAGTCTTCAGAGACATTCTGATTGATCTGGGGCACACTGATTCTAATCTGATGATATTGGACGAAACGCAGCTCATCAATTCGGTTCGTGGATTCCTCGAGAGCAAAAGGTATGGACGTGCATCACTTAGCTTACTCTTACGCCAACAACTGTGTGCTTACTCTCCTGTCTCTCCTCTCTCTCTCTCTATATATATATACATATATATATATATATATATATATATATATATATATATATATATATATATATATAAATATATATATATTCGCAAAATGCACCCGGGTGCATTTGTCCCAGCGCCCACCTCCAAGCATGCTTCTCTGTCAAATTAACTCATGGGCCCGCCTCTCCACCTAACCACCTCATTCCCGTAGCTGGCTTCCCGCCTCCACCACCTCCTTCCCGCAGCTGGTCAGCGGGCACCAATTACAACTAGTAGTGTATTTGGTTTGCAACTCAGTCCATCTTCTAGTTACAACCTCTAACAGACCTGCTAGCTATTCTCTCTCCACGTGTCCATCCCGCATGCAGGGAATCTTTTTTTGTTTCGGATCAAAAAAATGCAATATCTCCTAAACCATAGCTCCAATTTTAGATCCGTTTGCACCAGGTTGTTGAAAAAAATGTGCTTAACAAAATGAGATCCAACATGACTATATTTGACGAACTTTTTTTTTAAGTATGTAATTGCAACTTCACTGTACTATGAGTTGCCATCGTGACTACAACACAATTGCAACTTGGCTGTAGCATAGTTAGCGCTTGTTGTAACCACTTAGAACATAACTTTTAGAACCTAGTTGCAATCCCAGCTAGTTGCAACCTAGTTACATGCAACTAGTTACAACCTAGTTACAAGCCAAGCTAGTGAACAATGTGTATTTTATACACCCTATATGTGTACTCTACCAATTGCAAATCGCTAGACTAGACCAATCACAACTATAACACCATACTGATTGCAACTTGACGGAACTAATTCCAACAAATCTATTCTAGTGCAACTGAACTAATTCCAATCACAACAAATCTATTACCATTTGCGACAAAGGAGTGTCTCCCCGTTGTAACATGATTGCAACCGGTTAACAACCATTTGCAACAAGGGTGATAACCAATTGTGACTACAACACTAAAAACCCATTTGCAACATTGGAGTATCCGGCAATTGCAACAACGGAAATAACACGATTGTAACATGCTCTATTTCTATTTTACAAATCTTTTGCTTGTTGCGTAGTCTCAGTCGAGTAATTGCAAAAAACCCGGTTGCAACAAAAAAATGTAAATTGCAACCTAGTTGATAGCCAATTGCTATAGGTTGATGACCACAATTGCAACAATCCGCGGGCCGGTAAGTTACCATTTGCAACAATGGACTGTCTCCATTTGCAACACTATAAGTGACACAATCACAACATGTTGATGACCACTCATTGCAAACACACAAAAAGGGCCATGAATGTACCATTTGCAATAATGAAGCATTCACAATCTAGTTTTACGCCAATTTGGAAGGGTCCTGTCCTAGCACAAGAAACAACTGACAATAGACAATTCTTTTCTATGGAAAAACGGAGACAAGATAGGAGCTGTCCCGGAGCAGCAAAGAAAGGAATAAAAGACAATTTTTTTCTATGGAAAGACAATAGACAAGACAGGGTCCTGTCCTAGCACAAGAAACAACTCACAATAGGCAATTCTTTTCTATGAAAAACAGAGAAAAGATAGGGAGCTATCCCGAAACAAAGAAACAAAGGAATAATAGACAATTTTTTTTCTATGGAATAACAATAGACAAGACAGGGGTCCCGTCCTAGCACAAGAAACAACTCACAATAGGCAATTCTTTTCTATGGAAAAAACAGAGACAAGATAGGGAGCTGTCCCGAACAAAGAAACAAAGGAATAAAAGATAATTTTTTTTTCTATGGAAAAACAAAAGACAAGGTGGTCCCGTCCTAGCACAAGAAACAACTCACAATAGGCAATTCTTTTCTATGGAAAAACAGAGACAAGATAGGAGCTGTCCCGAACAGCAAACAAGGAAAAATAGACAATTTTTTTTTATGGAATAACAATAGACAAGAGAGGGTCCTGTCCTAGCACAACAAACAACTCACAATAGACAATTCTTTTCTATGAAAAACATAGACAAGATAGGGAGCTGTCCCGAACAGCAAAAAAAGGAAAAATAGACAATTTTTTTTTTTATGGAATAACAATAGACAAAGAGAGGGTGTTGTCCTAACACAACAAACAACTCACAATAGACAATTCTTTTCTATGAAAAACATAGATAAGATAGGGAGCTATCCCGGAACAAAGAAACAAGGAAAAATAGACAACTTTTTTATGGAATAACAATAGACAAGAGAGGGTCCTGTCCTAGCACAACAAACAACTCACAATAGACAACTCATAGCATAACAAACAACTCACAACAAAAAAAAAGTATGCTACAGTCAAGTTGCAATTGTGTTGTAGTCACGATGGCAACTCATAGTACAAAGAAGTTGCAATTACGTGACTTCGAAAAAAAGTTTGTGAAATATAGTCATGTTGGATCTCATTTTGTTAAGCACATTTTTTTAACAACCCGGTGCAAACGGATCTGAAATTGAGCTACGGTTTAGGAGATATTGCATTTTTTCGATCCGAAACAAAAAAAAGATTCCATGCATGCGGGATTCCTGTGAAGGTCTCGTCTTGCTGCGGTTCCCTACATGGGGATTCCCTGGCGGCGTCGGTTGGCCTGCATGCGGGATTCCCCGGGCGCGTCGGTTGGCCTGGGTGCATCCTCAGACAGATGATGCACCCAGGTGCACAATATACATACAGTATATATATTTATATATATATATATATATACGGACCTGAAAACTGCAATTTAAATATTGTTATTTAGTTTCCACGCATATGTTAATTCTGCTTGCCAAAGGTATTGTTGGGCCATTTTACGCAACGCTCCATGCATATGTTGTTTCTGTTTGCCAAAATGCATTTTTAGAAGGAATGCAATAATTTGATTGTTCTTTCTTATGAAGACATTAATTTCCATTTCCAGTTCACAGATAGTGTAAACGTCTCAAGTAGAAAGTCATTGATAATGAAACAGACACTGCCTAGCCATAGGATCGTGGCCATGTTTTTGATACACTCTGCGTAGCCATGTTTTTGAAACACTCTTTGGTAGAATAGTGCATCATCAACATAGATTAGGGGCCCGGCGGCGTGGGGCGGCGAGAACTTGGCGCATGCACCAATAGCAGTAGCTTTTGTCCAATCGCAATAACAGCGTCGCATGCATACAGTAATAGCAACCAGTGCACCGATAACAATAACAAGCACCCACATCACAAGTGGCCTGCTCCTGTCTGGCTTTTCGTGTCAATAGGTCAAGATTTTTTTTTTTTTTTTTTTTTTGCGCCAAACTTTACACTCCAAATTTTGAAACTTTGTACTCTAACAATAAAAACTTTGTACTCTTAGATGTAAAACTTTACACTCCAAATTTTGAAACTTTGTACTCAACAATAAAAACTTTGTACTCTTAGATGCAAAACTTTGTACTCTTAGATGTAAAATTTTGTACTTTAGATGTAAATTTTTGTCATCATGAAAATTATATCGAAACATATCCAACATGGATCTAGTTTTATAGATCTCGTTATAATAAACGCGATGGTGTAAACGGAATTGAAAACCCATGTTTGACGAAAAGTTATTACATTTTAAAGTTTGGCTAATTAATTCGTTGGTCCTGGGCCCAGCTGGTACGGTTGCTGCCGGCCAAAACTATGATTCTGGTGCACTCGCCCACTTCCGTGCTTTCACTGTTGATTGTTTTGACTGACCACGCCTCCTCGCCAACAAACTTACACGCCCGTGTTCCGTAAGGATTAGTTTCGCTATATGGTGCCCTGGTGAAAATCATCTTCCGCACCAGAAATTTTTTGGTTCCATTTCTTTCCCTTTCTTCATCCCAGAGAGCATACAAGGAAGGGAACAAAACTATGATTCTGGTGAAAATCTCCTCTCCCGTATTCAAATTTTTGTTTTGCTTTTATTTCCCTTTCTTCTTCCCTGATAATACGCATGGAAGGGAATACAACTAAGATTTGGATGAAAAACTTCCATCCTATACCCAAATTTTTGCTTTCCTTTTTTCGTTGCCTTTCTTATTCCTGAGATTGGGGTGGAAACTTTCTCTCTGCACCCCAGTTTTAGTTACTGTCAACTTATAGACTTGCACTAGAGTTACGGTGATTATTTTGTTGCAACTTCTAAGTAGAATTTGTGTAACAAAAATTCAGGTGTGGAGAATGAATATTTCACCCGATTCTTACAGCACCTTCAATCTTGGCGGAAACTCCTCTAATACACATGAAATTTTTTTCCCCAAAATTTGGGTGTAGGATGGAAGTTTTCACTTGGGTACAGAGTTGACAATCCCTTGTGGTCAATAACATGCCTGTAAATAACATAGTTCAGATTATTAGTTTGAGAGAAAATATCAACGCATGACTTATAAATGAAGAAAATCTTACGGTTACTAATCAGAGCCCCTAACAGAGCCAACAAGTTAATCCACATGAGATTTGCTAGGAAAAAATTGTTAAATATAGTAACTCTCACAAAACATCAGAAAGATCATGACCTCAACTTGTTAGAGTCCAATAACCATTGTTAATCAAATCTAATAGATCTATCCTGTTATTTAAAAAATTATCCACCTCTGACATTATGAGAAAAATATATAGTAACCTCAAAATCTGCATATAAATTACCCACCTTTGTTATTATGAAACATAATCTAAAGTAACACAATAATTTACATCTAAATTATCCACCTTGCCATTATGATACATAATCTACAAATTTGCATCTAAATTATTAATTTCTTCCATTATTACAATTAAACTAAAATACCACTCGAATTAACATCCCAATTACTAGCATGTCCTACTTTTGAAATAAACATAACTACGTCTATCTATGTTTATCAATTACCCAGTTATATAACTATTGATGTCTAAAGAACTAACTTAACTAAACCTACATTTTGTTCCATCATGCATATTAAGTACACATGCACACATGCGTAATAAATATATATTTCTGGATTTCAGCAATCATAAAAATTGTTCCTTTAATGACTCATATATACGGACAATTCACATAAAATTATTTTTATAATATTTATAAGTTGTTAATTTAGATAAATTTCTAGATTTTGACTAAATTATTATGACATATCTGTATTGGTAATATAGTTTTAAGCACTATATTTTCATGCAAAATATTACTATAAATAATTTTTTGATAGAGAAATCATCAATTCTTTAGTAGTGGAGGAGGTTAATGCTGACTAAAAAGGTGGATATGGTCCACTAGCCCAAGAAAGATTTTTGGAGACGGGCATATAGCGTCGGACAACACCGCCTTTGTAAACGCAATTAAAAAAAAATCCAGCCTGTGAGTCTCATGTGGTGGTCCACCGAGCCCATCGTGGTTTCCATTGTGGCCCATCGCCACAGAGCTCACCAGTTCCCTGGGTGCCACCGCAGAGCTTGTCGGTTCCTAGGGCCCCCGCGCCGATCCCTTGGCCATGCCCCCGCAGGAGAAGTACCGCCACCAGATCCGCTTCGATATCGTAGATGTGCGACGCAGCCACACCGGGCGCAGCCATCAAGGAGCTGCCGCCAGATCTGCCTCCACCGAATCTCAAATGGACGGGCGCCGCCATCGAGAGATACCGCCACTGTCGGATCCGCCTCCCTATGAAGGGGTGAGAAAGAGTTGAAGGCGAGAGAACAAGAGCGAGAGAGACGTGATGAGGAAAGAGAGAGAAGACGAGGGACTCACCGGGTATGCCAGCCGTGTGCGTCGTGATGCCGCCGGTCTTCGCATGCAGCGCCTATCTTCGCTGCACCATGCGCTGCCGCCTACAAGCTTGGAACCGGAGGGGATAGAGAGAGAGATGGGGTGGAGTGGGCCTCACATGGATGCCCCACTAGGGTCTTCTGGATGTGCCACTGGGGCGGGTGGGAGAGAGGAAGACGAGCCAGAGGCGGCGGCTGGGTGGGAGAGAGTAGATTGAGAAACCCTAACCAATGTACTTATATACTTGACGGACTCTCGGCTTCAAGATGGGCTGGTTGGGCTTCAGATCTATTAACTGAGGTGGGCCTCCTAAAGGCGTCCGCCTCTTAAAATGAGAATTATTTTCGACATGGATGTCTTAACAAGCCTGCCTTTGTAAATTGATTTTAAGAGATGTTGTTATCTCCATAAATGAACATTCGCCTCTGAAAATAGGTGGATATTTTGGGAGACCACCCTATTTTCAGCCCGCCTCCTTTAATGAAACATCTTGTTTCCTAAAAATCATGTTTGTGATAGTGGTCACCTGATTTATCAAATTCCTTTGCAGTAACCATTGACTGTTAGAAGAAAATATTTATTTCATTTTGAAGTTAGCATTCTTGGCTACTACTCGATCTCACTTCAAGCCCCACCACAGATCATGAACCACATGGCATAGGCTTAAATGACCTTTTATGGCACCATAGTTACAAAGAGTGCAGTCTAGGACCTAGAACCTTTATTTTCAATAAAATACACAATGAGAGTTCTAAATAAAATATATGACAGGCACAAGAATTTCAACATTAACAAGTGGATAAAAGTTTTAGCAACTAATAAGATCAATATTTGAAAGTCAAAATCTAGATTCATGATGTCACGATATAAGTGAGACAAAAAGAGCCACCATAGCTTATGCTTGGGATTCAACCAAATGCTTTTGAAGACAAAATGAGTACCTCCATATAGAAGGAAAAAAAACTTGCATATTACGGAGCATATATATAGGTATTGCATTAGAAAATGAATGAAGAGAGAGAGTGAATGGTAAGTATTTTTTTTTAGGTGCAGGTAACAAGCACGGACTTTATACTAATGTCTTGTAAGATTATAGCATGTGCAATACCATGAGTTGATGTACTGCTAATAGTAAAATAGTGATCTGCTTTAGGGCTAACTAGAAAGTTTGGAATACCCTTCTATCGGCCTAGCATCAGTCAATATTTTCTTTTTTTTTTCCAAGACAGTTACTATGTGAATATTTTTGCATTTTGCATATAAATCAGTGTTCCGTCATTCATTTTGACAAGCTGGTGGTGACCTGCAGCTAGAATTTTACAGAAACTGTACTGCTTTACAGTCTTTGATGTCCTTTTTGTCTTAATACTAATATGTTTTTTATTAAATACACATAGGTACTTCATTGTCATCGATGACATATGGGATGAACCTTCATGGAACACAATAAGATATGCTCTGGATGACAATAACTTGGGAAGTAGAATCATCATTACTACCCGTATTCATGCTGTTGCTGAGAAAGTTGGTTGTTCTTATCAAATGCAACCTCTTTCTTATGAGAGCTCTAAACAATTGTTCTATGAAAGGATATTTGGCTTCGGGAGCAAGTGTCCTGACCTATTTTCTGAAATTTCAGAAAAATATTAAGAAAATGTGGAGGTGTGCCATTAGCTATCATTACCACATCCAGTTTATTGGCTAGTAAGCCGAGAAATATAAAAGTGTGGTCCGAGTTGTGTGACTCTATTGGTTCTGGATTTGAAAGCAATCAAGATATGGACAATATGAGAAAGATATTATCTCTTAGCTATGTTGATCTACCTTGCCATTTGAAGACCTGTGTTCTATATCTAAGTATATTTCCAGAGGATTTTGATATTAGGAAGGACTGGTTGATATGGAGGTGGATAGCTGAAGGTTTTGTCCAGTATGGAGAAGGGAACCAAAGCTTGTTTGAGGTTGGAGAGAGTTACTTCATTGAGCTTCTAAATCGAAGCCTGATCGAGCCAACTGACATGTTGGATGCGGATGGCAATCCTGTTGCTTGTCGTGTGCATGATGTGGTCCTTGATCTTATTTGTTTCTTGTCAAGAGAAGAACATTTTGTCACCACTTTAAGAGGAGATAGCATGCAAAACTCAGCTTGTTTGCGAAGTAAAGTTCGCAGGTTTTCCTTCCACGGTACTACTTGGCCTAATGAAATGAACATGTCAAAATTGAGGTCCCTTACAATCTTCAGTCCAGGTACGATAAATTCAGTGCCATCCCTTTCAAGTTATGATCTTCTGCGTGTATTGGATCTGGAAAAGTGCAATCTTAGGGACCATCCAAGTCTATGGTTTGTCAGCAAATTATATCATCTGAGGTATCTAAGTCTGTCAAAAACTAGATATGCTGGTGTGCTTCCAGTAGAGATACAGAAGTTACAGTTTTTGCAGACATTAAATGTATTTGGAACTGATATACCAGAACTGCCATCAAGTATTGTTGGGCTAAGAAAACTGATGTGCCTGTATGTTGATGAGAGTACCAGGCTGCCAGATGGGTTCAGTAACCTAACGTCCCTGGAAGTTCTAGGGTCTGCGTATGTGGATTCTGGAAGCATTGCAGAAGAGCTAGGTCATCTGACCCAGCTAAGGGAACTCTGGGTCTACCTTGCAGGGGCTGAGGATGGTGGAATGGATGAGAACCTGGGTAAAGTTTTGGTGGAGTCGCTAGGCAAGCTGCACAGAATCCAGTACCTGCAAATCAAGTCCAAAGAGATCATTGAGCTCGAAGCAGGCTCAGTGGAGTTGTCCCTAGGAAACCTGCGATATCTTTATGTTTCTAGAACCACTTCGTTGCCGAAATGGATTAATCCTTTATCACTTCTCCTCCTATCTTGGTTGTACATAAACGTGGGTCAACTGCGACAGGAGGACATCCATGTCCTCGGGACGCTGCCAGCTCTTCGTATCCTCATGGTGAAAGGGACTGGCGGAATTCAAGTCGTGGAAAGGTTCATGGTCAGTGCTGATGCCTTCCCATGTGTGATAAAGTGCGAGTTCTCTGATTTCGCATCAGTACTACCATCAAGCTTCCCACGTGGAGCGTTGCCCCGGCTTGAAGATTATGAGTTTTGTATCCAACTGGAGGATTTCTGCAACGGTGAAATTGTCGTTGAGGACCTGGCCATTGGCCACCTACCATCCCTTCAGGATATCTCCGTTTGCTTTCATGGACATGGTGGCTATGATGTTGCGAGGAAAGTGGAAGAGATTCTGGAGCACCAGGCATATGTCCATCCCAACCATCCCTCCGTTGGTTTCAGTTATTGTGTAAGTCTCAGCTATACTGTCCCTTTAGTTTTTGATAAGAAAAATTCAGGACTATATTTTCGTAGACTTGTTATTGTTGAAGGGCATGTATATATAACTTGAAATAACTTGGTTCTTCATATTCAACTTGAACCCTTCATTTCTAATGCAAGGCAGTACTAGATGATGACTAGATATCTTCCATTTGCCCCTTTCAGGATCTTGTCTCCATAGGAAATGAAGAAGATGATGATAAGGAGGAAACCTTATCGGTTGAGGGTGCTGGCTTGTCTCTTGAATGGCATCGGTTATAACATCCTAATCCATGTAATGTGCTCTCCTCACAACATGTCATTCAGCGTGCTGGCAGGTTTAGACGCATGCTAATTCACATTGGTTATTAATTTACTATAGGCTTCGTTAGCGACCTGCACTTGAGCGACCAAACTAACAGTTATCAATATGTTTCTTACATGTCTCATTTTCTGCACTCGATTCCACTCCAGAACCCAAAGGTGCAAAAGGAAGCTCTGCCCCTGCCAGACTTGGGTCTAGATTTCAGTAGACTATTCACGCAGGTGGCCAGGTGGGGAACATTTGTACCATCCTCGTCTCTCCCCACAAACAGGATTAAACAAGTTGTACCATCCTCTTGCATCCAAGCACGTAGTTGCATGAGAACCTCAGAATGTACTGCTGAATATAGGAGAGTCGGGGAAGCTTGTTTTGCACTCGCGAATACATTTTTCACATGCTCGTGTGGCGATGCCACAAACTGTAATGTATCGTTGCCCTGAGCTTTCCTTGCTTGTGCCTGTAGAGCGAACATTTCGTTCATTGGCCCGGGATCCTATTGATGGCTTTGATAACATCAAACTGTAACTTCCATTGAATCTGTCATCATTAATAAACCGATTCATCAACCAAGTACCATACCTACTTGTCATCGGAGTAATTTCCACATAATCTCTACCACAAACACTATAATTTCCACATAATCTGTACTACAAACACTTTTGAAACTCAACGCCTGCGCCCTAAAATTTGTGCATCGGAGAAACAGAGCAGACGACACGTCATTGTTTCATAGCTTCCAGCTCAATGGATGCAACATGCTTGCTTTGGTATAGTTATTAGTCTCCACTGTTAGCCTCATCTGATTTCTTATTGAAATTTAGAGTCGAGACATGGGACACTATTCAGTAAGGGCATTGTTATTAGTATAATGGGATATCTCCACTTATGATAGCTATAGGATCATATAATCCTGGCTTCCCTTATCTCTAAGGAGGTTTCTTTTCCCTAGGCAATGTACTTCAATATAATCCGCCCACGAGGCTCAGCAATACAATCCAATTCCCACATATTCTTTTCCTCCTACATGGTATCATGAGTTTAGCTTTAGATGCTATGCCACAAACCCTAAACATTCCACTTCTCGTGCCGCCGGTCAAGTTTAACGACAGCCATAGTGAGTCCTTTTCCCACTGGTTGATTGATCGGCGTTTCTTTTTGTTTTTCTTGTCTATGATTGGTATGCGTTGCCCACTGCCTTTGTCTTCGCGCACCTCTACTCTAACATCAGGCTTGACTCATTGAACTTTTCTTCATCCCTGACTGTGCAGCATGGCATAGAACACATCATTCCAAGGGATGCCACCCATGGTCTTTTCCGCCATTGTATCTTCACTGTTCAGATCAACCATTTGCGTGCGCCACTGTAGGATCCCATGAAGTTCGCCCGAGTACTATGCACCTCTTTTCATAACAATGGGGCTGCTGTTGCATTGCCACCCATGGTCTTTTTTCCGCCATTGTATCTTCTCACTGCAGCTGACAATGTCGATGCGTGCCCGCTGTGGATGGTCTTTGTCAAGCTATTTGCAGCCTTAGTCGCCTATTTCCAGTACCGTGGCTGTGGCATCCAAATCATTGATCTTGTGCTAGATCATCTGGACCTACCTCCTCACTTTGTCCAGGAATATCTCACATTGCTAGCGTTGCCATCTCTTCCTCTCTTACTTTGTCTACTGTGACCACCATGGGGTGCATCGGCACCTTTTACCCCCGTTGTTTTGCGCACCACAACTGTCATCGAAGCCCTCTCTGCTGGTCCCATATGGCATAGGCGTATAGTTGGGGCCATCTACCTACTATTTTCAATATTGGCAACACTTGTATGTACCTTTGTCCTTGATTCGTTCCTAGGCCTAGCATCCCTGGTGCATGCTTCATCCATGGCGGCTTGACTACGTCATCCTCAGCATTGACCTTCTCCCTCAAAAACTGCCATGGCGTGTCACTGTCTTCATTTGTGGAAACTTCTACTATGCACCACCGTCCTCACGGTGTCTCCTCGTGTGCCCATGGTAGTATGTGTGGCTTCCTCAACTTCAGCGACCTTGACAGATCCATTGGCTATGGCTATCACCAGCATGGCAACTTCGACCACAGCTACTTTGCCCTCACGCTTGGCTACATAGATATAGGCACAAAGGGCTACTGACTTGCTTGTGCAACCTTGTTCGCTTCTGCCAGTCAAAGCAATCGTGATGCATCTACCGTTATGACTGTGGGAGATGTAAACTTGTCAGCTTACAACCTTTAGCTTCTTCTCCAGTCTCCCCCAAAATTGTACATTGTAATTCTCTAGAATGAATAAAGTTATATTTCCCACTTTTGTTCTTTGTGTATTACTTGCACATTTATCGGGAAAACATGTATCGAATGGATCTTGCAAAATATTTCTGTAATTTTAAGGATTGGACGAGGTTTGGGAAATGTTTGGTAGGCTCTAGAGTGGATCCAGCATTTATAGAAATTTTATGGGAATTTTATGAAAAGGAAAAGGGCTTATATAAACTCCAGTGTACACTTCCCGTGTTCGCCTAGCATTTTCTGTCGGTCTTGGAGGCTGACATGTGGTACCCAGTCAGATGCGGGCTTGGCCTGGCATGGTTCTGCGAGCCAGGTGCACACACTGTGCTGTTGTTAACACCAAATTTTGGGCCTCAAGAGAAGCAGGAATTAGCCCAAAATTCTAATCAAGAGCTGCCGTCGGGATATTGAAGACAACTGGGAAGCAGGAGGCAAGCTATTGGCAATGATGACGCTCATCCATTCGTAAACTGCAGGATCGTCCGGCTGTTCGGCAAAGGAAGGAATGGCTTGGCTAAGGGAGTGCATTGCGGACTCTGGCGATGAAGGGAAAGCTTGGAGTCCAAGTTATCAGTCAAAGGTGTTAGTTACCTTATTTTGTAATCGTGATTCGTTAGGACTCGATTAAGATTTTTTCGGTATGTCTTGAGTCGTATTCTGTTGGGACTCGTGTTGAGCCCAGGGTATAAATATAAACCCCCGGCCATTGTAAAAAGTCTACAACAATCAATCAACAAACAACCCGGCTTCACGCCACCCTTTTGAGTCCAGTCGAGTCGTCGAGTTCATGCAGACGCTTGAGGGGGCTATTCGATCCGTCGACCTCCAAGTTTCTTGTAAGTTCCGACATGTCTTGCTTTATCTCATTTTGATGTTATCTGGTGGACATGGGATTGATAGATCAAGATAGTTATCGATGCTTAGTCGGGTTTAGCGTCATCCGGTGGACGCTATACTTGGGTTGGTAGATTGGGTGTCATACGGTAGACATAGATCTATTTCAAGCGTTAAGTATCAACGGCTCTATTAGATTTGGCTCATCTAGTAGATTCGACAAGTTATCATGTGTTGTCCATGCTTTACGTTTATTTCATTAATACAACACTTTGCCCGATCTAAATTGGTAGAGTTTGGCCTTATCCTTTGTGTTTATAATCGTCTCTATTGATCAATTATGATTATTTTACCATGATGATTGTTTACCTATGCTCGGTGGCCAAATCCTACCAATCTTGATCGTTACATGCTTTGGGTTCGAGGATATCTAGATATATGTAGTTTGAGGGTTGTTTTGAAGCCGCTTTGGCCTATAGACTAGCTTTAATTTAACCCGATAATTTATTATGTTTAGATACATCTTGTTCCTGCTCCATGGACCCCCGAATCGGCTATTTTTAGCCGAATCGGTTATGCTTTCATGAGTAATTCATGTTTATAGATCTATCTAGATGATGAATGAAATAGCTTTGCATTACAGATTTGTAGGAGCTTAGAGAGACCGCTTTTGGCCTATAGACCAGTCTAGCTAAGTGAATATGAGCTCAGTATGTTTAGCTTAAAAGGATTGGAGAGACCGCTTTGGCCTATAGACCGCCTAGCCAATTCCGTTCTTTGTTATATAGATCAAATTCATAAGCATAAATTGCCCTTTTATATCCAATTCAGTATTGATCAAGCTTGTTTTGGTTATATGTTCATGTTCTTGATGACGTACCATTATGAATAGTTGATAACTGTTTTGATCCTTACATTTACGATCTTTGTTATATCTGTTTCGGCTATCTGTTTTGCTCATGCTACTGCTATACTAGTTTGCCGAATATGATGCTTATCGAATAAACCTTTTCGGGAATCAACTCTCTAGTTGCTTGCCGTTCACTTTGGCTCCTGGAGCCATATATTTGGAACTGTCTGGACTCACCCGGCATGTTCCACCTGAGATTACCGATACGTCTTCTTCCTTGTCAATTTTCAGGTCAAATTGGCTGGCACGCCACGCAGCAGATCGACCGGGTCGTTGCTTTCAAGCTAGGTCTTGACGGCTTGCGGTGTGTTGGGCCTCCAAACCACATTTTGTGCCAACACACTTTTTGGCACGCTGGTGGGACCACGTTAAATCCGAGCAATCACAATGGCGCCAAACTTTGACAACGAAGCCATCCTTGACATCCACATTGAGGATCTGCATGATGACGCCAAGGAAATCGTCAACAAAGCGGTGGAACAATTTGAGAAAAAGTGTCTTCTCAGTTTCTCAAAGAGCAGAAGTGAGAAGAAGATCATACAAAAACAGATCTGCCAACAGTTCTGCTAGCTGGACATAATGCCAAGGTCACTGCAGAGGAGAAAACAGTGTTTCAGGAGATCATGCATAAGGTCATGGCTGAAACCATGAACAATCATAATTCAGCTTTTTGAAGACTTTCTGGAATATCATGGCTGCATTCTATGGTCCAGAAAAACATTCCACAGTTTGGAGATCCTGAATCTCATGTGTACTTTAATGTACCACCTGGGACAGGTACGAAGGATGCTGAAACTAGTGGAGCTGGAGAGAAGAAAGCTAAAGAGAATACTACAAATGGGAGTTATGTTCAAAAAAACGTGCAGTTCATACTGGAGCTCTTGCATTAGAAGAGCAGCAGCCGCCTGCTGGTCATAATTTTGGAACTACTGGAAGGATACCAGGGTCAGCTCAAAAATATCTGGATCTGCTACTAGACTTGCAAGGGATGTTGGGGTCCCAGATGGATATCATCAAGCCATCAACTACAGGAATTACGCTAGAGTTCCTTTTTATGATATGAATATGGGCCGCTGCAAGGTCCACAGTCTGACGTTGATGAAGTGGTGCAAAAGATGGCTGAGATGAAAAATCAATTCGGACTAAAGATGAAGAACTCTTATTCCTATAAGCATCCATTCTCGAGAATGGTACAACAGAGTAATCTTGACACCAGTGGGTGAGACTCCAGGAATTCAGCAAGTTTACTGGACAGGATGATATTACTACCGTTGAGCATATTAGTCGTTACTTGGCCCAGCTAGGGGAAGCATCTGCATAAGAGCCACTCGAGGGTTCGGTACTTCCCAATGTCCTTGTGCGGTCCAGCCTTCACCGGTGGACATCATTGCAACCTGGATCTATTAGAGGATGGCCAGATTTGGAGAGGAAATTTCACGCATATTTCTTTACGGAACCAACGAAAAGACCATTGTTGATCTGGCCAATCTGAAGCAAAGATTCAATGAATCATCACTTGATTTTATCAAAAGGTTCAGAGAAACCAGAAACTTATGCTTCTCTCGTAATATCCTAGATGATCACAAGCTACTGGATTGGCTATCGCGGAATGCTACCCGCTGTCGAGACAAGCTACTTGGGCAACAGCTTGATGACCTTGGTCAGTTGGGCGAGAGATTGGGAATGATGAACGACCAATTCCAGCATATGAGGAGGGAGCCTCGCTTTTCGGAAGGATAATGCCTTTGCTGATATGTATCAGCAATTTCTTGCTAGCTCGGGGAAGAAGATTATGATGAAGAAATCGCTTTTGCATTGTCAATGGACTAGAGTAAGAAGACAAGTAGAGATCCCGGACACCTAGAAAGGAGAAACAGCCGGGACCGCTACGATTTCAACATTGGTTAGTCGATAAGCTCTTCGGTTTGCTGGTTAAAGAGGGAATTATCAAGTTGACGCCAAATCATAGCATGCTAGTTAAGGGAGCGGTCAGACCCAAGCATATTGTGCTTATTGAGGAAGATACTCATAACCTTAAGCCATGTGTTCAAGCAAAATATGTTCCGATTGAAAGAAGAAGTGTTCGGAAGAAGAGTCAAATCCATTTCCTTCGGTAGGTATGGTGTCCGGTTACTTTCCAAAGGGCAAAGCGAAGGTTTTGACATCCGAGGGAGCCAAGGAAGCTGGAACAGTTGATCCAAAACAGCGGATAACAGCTAAGGAGTATCGGCAGACTATTCAGTTCGTAATAGCCGAAAAGAAAAAGGCGAATCTTCGGTGTCTCCAAACCAAGAGTTAGATCTCGTATCTTGCTAAATAAGTGGGAGAGACAACAAGAGAAAGAAAGGTACCGGCAATTCTAGGAGGAAGAACATCACTATCAGTATGAACAAGAGAGGCTTGCTCGTGAACAGGAAGCATCGCATTGAATTGTGCATTTTTCGAACACTTCTTTGGAATGAAATGAAGGTCTGAAACTACCATCTCGTAACAACCGCCCGAATGCGCATGATCAGTATAGAGAGTATAGCCGATCCGCAGACCAACCGCCGATCTGTCTCACGACAGCCTTGGAGATCGCTTCTATGAGGAGGATCGGCGTGTAAAATATGAGGATTGTAGGTATTATGGAAAAGAGGGTTCTTGATCCAGTCGGGCGGGTACAAAGAATTTGAAGAAGAGAAGGAGTATGTTTGACGAAAGGTCAATGGTGCCCACCAGACCGAGGAAGAGTCGAAAAGACGTGTCCAACGTCCGAGAAACAAGGAGTTGCAGCGGGTAAGAATCCGGGCGTAAGGAATGGCGTGCTAAACAACCGACAATGGCAAAAGTCAGAGGCGACATGGGGATGGTTTTCATGTTACCACCGAGAATTCATGGCACCCGAGAATCAAGAAGCGTACTTCGGACTTTGATGAATCAAAGTTTGAAACAATGTCTGCCCAATTCATTTTCACTCAAAGCGAGGCCATTTTCGACAAAACCTAAGAGGTTTCGGCACTTGAAGGCTTTATACATTAATGGGTTTGTTAATGGGAGACCCATGAGTAAGATCTTTGGTAGATGGTGGTGCTACTTGTCAATATAATGCCCTATGCCACATTCGCGAAGCTTGGTAAAAATGATGGTGATCTCTTGATAACAGATCTAAGGTTGAGGGACTTCGGTGGCAATGTGTCAGAGACAAGAGGAGCTATCAATGCTGAACTAACCGTGGGATCCAAGACTTTGCTTACTACCTTTTTTATTATTGAGGGGAAGGGATCGTATAGTCTGCTGCTCGAGAGAGATTGGATACATGCTAATTGTTGCATACCTTCAACCATGCACCAAATTCTTATTCAGTGGCATGAGGACAAAGTTGAAGTGATCAGGGCTTAGTAAGTGTTGGTATGCCTTATAGCATAATATTACTAGCCAACTAAACATGAAATAAGGGCTTAGAATGAACATCAACATAAGTCTAGGGGTCTAACTAACATATTTCCATGAGTTTTGGTATTCCATGACTTTGTAGGGACTAAACAGATAAAAGCAGATAAGAACAGTGAGAAACTTAAGAGTTCGCATCCCATACGATGACAAGACTTGACCGTGAGGCAACTCAACCCAAAAAATGGACTAAAACATTCTAGAAGACACCAGAAGACACCAAGAGGAAGGAGACATGGTTGTGGCCCAGGGCCCTGACGATCGCCAGGCCCATCTCTGGCGACCGCCAGGTGGGACCCACATGTCAGCCTCTCCTTTCTATGGCGGTTTACTACCGACATTGAGGTTGCATCTATACCGTTGTTCAAGGTCGGTTTGATCCAAGGGTCCCTGTTCATCGCCGATGGCTATATAAGAAGACCACGACCCCGGGGCTAAACCTAATTCATTAAATTCATACCAATTCAGATTCTATTTCATTCTCGAATTCAGTCCAACTCATTCTCATCCAAGTCCAACCAAGTCTAGATCCTAAGCCCTAGTTCATCATATTAGAAGCGATTAGCTACCTAGTTAGGTCTAGAGGAAGTCAAGCTTGCCTTCGATTCCCGATAGTCAAGAAGTAGCGGGAGCCGAGCTTCTCGTGGCTTCTCTCTTGTATCCAATCAGTAAGTATCTTAGTTGGAGTACAATTGCTATGACTTTGTTCTATTTAATGATTATATTCTTAGTGATATGTATCCATGCTTGCTATGATTATATATCTAGTTTAGTAAGTTTGTCTTATATTTTATGCATGGAGTCGTATAGCATCCACTTAGATGATCACTTAGTGGGTGGTAAGCAATGTAAACGTGGTGTTTATACAACGTTTACCTGCGGCTACACCCTACATTCCGGGACGTGTGGTAGATCGCAGAGTGACAGTCCTGTTGAGTCCTTTGGAGCCCACCCTCTGAATGATAGGCCAAGTTGAGCCATAATTACGGTGATGATCAAGTTTAGATCCTTGATTGTCATTGGTAATGCTTACCATGTGTAGATGTATTGCAACCTTGCCATGATAGCTAGATGTAATTGCACTAATTGTAGTATTCATTGACATATGATTATGAGTAACTTAGGAATATTCTTTCTATTCTTTCTATACCATGTTAATAGCTCATATGATACTAGTGGCATACCATGATCTTAGACTTGGGTAGTTATCATTTATCATTTATTATTTATCTTTATTTATGTGACTTATCCTGTTATGAGTATTGTTAGATGCATATGGTTACTCTGCATTATACAACTATAAGTGAATCTCAAGTGATCTCAAGTTAACCTATGCATTAGACATACCTATCTCTCTTACTTTCCATAGACTACCCCTTCCCTATGGTAAAATATAAATACGATACCTGGATAGACTCCCGGTGAAGTGCTACAATGGTATTTCTATCTGTGCGCTTGCAGATATCATGTTCATCTTTTATCAAGGCATATCAAGAATACCATACCCGCATTTCTTAGAGCGTTATTGCTAGGGTGACAGACTAGTATGTAGGTAATGCCTAAAAATGAGTGGTATACCTTGTGTACATATCCTTAGTGAGATTAACTCCACTATGGATAATGATACCGAGAGATTACACCCCACAACTAACACCGCCCTAACTCCGCCTTTGTTGGATTGTGAGATTAACTCCACATCCAAGCCGACAAGTTATGACAGATACCATATACATTTCTTTCGCCTTCCTATTATGGATCGTGTTAGAAATGTCAACAGTAAGCGTGGCTACGGTCAATCAGGCTTATTGGGAGTTTGACAAACTCGAGTGTTTATCTAGAAGGGAGTACAGTGAAGATCCTATCATGATCAATGAAGAGGGTCAACAGCCGATCCGAGCAGTCGGCACTTTTAGTAATTTTTAATGGGTAATCCCATAGATGGCAACAAAGGGAAGTTGGGGCATGGTTTATGTCGGCTGATAAGTTAGAGCAGATTGATATTGGATCCGGTGATAAGCCAAAGCCGACATACATTAGCGCCAACTTAGACCCCGAATTTAGAAGAGAATTGATAAATTTGTTAAAGGAATATAAGGATTGTTTTGCTTGGGATTATTCGGAGATGCCTGGTTTGGATCGATCTATTGTTGAGCATCGTTTACTGGAATAAAATCTGGGTATCGGCCATTTAAGCGACATCCTCGAAAATCTATAAACCTCAAGTACTTGCGATGTTAAGGCTGAAATAGAAAGGTTACTAGAAGCAAACTTTTATCGGACCTTGCGAGATATGCTAATTGGATTTCTAATATTGTTCCTGTGTACAAGAAGAATGGCAAGATGCGAGTCTGTATTGATTATAGAGATTTAAACAAAGCCACTCCGATGGACGGTTACCCGATGCGATTCAGATTTGTTGGTGGATCTTTGCGGTTTGTCATAAAAGTAATCGAGTTTATGGATGGCAACACTGGATATAACCAGATTTTTATGGCAACCGAAGACATACCCAAAACAACATTTAGATGTCCCAATCCTATGGGTTTGTTTGCATGGGTTGTCATGACATTTGGTTTGAAAAATGCTGGTGCAACTTATCAATGAGCTATGAATTATATTTTTGATAAGTTGATCGGCGAATAGTGGAAATCTACATCGATGATGTGGTAATCAAATCTGAGATTACATGCAACATCCGGCTGATGTAAAAGAAACCCCGGAGTGCGCTAGAAAGCATGTCTTGAAGATGAATCCAAATAAATGTGCGTTTGGGGTGTCACCGGTGAATTTTTGGGATTTCTAGTACATCGAAAGGAATTGAAGTTGGAAAGAAAAAGCTTGGAAGCAATAGATGAAGTAGGTCCTCCTACTAATTTGAATCAACTACAATCCTTGCTCGGTAAAATCAATTTTGTGAGGAGATTCATATCAAATCTGTCGAGAAAAGGTTTTGTTGTTTTCACCATTGCTTTGGATAGAAGAAAGCTCGGGAGTTCAAATGGGGTGACGAACAACAAAAGGCTTTTAATGAGATAAAAGAGTATATGAAGGCACCACCAGTTCTGGTACCGCCTCAATTAGGAAAAGCCTTTTAGGTTGTGCGTGGTGGCCGATAGCCTAACAATTGGATCGGCCCTTATACAAGAGTTTGAAGGAAAAGAAAGAGTTGTTTGTTATCTTAGCCGAAAAACTGTTAGATCCTGAAACAAGATATTCTCCTATGGAAAAGCTTTGTCTATCTCTTTTATTATGCTTGCACCAAGCTTCGGCATTATTTGTTATCATCGAGTGTGTGATTGTTTCAAAGGATGATGTTATCAAACACATGCTATCAATGCCAATTCGAATGGACGGATTGGCAAGTGGATATTAGCTTTGTCGGAGTTTGAGTTGAGATATGAACCAGCCAAAGGCAGTCAAAGGACGGTGATTGCAGACTTCGTTACACGGCATCATAAATCTGCTTTCGCGGCAATATTAGTATGGTCCCTTGGCATTTATATTTTGATGGATCCTCATGCAAAAAAAGGTGGTGGAGTCGGTATTCTATTGATTTCCCCTTGGGGCGGTTTATGAATTTGCTATCCCAAGAGAACCAGAAAATTACTAACAATCGGTGGAGTATGAGGCTTTACTCGAGGGACTTAAACTTCTTCGAAGTAGAGGCCGTCGCGATTGAGATATTCGAGAGATTCGTAATTAGTAATCAGTCGGTGATTGGCCAATATGAGTGTAAAAATGATGTACTCAGGAAATACTATGAAGAATGTCAACAATTGTTGAAAGAATTCCGGGTGGTTACTTTGAGTCATTTTCCAAGAGAGGAAAACCTTGAGGCCAAACAGGTTAGCTCAGAATGCATCCGGATATCGAGAAAATCAGGAAGTTTTTTCTATTGATGAGTATATTTTTCAATACTGATGATCAGGCAGTTGGTGACTGGAGGCTTGAAATTGCTGAATATCTTAGAGATCCATCACGAAAAGTTTCCCAGAAGCTCAGATATAGGGCCATTAAATTTGTGCTTCTTGATGATCGGCTGCATTATAAGTCTATAGATGGAGTTTTGCTCAAATGCTTGAGTCAAGAAGAAGAGAAGCAGATCATGAAAGAGGTACATGAAGGTTTGTGTGGAGCACATCAATCAGCTTACAGGATGAAATGGATAATTAAAAGAACCGGATACTTTTGGCCGACCATCAAGAGATAATAGGGTAAATTGCACAAAAAGGAAATCTGATTGAAATTTTACCTCCAATGAGGGCCTCGAGAGCCATGCGACGTTCGCGCTCTGCCATGGCATAGGAATCCACCACGTTCAGGTCATGCTCCAGGTCCTTGCAATGGCGCTTCAATTTATAAGGCACTGGCTGTCGGATGTTGCACCCTCTTCAGAAGAGGAAGAGTCTGACGAGACTGGAATCGACATGGAGTTGGTCCTGAACATCTGCTCCGGCAGTATGTTGAGGCTGGCAAAAGAACAATCAGCAAATACCAAGAAACATGATGATCAGGCAAATATAGTACCGATGGGTCTTACTCGGGCAAACATGGCTTCTTGGCGGATTGACCCCGTCAATCGGCTCCTCTGGGTTTCTTCCCTTTATCCGCCATTGGGGTTTTCTTGTTTTTCTCGGTGGTGTCGCAACGAAAAGGGGAAAGGGTATGATTATATTGGCCGCCTGGTTGTCTAGAAAGACGTGATGGGTTATTTGCATTCAATGCGGCATACCAAACGACGGAAGTCAAAATACAAAAAAAGGAAATAATTGTTGGAATAGTGCAATTTGGGGTCTTTTCAATTCGGTTAACCATGGTCGATTGATATATATTACAGGAGTGTTGCATGATTACAACCGAAAAGAAAAGGAAGAAGAGAAACATAAAAAGATCTAAATCCTATCCTCTGCCATGAAGCCAATTGATGATCCTCTTCAGGTGACCGAAGGCCACCCGCATCCTATGGGCTCGACAGGATTTGGGAGTTCAGCTGCATCGGCCGCTTCAATCATCCGGTTCGCTGCTCCAATCGGGCAGCCCGAATCGAGTAGCTTGATCTGAATAGAGACCGGATGATCAGTAAGGACGAAAGCAATCAGATGAAATCATCCATATGAAGAACAAAACTTACTGTTTACATGGTCTATGAGACCGGCGCTGCTCTTGCTTTTGGCTGCCAGGAGGGCTCTGGTCTTCTCATGGTCCTGCCGCTCTTCCTCGAGCTCTTGACATAGACGCTAGAGTTCTAGCTCAATGGAATCCCTGGGCAAGAAAGTCAAGAATGAAGTGAACAAATGAGAGATTGAAAGAGCAAATGGAGATCAGTTGGCAAAAGAAGTGATGAAATTTACCTTTCCGTTTGCTGTTTTTCCCTAATCGAGTCGTGCTCTTGAACTGAGTTCTCCGCTGGACGTTTACCCGCCATGAGTTGTTAGCCAAGGAGGATTGAAGAGTTGAAGGCAAAGGGGATTGAGAAGGCAGATAGATATGCTTGCACGCTAGATTTGTTTCCAGAGGTGCAGTTCCAAAGAAAATATGGGAATATATATAGAGAGGCGTGAAGGCAACTGACATATGAATGGAAAGCCAAGAGTCATGGGACGGTCAAGTATGCCTGGTATCGCGGAACGAATTAAAGGTCGTTGCTATCGGGAAGGTAAATCGGCTAATTACACACAGTCAGGCGGTTGGTGACACGTCATTAAAGTAACCAAAACAAACAGTTGGTTTTACTGAGTGCGAACAGTCTGAGGCGTACAAATTACAAATTCAAAAATTGTTTGATTGCATCAACAACCTCAGTCCTAATGGACTCTACTTCGGCTATCTAGCGTTTGCCCTCCTCGTCAGTTCCTGATATGCGCTCAAGCCTGGTATTGATATTTTGGTGCTCTTCATATTTTGCCGATAATTCTTTCTTATCTGACTCTATGGAATTCGGGAGATCGGCAAGATGAGATTCGTGAGATTTGATCTTGGCATCCAGAGCAGCCAATTTCTTTTCCAGATCAGCTTTTTTGGCTCTCATTGTATCAAGTTCAGGCTGAAACTTCTGCACAATATCTTGCATGGATTTGAAAGATGCATGCAGCTTTCTGGACTGATTGATGTTTTCACCCTTTCGAGCTAAAAGAGAGTCTCGATTGACCATTTTTGCTTGGCTCTTTTACCTTGCCATGGTAATCATCAATGTTGGCCATAGTAGACAAAGCTCCTAGAAGCTCGGGGGGCAACTCACTTCTAATTGATATGAGCAAAGTTCTCACTAGATAAGAATTGCTTGTCAGATCAGACAGGTCTCCTTCTAGCAGAGGCATGATTTCCCTCAGTTGCTGTTTCACATTTTCTATCAGGTTGGCTTCGATGATGCTTCTTCTCCTCTGTCAGTTGAATCCTCTCGAAAGAAGGAGAAGCTTGGGCCTTGTTTTTGAAAATGCTGTAGAAAAAATAATCTTAAGTATAGGATAAAAAAATGCAGTATATAGATTGTCAGATTCCGTTACCTGAGGACTCTTATCAGTCAAAAGAAGGACTGTAGAATTTGGTGCCCTTTTATCTGCTTGACATATGTTCTCTGATTCGGGAGTCTGAAGATTCTGATTGATTGCCGAATTTTCAGATTCGGTTCCTTCCTTATCCTGAAGGCTGCCTTCAGAATTGATAAGAGGAGGGTCTTGCCCACCTGTTCGGCTGGTCGGTGAGGATTCACTGCTTGGCTCATTGAGCATATCATCTGAGGAAATTTGAAGGATGAGAAGCTTTAAACAAGAAGAAGACAAGAAAAGGTGAAATAAGTTTACCCAGCATTGCGTCGGTCATCAGGGTATCTTGGTTTCGGCTGTGATCTAGAGCAGATTCTTGCTGGATTTTCTGGGAGGATGAGCCAACTTGTTGCTATAAACCAATAATTGGTAAAGGCCAAATCTGCTTTTCAGAAGAAAAAAGGAAATAAGGACATAGATTCAAACCTTTATTGGTAGTTTGGCCATTTTTGGTCTTGTCTTTCTAGGAGTTTTGTTGCCTGATGAAGAGGTTTTCCTTCTGTAGACATTAGAAGCAGACTGTGCAGATGTGGTGCTTGTTTTCTTCTCTCTAGATCCTTGAGTGATTAGTATGAGCCTGGCATCAGTCTTCATGAATTTAGCCAAAGTTGGGGCAGTACTACCTAGACATGCCAGAGGGCCAACCCTGAAAAACTCTATCGGGCGTTTTTGCCGAGTTTTGGTTGGAGGGTTGAAACTGGGATCCTGCAAGGTAGAAAATTATCATAAAAAGGGAGGGTAACATCTCATAGGTGCACTAGAGGGAAAGACAGAGTGTAACCTCTCCATTGGCTTCAAACGTGGGATCCATCGGTGAGATGCGGTGGGGTGAAACGAAGCATAAAAGATATGACTGTGCAACTCTTCCCACCAAGAGTTGAAGGAAGAATGAGTGGCTTCAACTAGAGAGTTGCAGCAAGTGTTGTGGATGGAGAGATGATCCAAGGTTAAATACCCTGCAAGCTGTTATGCCACCCTCTATTGCCTCTCTAGGTTTTAGGATATTTGAGAAGTATAATCTTGAAGGCAGTTGACCCAGGCCTAATTGCCTAGCTACTACATTTGGGTAGTAGAATCCATAAGTGTGCTTAAGGTTTCTACCACGACGAAAATACACTAGAAGAATGCATGGTTTGATAATAGTGTGGAAGATATTTTCGGCAATTGCATCAGAAATACAATCTTCAAAACTGAATTTCTCAGGCAATGTCAAATCTGAATTGGCTTTATATGGCAGCCAGTCCAAGATTTCTGCATCAAAACCTCTGTAGAATAGCTTGAAGAGCTGGCCTTTACTCATGCTAATGGTTATTCGCGATCTTTGCTTCACCATAGGTCCAACAATCCATGTATTTTTTGGTCAGAAGCATCATAGGACTTTGGAGAAGGGAAGCTCAAATTCCTTAGTGAGGGGCTGACTAATTTATGAAGATACTGAGTTCAGCCATAGTTGAATTAGCCACCATGGTCCAGTTATGCGGGAAATTGTTCCTTTTTGAGTATCCGGGCGTGACTTGATTCATCATGGAGTATGCAACTCCAAGAAGGAATTTTCCCGCAGGCACTTCATTGCCGCCAGCTAGATCTTACGCGGGGAGATAGTTACGAGTTGGCTCACAGGGATTGACCGTGTTGACATTTCTTAATGTCGTCACTAGAAATAGATATAAAAATCTATCCCCCCAATGGCACCGAAATGCTTGTTGATGTTCCACAACGACATCACCGGTTTATTACATTCCAGCTACACCGCCACGGAACGTCTGTTGGTATTCGCAATGCTTACGAACAAGTCCGCAAGCTCACGGAAATACCGTTGTAGCATTTCACCCGGAGATATTCAGGGTATCGTTATTTATATTTTCCCAAAGGAAGGCATGGTGTAAAAGTATCTAAGAGAGACATGAACAAGATAACATGACTGCATAATAGACCAATGCTCATAGCGAGGGGTAAAATAAGATAAGTAATTGGATAACTTGACACACACACTCAAGCCAATCTCAAGGATAAAGATAAAAGAAATATTAAAAAGAATAAATCTAATATGGAGCAGGCATATCCTAAATAGTCATGTTAAGACAATGGCGGATACATACATGCTTTACTATTAGAGATTCTAAGTCAAGATAGCCAAGGTCACTTTGTTGACTTACTTCGGGCACGGATAACACTTGGTCTACCAAGTGTTGCCGCCCTCGGACTCGCCAACCACGGACGTGGGGAATGCTAAGGACGGAACATGGCTGTCACCACCACCGCCATCCCTCAACCATACGTGGCCGAGGCAAAAGCGAAGGTGGCTTCTAGCTTAGACACCACATCTACGCTATGACCACTACTCGGTGTTGATCGGGGTTACCCGCATGGCGAGGCCCTCCACGAGCACCCACCACAAGGGTGGACGACGAACCCGCAACCCAACAATCACCAAGACTAACTCAAAGAAGAACTCAACATATCGAATTAGCTCTTTGGTCTAAACATGTATGCATGATAGATTAAGCACAACATCCTATATGAAAAGATCATGACATAGAAACTATAGACTAGTTCATCCATCAAGATTATATCATAAGAACTTCGCTCTAATTCAAGAACACAACTATATTGATAAAATGAGAGCAAGAACAAAATGGAACTCTTGATATTATTCATACCGAAAGACTTAAGATGTCCAAGCTCTCCAAGGAAGCTCATTGCCTTCCTCCACATTATTCTACTACTAACCTATAAAGAAGAAAAGAAGAAGAAGTAGAAGAAGAAGAAGAGAGAAGGAGAGAGGCTCTCTTGTGTGGTGTGTCAAGTGTGGAGGAGGAGCTCTCTATTTATAGGGGAGAAGGGGGATTATGCCATAGAATATTCCCCTCATTATACCCCTAAACCGCCCTTAGCATTGAATATACCGCCACCAACCACTGCCATAGGTCTTTAGCTGTCGACATGGGCCGTCTGGAGAAAGTTGGGCCGATTTGGCCTCAAGGCTGGCGCGGGCGTGGCAAGACCTAGGCCGTTTCGGCTGAAATTTGACGGGTGCGTCGGGCTCGGAGTAATCTTTGCGTGGCCGGGTGGATCACCTCAATCCGAGTTCGTATGAGAAAGTTATGCCCAAAATACTAGACCCATCTCCTGCAGCCCGATATGATTTTGGGTTGGACTTTTGGGTTTCGACGTCTTGGGCTTATGTTTGGTGTATGTGTC
Source organism: Hyparrhenia diplandra (assembly GCA_015847255.1). Classification (NCBI taxonomy): domain Eukaryota; kingdom Viridiplantae; phylum Streptophyta; class Magnoliopsida; order Poales; family Poaceae; genus Hyparrhenia; species Hyparrhenia diplandra. The sequence continues at coordinate 761,755 of JADLZK010007622.1, read as the reverse complement.
CATATTTGGGGGACCATATTCCTAGGTAAGTGGGCTTTCTTGTGGGCCTATGTTGGATGTCTTCTTGTTGGGCTTGGGCCACTTTTCCAGCAGAGGTTGGCTTGCCCAAGTTTACGTCATTTGTGGGGTTGTCTTCATGGGGTTGGATGATGTTCTGAAGTATGCTTTCCCAGAAGGCACCTATTGTTGTGTTTTCCACTTGTTTGTGTATAAAGTCTGCAAAACACTTATTTCTCCAATACAAGTGGAATCATGTCAATACTAATTGTATATGTGTGTAATAATGCATAGTTTACCCCTTCTTGGTAGAATGCTGACGGTAAAAATATGTCGTTAGTGACCGTCAACAGACCGCAAAAGAGAAATCTGTCCAGCCACATATTCATGAAGGCTACACGCTCAGTTTCAGAGACTGCTCCAGAAGATTTGGCATGATTGATGATATAATTCTTCCACCCACCATCAACGTTGATAGATTGCTTCTTTTGACCGGCATCCTTATATTTGAAAAGAGAAACGCTACCTGTGATCTTTAAATCGGTAAGCATGAAGATGTCGGCAAGGGTGATGCTCATGGGACCCTGGCCAAAAATAAAGCAATTCAGAGCATTTGACCAGAAATAAGAGGCCGCTATAAGCAGGGGCTCATTCCTTTTCATCTCAGACAGGGACAGCAGAACGCAATAGCCTAAATCATGAGATTCCCAGACAGATCCTTCTTTCACTGACATCCAACGGTACCAATCCATTCATCTGTCAGGCATTTTTGGCCAGTTCTTGAAAGAAGTCTTTTCCCATTGAGAAACAGATGGAGTCGCTGATTGAAATGGAATCCTTCTGGCCTCTCGAGCTATGATTTCAGCTGGATCTGGATCGCCCATCGGTCCAAGGTAATAGGCGTGCTCAGTAGTGGCAGAAGGTATAAGAATCTCGTCTTTCAGATCCTTCAAGTCAAAAGGGGAAAATTACTCCAAAGGACGGCGGGCGCAATTAACGATTGGAAGAAGAGCGGAAATTGATGTTTACCTGAGGAACATGCTCTGGAGTCGCCATTTGAGGAGAGATTGAAAGAAGAGGTGTGGATCTCTGGATCAAAGATTCAGTTGCGGCTGCTCAAAAGCTGGAGTCAGGGTTTGGCGTTTGAACAGTGACGGTTGCCGAAGAAAAGAGATGGAGAAACTAAATTTTGGAATAAAATAATATTTTATCCCAAAATTGGGGGGCATGTGTTAACACCAAATTTTGGGCTTCAGGAGAAGCAGGAATTAGCCCAAAATTCTAATCAAGAGCTGCCGTCGGGATATTGAAGACAGCCGGGAAGCAGGAGGCAAGCTATCGGCAATGATGACATCATCCATTCGGTAAACTGCAGGATCGTCCGGCTGTTCGACAAAGGAAGGAATGGCTTGGCTAAGGGCGTGCATTGCGGACTCGGCGATGAAGGGAAAGCTTGGAGTCAAGTTATCGAGTCAAAGGTGTTAGTTGCCTTATTTTGTAATCGTGATTTGTTAGGACTCGATTAAGATTTTTTGGTATGTCTTGAGTCGTATTCTGTTAGGACTCGTGTTGAGCCCAAGGTATAAATATAAACCCCCAGCCATTGTAAAAAGTCTACAACAATCAATCAACAAACAACCCGGCTTCATGCTACCCTTTTGAGTCCAGTCGAGTCGTCGAGTTCTTGCAGACGCTTGTGGGGGCTATTCGATCCGCCGACCTCCAAGTTGCTTGTAAGTTCCGACATGTCTTGCTTTATCTCGTTTTAATGTCATCCGGTGGACATGGGCTTGATAGATCAAGATAGTTATCGATGCTTAGTCAGGTTTAGCGTCATCCGGTGGACGCTATACTTGGGTTGGTAGATTGGGTGTCATCCGGTAGACATAGATCTATTTCAAGGGTTAAGTATCAACGGCTCTATTAGATTTGGCTCATCTAGTAGATTCGACAAGTTATCATGCGTTGTCCATGCTTTATGTTTATTTCATTAATACAACACTTTGCCCAATCTAAATTGGTAGAGTTTGGCCTTATCCTTTATGTTTATAATCGTCTCTATTGATCAATTACGATTATTTTACCATGATGATTGTTTACCTATGCTCAGTGGCCAAATCCCACCAATCTTGATCGTTACATGCTGTGGGTTCGAGGATATCTAGATATATGTAGTTTGAGGGTTGTTTTGAAGCCGCTTTGGCCTATAGACCAGCTTTACTTTAACCCGATAATTTACTATGTTTAGATACGTCTTGTTCCTGCTCCATGGACCCCGAATCGGCTATTTTTAGCCGAATCGGTTATGCTTTCACGAGTAATTCATGTTTATAGATCTATCTAGATGACGAATGAAATAGCTTTGCAGTACAGATTTGTAGGAGCTTAGAGAGACCGCTTTGGCCTATAGACCAGTCTAGCTAAGTGAATATGAGCTCTGTATGTTTAGCGAAAAGGATTGGAGAGACCGCTTTGGCCTATAGACCAATCTAGCCAATTCCTGTTCTTTGTTATATAGATCAAATTCATAAGCATAAATTGCAATTTTATATACAATTCAGTATTGATCAAGCTTGTTTCGGTTATATGTTCATGTTCTTGATGACGTACCATTATGAATAGTTGATAACTGTTTTGATCCTTACATTTACGATGCTGTTATATCTGTTTTTTCTATCTGTTTTGCTCATGCTACTGCTATACTAGTTTGCTGAATATGATGCTTATCGAATAAACCTTTTAGGGAATCAACTCTCTAGTTGCTTGCCGTTCACTTTGGCTCTGGAGCCGTATATTTGGAACTGTCTGGTCTCACCCGGCTTGTTCCACCTGAGATTACTGATACGTCTTCTTCCTTGTCAATTTTCGTGTCAAATTGGGCACGCCACATCGCAGATCGACCGGGTCGTTTGCTTTCAAGCTAGGTCTTCGGCTTGTGTGTTGGGCCTGCAAACCACATTTTGTGCCAACAGCTGTAGACTTTGCTTCCTCTCTCCGGTCTATGTGAACGGCATCTACACAGAAGAGGGAGGGCACGACGAAGTGGATGACAGGCGGGACCCACAAGACGTGGTGGCACGCCCCCATTGGCTGGAACGACGGCTTCTTCCTTGAGCGCTCGTGAGTCGCGAATCGCGCTCTGTCCTTCCAAGCAGAGAAAGGGAGGAGGTCCTGGGCTCTGACGGCGACGGCAGGCAAGGCGTAGGCAGTGCCGCGCAGCTGGAGCTCAGGCTCGGCTCACCAAAAGTGGTGGAGCAAGCAGCCCGTGGAGCGGACGGAATGAGGAAACAAGCTTGGTATGGAAGAACCGGGATTAGAGCCAGAGCTCAAGGCGACGGACAATGGCGACGGCCTATTTATAGGCGGTGAACGCACAGTAAGGCTGTGGTCGTGCGGTGCATATTTTCGGGCCGGCAAGATATTTGTCGGCAGCATGGCAGAGCGGCAGCGGCGGTTGTGCACGCGCGGCTCGAGCCAACGCTGGCGGCGGCGGGGGCACGCGGCGGGCGCCTTTGGCGGCGTGCTCCACGTGCGCGGGGAAGAGGACACGCGGCGGCGAAACTATCTGGCCGAGGTACTCTTCACCGGTGGCCATGGCATGGCTCCAGCGTCCACATGGAGCTGCACGGGCGCACGCGTGCGGAGCCTGTCGACAGGAATTTCGGCAAGGACAGCGCTATGGGGGAAGACGACGCACGGCAAGGACAGCATGCACGGCTGCAGCGACTTAGGCCGAGCCAAGCCGGAAACAGAAGAGCTGGGCAGACTACGAAAGGGAACGAGAGAAGGGAGATATTTCCTATTTGTGATATGAAAAGACTTTTCAGAAAATCAAATAGGCGGTTTTCTTATTGTTCCGAGAAAATCAAAACAAAGGATTTTGGAGGAATTTGAATACGATTCAAGGAAGGGTTGGGACGGAAACTCAAGGAAATATTTTTAGTGCCACAAATAAATTCTAGTAAAGCACATGAACACACGAAAATGCATATGGTGAATTTTAGTGCAGGGTTTTTGAAAAAAGATTTTTAAAATAGTTTTGCAGAAAATAAACTAAGCCAAGTTTTTAATTTGTTGTAAAAATTTTGAAAGTTTGAGTTTTTAGTGAATTTTAGTATGAGGAAAAACACAGGGTGTTACACATATAGAGGTAATTCAACCAGACCTAAAGAGCTAATAGCCGTGTTAAACAAGAACATCTCAAAATGTCACCACCAGGGCGATTTCTATTATCTGGACTATGCAGCAGATTAAAATAACCCACGATAACCAATCAACACCTGTCGGCATAGTAATATGCTTGAACCAATTAAGGAAGATGCGCTTATCAGAAGCAACGCAGGGTCAATAAATATTAGAGAGCAGCCAGGAAGAATTATCATAGCGCGAACTGAACTCAACAGAGATAGAAAAGGGGTTATGAAAAGCTAGTGCCATCCAGACTGTCCCCTTTCCAAGTGATCTAAAGCCCCCTGAAGCTCCTACTTGGGGAAGGAACTCAAAGCAGTCAAAAGAGTGTGGACAAAAGCTCCTGACACACGGAAGATCAAAATTGTTTGCACCGGATTTTAGATGGATTGCAAAATCACGGCGTCAATGGCATATTTGGAAAGACACCGTGAAAGTCATGGCGCTGGCGGTATCGGCACGAGCATGACAGGATCGGACTCTGCCAGAATGGGAGTCGTGGAGTCCAATTTATGTAAAGTTAGATTATTTTCTTTTTACTCAAGAAATCGTCCAAGTTGTAATCAACCAGAACTCTGTATCGGCCCAGGGTATACATATAAACCCCGGCTATTGTAAGCAGACGTTCACGCAACCAATACAGCTTTTCTCGGCTTCACGCTATTGCATTAGGAGTAGGAGTAATCATAGATCTTGGCGAGTTCTTCAGTAGACAGGGCTGCATCGATTTCGATCTCCGGTTTGCTTATAAGTACCGCTAGTTATCAACTTATATCTAAGGCATGCATTGTTTGACCTCTTGCTTGGTTTGGTATTAGTCACAGTTATCGATTTGTATCACGTTTAGTAAGGCTGCATCTTATGATCTCTTACTAGATTTGATATTAATCAAAGTTATCGATTTCTTCTACATTTTGTAAGGCTTCATCTTATGACCACTTGCTAGATTTAGTAATAATCACCAGTTATCCAATCAAGATTAAGGCACATCGGCTTAAATCATATGAATCTGTCGTTTTGGTGTTCTTCACGTTTATATCTGTTCTAGCATCAGATTAGCTTATCGGCTGATTATGTCTTAATCCTGGTTTTATATAGTGTGTTTTCAATATTCTATTTAATTATAAATAGATCTATCCTCATGCTTGCTTTAATTTATCGTCCTGCTGCCAACGCTGCATCGTTTCGACCTGACTGGTGGTGACGCTAGATTAAATCATAGGAAAACAGAGGATGGTATGCATACTATGCTGTATTGGCTGTATAGCCGATAACCCATGCTAACATGTTTTATCTCTTGTTTAGATTTACATATCCATCGATTTCTCAATTAATTATTTGACATAAGGATATACACTGTTGTCATCGGCTCACTAGCCGATGGTTCATGCTTGCTTATTTTTTTTTCTTGTCAATTACAGGTCAAATTGACTGGCACGCTCTAGATCTCCAAAATTGACAGGACCTACACTGAAGTTAAACAAATCTTCCAGGCTTGTCGTGTGTCCTGCACAGTGATCAAATTTCTACGTCGACAAAAATGTTCACGCTTTGTTTCTTGCAAACAAAGGATATCACACTTGGATTCCACAATCCTATCCGGAATGGAGTTACACTTCTTATCAGAGTTAGCAGCCTTAATATTCCAACAAAGCACTTTCCAAGACAGAAAGTTGTTATCCATAGCAAACAGCAAGAGAGGACTGAGCAACTAGTATGTTTTAAACATACAGCCAAGAGAGACACACACACAAAAAAAAAAAAAAAAAAAAAGCTTGCCAAGAAGCACTAGTTCGGCTTGGGGCCATCCTCCCTAGGTGAGCTTTGTGCCTTCTTCTTGACAGCTTTTTCCTCCAGGAGCAGGAAGTTTTCCTTTGACAGTAAGCTTGGCACCAGTCAGATTTGAATTGGCCACCTCACAAAAAAAAGCAGCACCCAAGTTTTTCATGATTGGAAGAGGAACTGATGGACGGACCGAGTTGCATGCCAGGCAAGATTTTTCATGACATTTATTGCCTTTGGAGCATTTGGCACTATCGTGGACGATCTTGTGCAGGATAATAGCTCCTTAGAGCACCTTGGAGTCCTCGAGTGCCCTGAGCACCTGGATGCTCGCACTACCTCCTGGCTCCTCGTAGTTTGCATGTTTGAGAGATGCACGATAGTTTTTTGAAGGTCCTTATACCCTGCAAAAAAACATTTGTATTGCAAAGACAAGTTTTGCTTGTTCATTTAACTTTGCTTATACAATGTAAATTTGTTTGGAAAAAAAATTTATGGTTATATAAAGTTTAGATCATTTGAACTATAGAAACTTTCACGTTTAATCATAAAATCCTTTAATTAATGGGCTACAAGTTAACTAAGACTGGAAAATGAAGCGCCATTTTGTCTGTTTGTAGCTGCATAACGCTTTTTTCCAAAGATGAAAAAGGGTAAAAGTGGGACTTTGGGACATGAACGAGAGAGGACATGATGGGCCATCGGCATGTGAAAAACTACCGGAACGGAGGCACCACCTAAGCACGCACGCGTGGAGAAAAAAAAAGAAGCCTAGGAAGTGGGCCTGCTCGCCCGCCAACACGCGCATCTGGTCAGCCCACCTCCCACGCTCGCTTTATTTGTCGCGGTGCAGCACGATCCTACACGTATGCCAAACTGCTTCATTTCTCTCTCCCCCTCAAGAAATTGAAGCGCATATGCATCCATGTGCACAGATGAGCGGTGGAGCATGCATGTACGAGTGAGTGACCCGTGACAAGCATTAAATTAATAATGTGACATTTGGATGTCTTTTCTTTCCATAAAAAGTAAGTGTATAACAGAGCCTCTGTTTTTATCTCGCCCAGCGGTCCAGGCCATCAAGACCAAATTAAACGGCAATACTGTTCCCAGTGGACACGGCAGAGTCAAAGGTGAGCTCCAGGCCACCGGAGGGCTGGATTGGCCTGATCTGCGGAAGGAGACGGCAAGATCGCCCGCACAGTGCTGGACAAGTGCTGGAGTGTGTCATGAACTATTTCCATATTATATACTCCCTCCGTTCCAAATTATAAGTCGTCATGAACTATTTCCATAATATATCTAGATACATAACTAAATGGATGAACCAAAAAAAGTCAAAGCAACTTATAATTTGAAAAGAAGGGAGTACTTCCCTCTCTAAAGGATAAGAAGATTTTCCTAGGTATTATTGCATCAAGTAACTAGTACTTGCATCTCGCTGAACAGGTATGACGAAATAGAACATGAAAGCAAATATGCATTATTAAGAGCAACTCCAACCCACCCCTAAATTGAGCCCCACCCTAAATTCTAGGGGCTTTGAGCAAATAAACAACTCCAGTGGAGCCCCTTAATGGGACCTCAAATTTTAAAAAAACCCCAAATTTTAGCTTGAACCCCTAGATCCGGATGGCCCCTACTCCCGTGGGTCCCACCCACTTTCCTCTTTTCTTCCGTCGTCTCGGTCTACCCTTCGGGAGAATCTCGAGCAGACGCCCGCCCGCCCCGCCCGCGTGTCTCCACCTTTGCCGTAGCTTTGGCCGGCGCATTCGCACGCCGCGGCCGCGGCTCCGGCGGACCTCCTCCCGCTACGAGTGCGCCGCCCGGTGGCGCTGCGAGGTGGCCACGCGAGTACACGCGGTTGCGGGTGCTTCTTGGTGGCGCGCTCCCACGCCGGGCGCGGCGCGCGCTCGTGCCGCCATCGCGCACGGAGTCAGTGGCGCGTCCCGTGGCGGAGCTGGTGCGAAGGCCACGCCGACCGATGCCCCGCTGCCGGCGTGGCCGGAAACCCGGCCACCGCATTCCTCTCGTGGTGCGCAAGACGCGCGGATGGCGTCGAGCACGGAGCCGCTTCGCTCATACCAGCGGCGCCACCGGAGAACGGGATGGCTATGGTTGGTGACGCAAGAGGTGGAAGGTGCACCGCGGATGCGAAGTGCCGCCGCCCGACGCTGCCGCGGGGACGGGAGCGCGAGCACCGCTGTGAGGTGGGCCACGATCTCTCCTCGCGGCTCACCCAGGCGTGGTAGAACGCCGCCGTGTCGTCGGAATCGGACATGACGCTGCCGTGTCGCCGGAATCTACCGTGGGAGGGGGTGGACTTGGGCGAAGCGGCGCTCTTGATGCGCTCGCAGCTGCAGTCGTGGCTCGTCAATTCTCGGGCACTCAATCAGCGATTTCGAGCACGACGGCTCTTGATGCGCATGTCGACGTGCCGCCCTTGCTGCGCGAGCTGCTGCAAGCTTTGGAGTAGGAGGACGCGGCGGGCGCCGGCCGCCGCCACCGCCGCTACCCGCTCCGGCCCGTACTACTCCGCCGGTGGCGCCCACGGGAGCTAAGCGGGCGGCGCCTCCTCGTCGTTTTGTCCGGGAAGCACGGCCGCGGCCACCTGTCGAGCCGCCCCGGCGCCCGAGCCGGCCGCCCGATACGGGGCTGCGGGGGGACGGGCGGATGCCGGAACACCGGCTCTCGCTTGTTGGCGCCACCGCGTTCTTGCTCGCGGCGACGACGAGTCTTGCGCGCGCTACGTGGGCGTGGAAGTCCTCGAGCTCCGGGTCAACGGCGCGCGGCGGCGGATGCAACGAAGAGGAGCGTCGGCGCGCCGGATTCGGCAGGGGCGAATGGCGGATCTTCGCGGAGAGAAGGAAAAGTAGGGTCCTGAGCTGCATGTCCGGCTGGAGTTGGGATTAAATTTGGGCCCTTACTTTTTTTAATCTGGCATGCAAATAAAAATTTAAGGCCTCAATTTAAGGGCTATCACTGGAGTTGCTCTAACAACCTTCACGTCGAGAAAATACGGCAAAGTAACAAGATAAAAAACAACATAATAAGACAACTGGATGGCAGTGGCGGTGGTGGCTGCAGAGGTGAGCATGGTGGTGGTGGGGGCGGTGGCGAGCATGGTGGTGGTGGAAATGGTGGCGGTGGCATTGGCAGCGGCAGTGGTGGAGGTAGTGGCGGCTGCAGCTCATAGCTTGCCTCGCCCCTGAGCTCCTGTGCTGGGCCTCCAACGCCATATACAAGGAGACAACCACCAATGGAAGCCGGCCGCTCACCCAGAGGATCCTGGATGCCACCGGAGGCAAAAGGTTCTACCCTCCGTCGCTTCTGCACCCGTGGATCAAGATGGACTAGAGGAACACGCACCATGAAGCGTGAAACGCATGCACATGGGAGCGAGACATATCCTAGACTACTTATATTGTTTTGATTATTGTTGAACCTTGAAATATTTTGTATTCAAATCACTACTGTTGAGGTGATCTGGTGGTCAGAATCGGTATTGACGGATGGTTGTGCCAACCGCCTCTAACCAACCAAGGGTCACTACAAATCGTCCATCTTTCACTTTCACCTCTTAAAAATGATCTCTAGGGGCAGGGCAAAACACCAGTTGCCTCAAAAAAATGCTGCTCTTGTGAGATACCTTTTGTCCTTCTCACTACGCCATGGAGGATATGTACGGGCAGTTCCAGATGGTTTGTAGGGAGTCACTACAAATCAATGATTTATAGGGGTGGTTGGCCAGCCACCCTTACAAAACACTCATATTTTGGTTGACGGATGGTTGTGCCAACCGCCTCTAACCAAGGGTCCCTACAAATTATCCATCTTGACATAAGGTTTCCATCCACCTCTGACAAACGATCTCTACGGGCAGGGCAAAACATCAGTTGCCTCAAAAATGTTGCTCTTGTGAGATACCTTTTGTCCTTCTCACTATGCCTGCGAGGATGAGGATTTGTACATGCGTTCCACGTGGTTTGTAGGCTAGGGTCGCTATAAATTAATTATTTATAGGGGTGGTCGGCTAGCGCCCTTACAAATTGGTTTGTTGGGGCAACTGAAAAATGAGCCGCTCCTTTAAATCCGTTTTTCAGAAATCATAAATTTGGGTGAAAAAGATAGCATTTTTTTTTAATCTCGGAGGATCCCACAGGGAAGTCACGAGTTTTATAGCGGCAATGTTCGGCGCCGACCAGGTCGGCGCCAACGCGCGTCGACGACCACCCTTTTGGTGGGCCGGCCCACGGCCTGCACGGAGAGACGACGACAACGAAGGCCACCAGCCACACGGAAGACGACGACGACGAAGGCGCCGGCCGCCGCACGCGCGTTCAGGCGGTTAGGGTTCCGGCGGCCTTTTCCCCTCCCTCCTCCTCCTCCCCGGCTGTAGAATCTGGCCCGGACGGCTGTGGCGGGCGTCGTCGGCGATGGGCAGTGGTCGGGCAGCCGGCCGGTGGTGAGCGAGCGCGCGCCACCCGCCGCTGAGCAGGCGGGGCAGGACTCATCCGGCTGGGTATGGGTTGGCGGCGGGGCGAAAGCGGCGGCAATGAGGAGCGAGGTCGCCGGAAAGGGGAGAAGACGACCTAGGGTTAGGGTTTTGGCCGGGGAAGGGAAGGGGAGGCGCCGCGGCGCTAGGGTTCGGCCCTAGCTCGCCGGAGCTCGGGAACCTAGCGCCCCGCGGCGAGGCGCGGGAAGCGGGGCGGGGGCCGTCGTTCCGCTGGAGGAGGAAGACGACGCCGGGCGTCGTCGCGAGGAAGAAGATGATGGGGGCGTGTTGGTGGGCGGGCCGCGTCTTGTTGGGCCTGACCTGGTCGGCGCATAGCTCACCCCGTTTTCGCGGCTACCGAATCGAACTAACGACCACACGCCTCGCGCATTTCTCGTCTAACCACTCCACCCTACTATCACTTGTGTCAATACTATATATTCTTTCTCCTGATATGATATTATACTGAACAAAATTTAAAATGAGTGATTGAGACTCTAAATGAATACAAAAAAAAAAAAATTCATCAACTATAAAGTTGTATAACTTTTCGGGATCTATAACTTCGATTTTGGTTGTCTCTCCATACAAGGTCATTTGAAAAAATTCAAGTTTTAACTGTAGAAATTTACACGTAATCACCCTTAGCTAGTTGATTTCAAATGAACAAGTTGTCAACTACAAAGTTCTATAACTTTTGAGATCTCAACTTTCATTTTTGCTGTTCCTGCATATGAGGTTGTCTGAAAACTTTCATTTTAAATTTAAAAATTCAAAAGTAGTTTTTCTTAGCTAGATGATTTCAAATGAAAAAGTTGTCAACTACAAAATTATAAAACTTTTCGAGATCTACAACTTTTGTTTTGATTGATTCTACATCTGAGCTAGTTCGAAAATTCCAAATTTCAAATTTGAGAAATTCAAATGTCGCCGGGCGGAGTACTTCCACTTACCTGATGATGCTCAAGTCGTCGTTGATTTCCATGACATGCGTAGGTTACTACAGTGCAAGGACCTCGATGTCGCTCAAGTCACCCTTTTTGCCCTGTTACTTCATTACGACTTTCAACCCATGACGACTTCTCCTTGTAGGACGCAGTCCTATGTATGCAAGGAATTGGGCCAAAATACTATTTACCTCTCTCCGATGCATATTGCCTAGAGAGTCATTGCGGGTTACAATGTACCAAACACTCATGAAAGGCTGGTGAACTTGAACCCGTTAGAGAGAACTGCACAATGAATTGAAGTATAACAAGGGAATGTACATGTATAGGGCCATGAAGAAGGTCGGGGAAATTGGGTGTATCTTCGCGCCCACTAGTTCGGATAAGTCAAAAAAGATACTTGGAACAGATTTGTAGGATCACCACTTAGAAGATTTGAAATCTGTATTGTTTGAGTAGTGCAGCAGGGGCATCATGGGCCACTGGATTACATTTCTAATCTATCCTTAGGATGGAAGGGCCTTTGTACTCGACTCTTTGGATTCAGACAAAGAAGGGTACAAGGATTTTGATAGTGTATTGAGATAGCAAGTGGTGGTACATATTCTTTTACACTTAACATACGTGTTAAAATTGTCGTTGACACTAGTGGGTTCTCACACAGCGCTTATCGGAAGTACATGATGGATCCCGATTGCATCGATTGAAGATCTGAGAAGAAGAAGAAGAAGAATGGCACAACACTCAAAGTCAGGCGCAAATTCCTAGTACGTATGGAAAGTCGTATGTGCTATTATATCATGCATGCTCTCTATGTGTTCTAATTATTGTGTCTTATATATCGTGCAGCGCGCCAAATAACCTCCTGGAACAGTACTGTGTGGATACTATGTCTATGGGTCATACCTCATAGTGTGCGGCAGATTCAGCCACAGCTAGCGGCAGCTCAAGAAATCGCAAGAGTGGTGCCGAAAGGAAAAGGTAGACCATAAGAATATCACTCGAACAATAGCGGACATATGTAAATTTTCACGGACTCCTACGTGCATGTTGGGCGACCATTCTTCAACAAGCAGAGCGAGTTAGCATTTGAAGAGAAGTTCGACAAGATCAGAAACTGAAGAACCATGCTACGCGTTCTGGATTACAAGTTGCCGGACATTGGATTAGGGAAAATAAAGTAGCAGTGATCTTAGTTTCATATGTATGAATGTGATATATGTTTGTGGTAAAGGATGAAATGCATGTATAGTAATAGCTTTAATGTTGGTTCGTGGTATGATAAGGACAGCACACGAACGAATGTGATATATGTTTGTGCTCTGTATGTGTATTTTCTTCTTTGTTTATGTTTAATTTGCTAAAATAGAATTCAAATTCAAATTTGAAAAAGTATGTTTTAATCTAAAAAGTTATTAATAGAGGCAGGAAAGTAATAAAAGCCCCCTCCGTTAAACTAGGCAGGCAAGTAATAAAAGCGCCTCCGTTAAACTACCGCCCGATTAATCTATTAAAGGAGGCGGGCACGTTAAGTTGACGCTGCGTTAATAGGCATTAACCGAGGCGGGCGCGGCCCCAAGGGCCCGCCTTGGTTAATACATTTAATCGAGATGGGCAAAGTAACCACTGTCGATGCGGTACCCATAGGGTGCCACACAGACAGTAGTGGGCTCTATCCTAGGCCCATTGCCTGACGAACGGAGGCGCAAAGCGAGATGCAAGGCGACTCCAAGGAGAACTAGGATAGAACATAGCCAGATTTGTTATAGATAAGAGCCGAGCTCAAATAGAACTCCGACACATACTTTGTATCCGACTAGGACAGAAACAACCCCTCTGGCTCCTTGCCCGATATAAAAGGCAGCCAAGGGGTACCTCATGTAACAACTCAACATCATACAATCAATCCAAAACAGGCGACACGCTGACTGGACGTAAGGCTATTACTCGATCTGAGATCGAGGGCCCGAACCAAGATAAACTCGACTCTCAACAACGTAAACCGCCGAGCTCCGAGAAGTTTCTCAAAGCCCAAGCCAAACAAAAGACCAACTCAGGTAGTCCCTAGTTGGGCTATCGGACGTAAAACACCGATAGCTGGTGCGCCAGGCGAGGGGCTTTTCGGCAATTTCAAATCGAGCTTGGCGGACCTCGATATCATGAACTTCCCGCGGGATCGACCTTCATCTTCGGCTCATGGATCTGCAAGGCGGGACGACAACGGGATTCTCGAAGCCATCTCCTTGAAGAAGCCAAGCTCAAAGACAACTCGCTTGGCACATCGAGCACGACGATCTCACGAAGGAATTCAAGCAACTCGCGCGATCTCAACAGAGACCAGGGAAAAAGAGTTCTTTCCGAATCGAGAAGCAACCTTCATCTACTCAAGAATTCCGAAAAGAACCCCGGAACCAATCAACCATCATCAAAGAATTCAATCGCGGAAGATTTCTAGCGAGGACTAAGCAATGCAGCAAGGTTGTACCAAGACCTCCTCGAAAAATCTTTCGGGGACAACACGAAGCTAATCAAGAACAAAGAAGAGTTCTTACTCACAACTCAAGACCACCCGAGTTTTTTGAAGAAGAAAAGAACCTATGCGCCAAGGTTTCCACCAGCTCTACCGTTCCAGGAAAAACGTAGCTCCATCAAAGACGATCAGAACAACTCCAGAGAAGAGCAAGTCTTCAAGAAGAACTCTTGGGAATGAGAAGTACTCATGATAAGGAGAGAACTCTCACCACTCCACCCACCACAAATCCCAGACATGAATTCTAAAGACGAACACGAGTCCAATATATCCGCCGACAATCCTAGCTAAGAAGGCAAAACAAAAACCAACGGCAATCTCGACTAAAAAGAACAAGGCAAAAGGCGGACGAAGAACTCATGCGATCCGCAGGAGGGACGGCGCTGGATCGAAAGTACCTAAAAAGATCTTGAAGCCTATGAAAAAGAAGGCGAAAAGAGAATCTAAAATAAGGCGTAACTCGGCACATGAGAATATAAAAAAGCTATCAGAAGAAATCGTGGCCATGTCCAACCTAAACACAGAAGAAAGACGTCTAAGAGATGCCATCAGAGCAACACGTAGAACAAACGGAGGAGGAGCTCCCTCAATACAACACTCATCTCAAAAGCGAGAGAGCCAGAACAATAGGGTATCCGCATTCCACAGATTAAGACCAGCAGAGAGTAGCAACCATCCGTCCCCGTTTCAACAATCAGAAGCAAGGACTCGTTAGCCAAAGATCACAAGGAAGGAGCCCGACAAGAAGTAGTCAGCTCAAGGAAAGAGTTGCGAATCAAGTTTCGTAATGGAAAGAACCCCCAGACTGGAACAAAGCAAGCGCGTTCCCTGAAAGGATCGAAGGAAGATATGAAGGATCACATGACATATTCCCTGTTTGGTAGGACAACTCCGATCAGTACGCTCCCTGTAAAATTTAAACCTTCGAATCACTCAAAATACGATGGCAAAACAGAACCAAGACAGTGGCTTAGAGTTTACTCTCAGTCAATAGAACTCGCCGGAGGCAACGACGATGTAAAAGCTTTATTCTTTCCAATGGCTCTGGAAGCTATGCCACTGCAATGGTTCGACAAACTCAAGACAGGATCAGTAAGGCATTAGGAAGATTTGCAAACAGCCTTTTGCAACAAGTTTGCGGGAATTATCACCCACCCAATCACACCAGCAGAACTCAAAGGTCTCAAGCAAAAGAGCAGAGAAAGGATAAGAGATTTCTACCGACATTTTGGAGAAACTAAGGGCACAAGTACATGACATCACCGAAAGAGTAGTTATAGATGCCTTCTCAAATGGAATTTTGGCAATATGGAAGTTTCTGGACTTTTGCAAAGAAGATTCAAAAACCAACGAGCAATTCAAGATCACAGTGGAAAAAATGATCGGAGCAGAGAAAAGAACCTGAGAAAGATTCCTGATAAAAAGAGTCAAGACAACTCCAGAAACAATCAGAACAATAACAACAGTTTCCACAGAAAGAGGGGATCAGACAACACCGTTGCAGTAGCAAACAAACAAAACAACTCTTCCAGACAGGGGAGGTCCTCCTATAAAGAAGATCTGGACAAAATGCCCTACATATGGCACCCAGAACAAGATCACACCATGAGAAAATGCTACACATTCCAAAGAAGGTACTCAAAGAAGGGCAGGACAGACTACAAAACGGAGAACAAAGAACCCCAAAAGAAAGAAGACGACAACCAAGGTGAAGGAGGATTCCAAGAGCCGACAAAAGAGGTGAACATAATCTTTTTAGGAATCCCTGATTCAAGAAGCAAGCACCAAGACAAACTGGCATTAAGATCAATAATGGCAGCAGAACCCGCCACACCCCGCTACCTAAATTGGTCCCAATATCCAATTCAATTCTCAAGAGAAGATCGGTGGACTAGTGTCGGCAACGCCAGACTATACTCGCTAGTTCTTGGACCAACAATTGTGGGAGTCAGCGCCTCCAAAGTACTTATTGATGGAGGAGCAAGGCTCAATATCATTTTTTACAGCACAATACAAAAGATGGGATTACAACTTCGACGGTCTTATCAGACCAACAAGTACTCCTTTCTATGGGATAGTACCCGGAAGAGCAACAATGCTCATCGGACAGGTAACTCTACCAGTCACCTTCGGCACTCAAAGCAACTATCGGACAGAATTCTTCAAATTGGAAATAGCCAACATGGAGTCATCATATCACACAATCCTCGGGAGGCCGGCTCTAGCAAAATTCATGGCCATACCACACTACCCATATCTACTACTCAAGATGCTAGGACCACACAGAGTTCTTTCTTTACCTGGTGACCTGAAGAAAGCTTTCGACTGCGACATCCAAGCTATCCAGATCATAGCAAAAAACCAAGAGCTGGCAAAAAGAAAAGAAATAGCCAATATAGCTAGCAAAACGACCACGAAGAGATCGAGCTACCAGCCAAGAAGCAGGTAGTTCTCGCTCCACCCGATGAAGCTGATGTCAAAAAGATTGACCTTTAGACTAGAGACCCATCCAAGACAGCTATCATCAGCGCTCACTTATCTGGAAAAATAGGAATTCACGCTCACCAACTTTCTACGGGACAACAAAGATATTTTCGCATGGAAACTAGCCGACATGCCAGGTGTCCCGAGAGATTTGGTGTAACACCCGTGTTTTTGCATCATTTTAAAATTCACTAAAAATTTGAACTTTTTCTAATTACAACTAAAACTTGATTTATTTTCCGCTAAACCAAAACCCTCGTTTTCGAAAACCCGCATATCAAACTCTCACCATATAGAAAATAGGAAATCTTGTTTGTTGTCAAGCTTTATGGTGACCAAAGGTGCAAGGTAAGTTCTAGATTTTAGTTATGGAAGTTTAATATTGCATGAGAATGATTTACAATTTTCTCTGGGAATAAAATACCGAAACTCGTGTGTACCAAATATATTGAATATTTTTATGAGCACGGTAAATAATTATTCTCGACAATAAAAATCACGGGAATATAAGTGTGCTTGTATAAATAGTTATAAAATATATGGTACACATGAAATCACGAGGGCTCGGGGAAAGCATGTGTGCTTAAATATATATAAAACATTTATGCAAGTACGAGTGAATAAACATTTTCATGAGTATGAATCATAGGAAGGTTTAAATGAGTACTTGTGCAAATGTTTATAATAAATATATTTACACACATAGGAGGAAAAGGGAGAGAGAAAGAATAAAGGAGAAAGGAGAAATAAAAAGGGAAAGGAAATAGAATTGAGAAGGAGCTCTCGGGCTCACTTCCTCCCTTCCTTCCCCTCCGTCCTACCCAACCGCCCTCCGCTTCCCTTCCCTTCCCTCCACATCGCGAGCAGGCCAGCCTCCAAGACGAGACCAGCCGCTTGGCCCAACTACCGACACCCGAGGCCCACCTCTCCCTCTCTTCCTCGCGACAAATGGGGCCCGCGAACCCTTCTTCTCCAACACGCCGAACGCTGGGCGGGCACGACATCGCGGTCCCGCTTCACCGCCGACTGCCACGACGAGGAGATCGACGACCGGGACACGCTGACCTCCGGGAGCCGCCAAGGTCGCCAGCTAACGCCTCCCATCTCGCCGTCAACGGGGGGACAGTGGAGGCCGCAGCCACCATCAAGGGGATGCCGCCGAGCTGCCGTCCGCAAGACAGAAAAAGTCGGCGAGCCCGACGAAAGGTGCTAGCCTTAGCCGGTGCCGACGACGGAGACCGAGGCAATGTGGAGCTCACTAACCTCCCGCCGAGCCACGACGCCGCACAGGATGTCGGGTCAACCTCCACAGCCGCGCGCCACGGCCACCTTGCCGCCATGACGGCCGGCACCCGCCGGGCTTGCAAAGCGCCACCCGAGGAACAACCGGCCTCACCGGGTGATGGATCGGGACGAGACCGAGGACGAGACAACGACGAGCACTAGCCGGAGGTCCACGACTACACCGGGGCTGCCGAAAGATCGGCCGCTGAGAAATATCTTGCCGTCGACATCGCCGCCGCCGCTTATAAATAGCACCGGCCGGAGCTTAATCGGCCGAGCCATTCGACCACCGAGCCCGCCCTAGCGTGAACACACGGTGCTCGCGATCGCCCCTCTCTCCCCCCTCCGGCGAGGAATCCAAACTTTCCCCAAATCGGTCCGCCGCCATGACTAGGTCAAGGCGTTCCGTCGATTTCGTGGCGCCAAGGACAAACCGGTGAGTCCATAAGGTCACCCATCCCCTCTCCCCTTTCGATTCCGTCCTTCCCTCTCGTTTTGGCACAAAGTGGAGCCATCCCCGAGCACCGCCGCCGCCCAACCCGCCAGCAGAGCCCGCCGCCGCCGAGGGAGAAGACCTCCTCCGCCGCCGTGGTGTCGGTCAACGAGACCGGGATGACAAGGCGGTCCCTACGACGCCTCACGGCGAACTCCGCCAAGGGATGCCCGATTCGCAGACGACGGCTAAGCGCCACCACTGGTGCCGACGGGGTGGAGATCCCCTGCCCCCAGCCGACGCCGCCGCCAGGACGACGTAACGCCGCTGGACGGAGCCAATATGGGGCGCCACGCCGCCTTCCGCCTCCGTCCCCGACGCCGCCCCGTGCCACCGCGGATCACCGTACACACGTGGCGCCTACGTACCGCCACCGTGGCGTCCACGTGACCCACGTGGCACCCACGTGTGTAGATGCCTTGTCTGTGTACACACTCAAATTGCTACAGCTACCCGGTATTTGTACACGGATGTTTATAAATACCATTTCCTGATCGTAAAAAATCCTTAAAAATTGTAAATTCATTATTTGATTTATAGAATTTTATCATGTAATTAGTTCTAATATTATTACATGATAAAATTATATTATAATATTACCCTAATGATTTAATTAGGGATCAATATTATAAAATCCATATCTCATGCATACTAACTCCGTTTAGCGTGAAAACGACTTCCATAATTCATCTAAAATCTAGCTCTATGCATCTAACCCATTGCCACCATAATGTTCTATGCTTGTTTTATATGTCGTAGTTCGAGCTAGGTTTACCGCCAGTCGCGAGCGATTACAACGACTGATTAGGAGCTTCCGTCCGGTGAAGCTAGAGACGTTCGACGCCGTGCCGAATCGTAAGAACCTCCCAGGCAAGTCCTTACCCCCTAATCATGACCTTAATTAATATAATGATGATATGATAATCGGATTAGTAAATAGTGGTATGAGCCCGATAACGTAGCTAGGAGCTAAGCCGAATGACGTAATCATCCACGTTATCTACGCCATACGCTGTAAGCAAGAGAAACATGAGATTGCCTAATGAACCCTAACCAACCAAAGAGGTGAGTAGTGGTAGTCCGGTAGAGCCTAAATACCACGCCGGGAATCGCCATGAGGGGTTCCTGCGAGAGATACTCGCCCCCTAAGGACCGGTTCATAGACCTTCTACCTAGTATAATATTTCGTCATGACCACACGCCGAGATGGGACGGCTTGATTCCACACCCCGCTGGGTTGAGGTATAATTGGAGCCAAGGTGGCCGGAGTAGGCAAACGACCTATTGGGAGCGCACATGGGGAGAGTGGCCCCATGGTCCGGCTGGCGTGGATGCCGAGTGGTGTTCCACGTAAGTGTTTGGGCGCAAAGCTAGAGGCACATATTGATGATTGAGAGTGGTGTTGATGAAAGATAGGTTGGGTAATAAGGTATTACCTGTAAAGCCGCGGGTGATTTGGTATCACCGTATTGTCTAGGGTGATGCGTCATCTTAGGGTGGCGTGTTATCCTTCCAACCCCCGAGAAGTCGTGGGTAAAGATTATACCGATATACCTAGGAGGCATCCAAGCGGGTACGAATCTCGTGGGACCACCTTTTGACCCGATCGTGCGTGGGAGAAGATGGCCCCTCGTGTGGGGAAAAGTGTACAACCTCTGCGCAGAGTTAATTGAATCTATTCAATAGCCACGCCCTTGGAATGGGCAAGTGCTAGGACGAACATCTATGATTAGATATACATTTTGATGATGACTAACATGTGGTGTCATGACAGGCGGTGATGACATGAGATAAACCGAACTAGCGAGAGCAGTTTTAGAGACTCGCTAGGGCCCAAACCCTTAATAATTACAACCCCGGTTTGGGACTTGCTGAGTACGCTTGTACTCACCCCTCTATTTTTTTACGATATCGGCACATGTGAAGGTAAGATCGATGACGAGGTAGAGGATAGCGTGTCGTAGGAGTTCGAGAGGTGTTTAGGAGAAGGACGTTGAAGCCCGTGATTTCATCCATGCACAAGTCCGCTTGTGGAGTACGGGCGAGGTCATAGTTAATCCACCGCTTCTCGGTTGGCCAACTCTCGATATTGCAACCCGACATGGTGACCCTTCGTCGCCACCGTAAGCCCTTTCTATCCTATATTTCTATAGCTCGGTTTGCTATTAATTACATTTTACCATTAACTGTTACTAACAGCGTGTTTGTGGCGTGATCCCGGCGCAAACACGCAGATTAACGACCCATTGAAAGTGGGGCGTGACATTTGGCCGAGCACGAATCGATGTCAATGAAGGTTCTAAACCCATAAAACAAAGACTAAGGAGATTTTCACTAGAAAAGAAAGAAGCAATCAAAAAAGAGATAGCAAAGCTATTGGCCGCAGGATTCATAAGAGAAATACTACATCCAGATTGGCTAGCAAACCCAGCTTTTGGTTCGAAAAAAGAACACAGTGAATGGAGAATGTGTGTCGACTACCGCGCACCTCAACAAAAATTGCCCAAAGGACCCATTTGAACTACCAAGCATCGACCAAATTGCGGATTCAACAAATAGATCAAGCACTACTATCGTTCTGGGATTGTTCTCCCCAAACCATCAAATATCTCTAAAAGAAGAAGACCGAAGCAAGACATCTTTCATCACTCCTTTTGGAGCATATTGCTACAAGACAATGTCCTTCGGACTAAAGAACGCTGGAGCAACATATCAGAGAGCAATTCAGACTTGTCTGGGGAAACAAATCGGAAGAAACGCAGAAGCATACGTTGATGACGTAGTGGTCAAAACCAAAGAAGCCAAATTCCTAATACAAGATCTCGAAGAAACTTTCAAAAACCTCAGAGTGGCAAAGGAAGCTCAATCCAAATAAATGCGTCTTCGGAGTACCATCAGGATAGCTACTCGGATTCTTAGTAAGCAGCAAAGGCATAGAAGCAAGTACAAAGCAAATTAAAGCAATCACAGATATGGGGCCTCCAAGAAGCATCAAAGACGTACAAAAATTAACTACATGCAAGGCAGCTCTAAATGTATTCATCTCGAGACTTGGTGAAAAAGGACTCCCCTTCTTCAAACTACTCAAGAAAACAGGAAAATTCGAATGGAATGAAGAAGCCAACAATGCACTTGAAGAGCTCAAGACATATCTAACAACATCACCAGTGCTGACCCCTCCAAAAAAACACGAAGACATGGTGCTTTACATCACAGCTACAAACTCAGTAGTCAGTGCAGCAATAATAGTAGAAAGAGAAGAGCCCGAACACAAAAACAAGGTGCAAAGGCCAGTCTACTACATAAGCGAAGTACTCTCAGAATCAAAGATCAGATATCCTCAACTTCAAAAACTACTCTATACAATACTAATCACATCAAGAAAGCTACGGCACTACTTTAATGGACACAAGATAACTTGTGGTGACAAATTTCCCACTAGCGACATTTTTTGAAAACAAAGACTCCATAGGTCGCATATCAAAGTGGGCAATGGAACTCGGCGCCCTAAACCTTCAATTCATTACAAGAAAAGCCATAAAATCTCAAGCTCCTTCAGATTTTATAGCGAGAATGGACAGAACTCCGACAACCCACCCTAGAAATTCTTAACGACCACTGGAGAATGTACTTCGGTGGTTCAATAAAACTGGGAGGTGCAGGCATAAGAGTACTCTTCATCTCTCTAGAAGGAAAACAACTCAAATACATGCTACAAATCCTATGGCCAGCAACAAACAATGAGGCCGAATACGAAGCTCTCATCCATGGTTTAAAAATAGCAACATCGATTGAATCAAAAGGCTACTAGTCTCACGGGGACTCCGGAAGTAGTCATCAACCAAGTCAACAAGGACTTGGGGCTGTACCAAAGACAACATGTGTTCTTACCGCATGGAGGTACAAAAACTAGAAAAGAACTTTCATGGATTAGAAATCCAACACATCCTACGGGGTTCAAACATCGCAAATATCCCCGACCAAGCTAGATCAGACAGAGCAAAAGTACCCCCGTGAGTCTTCGTACAAGAACTTGAAACTCCCTCTATAAAAGAACCCGTGATGGTCGAGGACCTACAGGGGCTAAGGAAACAACTGCAGATCAAACCAAACAAGTCAATCACATCTTCTCCACAAGCGAAAACATGGATGCAGGTGTTCATAGACTATATCAGAGAAAACAAACTACCAGAGCACAAGACAGAAGCCACCATGGTTGTGAGAAGATGCAAAAACTACACCTTGGTAGGAGACAAGCTGTACAAAAGAGTAGCATCCTCCGAGTTCTTCTCAAGTGTATCACCCCTAAGAAGGAAAAGAAATTCAAAGAAGTACATTCAGTGGTGCCGCATCATGGCATCAAGAACTCTAGTGGGTAAAGTATTCAAAATAGGATTTTACTGGCCCACAACACTCAAAGATGCAGAAGAACTAGTCAGAAGATGGAAGAATTGTCAAATGTTTGCAAGGCAAGCACACGTCCCAGCTCACAGCCTAATCTGCATCCCACCAGCATGGCCTTTTTCATGCTCGGGGCTAGATCAAGTGGGACCCATCAAGAAAGCAAAAGGAGGATTCGAATATATTTTCGTGGCCATTGACAAATTCACCAAGTGGATAGAATACAAACCACTAGTCAAATACAGCTTGGCAAAGGCAGTTGAATTCATCCAAGAAATCATGCACAGATTTGACATGCCAAATAGGATCATCACAGATTTGGGATCACCATTTACAACAAATGAGAATTCGTTATTTGGGCACAAGACTGCAAGCCAACGGGCAAGTTGAAAGAGCTAACGGTCTAATATTGGCCGAACTAAAACCAAGACTATATGAAGAACTCCAAGACTATGGAGGAAAATGGATAGAAGAACCACCCAAAGTAGTCCGGGGACTAAGAACCCAAATCAGCCCAGGGCGGCAGGGACAATCACCATTCTTTCTGGTATATGGATCAGAAGCAGTCCTTCCAGCAGACTTATGGAACTCTCCAAAAATCAAGCAATATGACGAGGGAGAAGCTGAACAAACAAGAAGGCTGGAAATTGACTGCACAGAAGAAGTGATAATGAACGCTACTCTACAGTCAGCACGATACCTACAAGGATTGAGAAGATATTACGACAAAAGTACCCAACAAAGAAAATTCTAAGTTGGAAATCAAGTACTAAGAAGAATATAGAAAACTGACAGAAGACACAAACTATTCAGTCCTTGGGAAGGGCCTTTCAAGATAGCAAAAGTACTCGGGCCAGGAACTTATGAGCTTATGACAATGGAAGACGACCCAATCAGAAATACATGGCACGTCAGTCAGCTCAAGAGATTCTGTACCTAGAAAGAAAAAAGAACTCTTGTAATCATGATTTCTAAAGATCAATAAAGATATGTTTTCAGAGCTCATTACAGACATCTTTTGATTTCACAACTCATGGCCGTGGCATTCCGAGATGGGCCCACCCAGTACCCAAAAGGGGGCATAAACAACTCATGGCCGTGGAGCTCCGAGATGGACCCCACCCAGTACCCAAAAGGGGGCCATAAACAACTCATGGCCGTGGAGTTCCGAGATGGACCCACCCAGTACCCGAAAGGGGGCCATAAAACAACTCATGGCTGTTGAGTTCCGAGATGGAGCCACCCAGTACCTAAAAAGGGGGCCATAACTGGAGTTCGAAGGTCACTCCATTCGTGTTGTCTCAAGATGTTTCAAGATGGGCATCACCAATTATCAAGGGAACAAAATATACCCTATCCGTGGTGTCTCGATAGAGTTATAAAAACAACTCTATACAAAGGCTTCCGAAAAAGCCTATAAATTTAGCGCCAAAAATGGGCTATCAATTCAACCATCCCAAGACGAAGGATAAACCACAAAGAACTCAAAGAAGATTTGAGAAAATAACACTGGAGAAAAGAAATCTAGACTACACCTTGAAGCAAAAGCTCTACAGCCAAGGCAACAATACCGAAAGCAAGCAAATGTAAAGAAATAACTCAGAACTTTCAAACAAGAACTAGGACGGCCTCGCACATATACAAGTCAAAAATTGTTCATTACAACCCAAAGATCGACGAGCTTGGGCATCACCATCAACTGGTGGACCATCACCAAGGTTTAAATCAGAAGTTAACGGGAAGCTAAACCATCTACGGAAGGTTCAAGCAACGAGACAGCTTCATAAAACTCATCATCATACTCCTCTCCAAGCTTGGCGAGATCAACCCCCGTGAAAAGGTGGATGACCATCGTAAGAACTCTCTTGAGGCACAACCGAGTAGCACTCCTAATGGAAGCTCGAATCCGCCGTGCAAAGAAGGAGCCAAATCCTCAATCGAACGCCCAACATTGCCAGGATCATTAAGGAGCTCAAAAGTAGGCTTCAAAGCTTCGCAAAAAATTGTTGAATCTCAGATCCGCCTCAACAAGCTCCCCGACTAAACACTTGAGAAGACTGGATGACCTCAAAAGTATCCCCGTCACATGCCTAATCCGGCGAGCAAGCAACAAATCAGATCAGCCTGCTTGATTACCTCTTGAGAATGATTCTCGCTCAGGCCTAGAAAGAAGACTTCCACATTGCAAAATGCACTCATGCAACTCTTTGTTAGCCCACTGAAACTCAAGAAAAAAATAGGAACTCGAAAAACCAAAAAAGAGAACCTTGCAAAACAAAGAAAAAGCAAACATGCAACTCACTGAGCACCTCGCCTCAAGCTCGATACTTTCGAATAGCGGCAGTGTCCTTCTCCTTCAATACTGCATCGAACATTGACCCTACAGACGAGAGATCTTCCGCACTCCCCGCCAAGCTTCGAGAAGGTTTTTCTTAATCGAGTCCTCGGCCTCATCTCTTTCAAACCATCGAGTCTTCTCCACTTTGGGAGCACCATAGAGATAAGGCCGATCCTCAACATACGACTATATCAAAAAAAGAGAAGTATAAAAGCAAGAACCAACAAAGGAGAAAAGATCAAATCAAAAGAACTATACTTACAAAAAACTTTGAAGAGAAAGAAGATTAAGAGGAAGCAAGAGCAGTTTGATGATCCTGCAACTCCTCCCAAGAAGAAGACAACTCTACCACCCGACTGGCAGGAACAAAGGCATCAAAAACTGATTTCTCCAACCTCACATCATCCGGTTGGATGAATGAAGGAACGAGGCTCATCAACAACAGCCATAGAAGTGGTGGGGTGCTCGAGTGCCAACACCTACGGCCAGGTCTCCGCAGCAGGGACTTGGCCGGATGAAGCCACTCGACCACCAGCCTCACCCAGCTCCAGTGTCGAGAACAAAGACCGCTCCCTGGACAAGAAGATCACACCAACAAAGATCACCAACATCACCCCGAACACAAAGAGTCCGTTCTCAGAGGAAGGACCCACAGCTCAACCGCAACCGCGTAAGAAGCCTACCGAGGATTCGGGGTAGCAAAGACTGAAAACATCACAAGAAAGACTCGAAGAAAAGAGCTAAATACAAAGAATCATTCGAGAAAAAATAACTCTTACCATCTCTTTGACATCCCCAAGACATACTTGCTCAAGAGCCCGTAGCGGCGAGACAAAAAACAGGAGTAGGGGATGTTGATGTTTGTTAAGTGCTAAAAGAATAAGAAGGATTCTCGCAAAGTTTACCTGTAACACCATTGTAGCTTTTCCCTAGGAGAGTATTCTAGAGTATCGTATCCACAGGGGAAGCTTTGGCTAAAGAATTCTAATAACTCACAATCATGTATCTACTAACTTAGCAAACCAACTAGACTAAAAGAGGGTAAGTGATAAATAATAAATATAAATAAGACTATAAATAAATAAGCATAAAAGTAGTCTATGAATAATAGCATGACTAAAAGAATTATAAGATAAATGAATAGATTAGCTAATCAAGAGGACAACGGAAGAGATCAAGGTTCCTAGATACTTCTCTATTACTTTGGTTCTAAGATAACTCAAGTATGGATAGATATAGCAATCATACAATTACACTTTGGAGCAGCAGAAGCACCTTTCCAATTCTCGAGAAAGACGGGAAGGGTTAGTTGGGGAAGGCTACCAAAAGCTCTACGAACATCAACCCTAACGTGGTGGATTACAAAGGCCTAACAGAGTCAAGCCACAGGGGCCTACCACAACTAACCGGAGGATTGAGCACAACCTTAGGTAACCTATAGCCTAGACACCATGTCTATACTATCGATTACTACTCTACTTACCTTGCATAACTAGAGCACTCAATACGAGCAAAGATCCCATGCAAATGAATAAACACTGCACTAAACATATATATATACATGAAAGGCATAAAAGTAAATAGAGAAGATAAATATATATTAAAGCATAAGTCTTGTAAAGTAAAGATACAAAGACATACCAAAACTCTAGAGACTCTCCAGAACTGGAGCGCAGCTCCGCTCTCCCTAACTCTCAACTAGATCTAATCTATTACATTGGAAAGTCTAACCCTAGATCTACATTGAAGAGAGAGAGTTCCTTACATTGGGACCTCTCTCTAATCAATGAGATGAGATGAATAATGAATTAGAATAATGAATTAGGGTTTCAGGGGGTACCCCTGCCCTTGCTTATATAGGCCAGTGGGATGAATCTCAGCCCCTTGGATCAAACCGAATTTGATTGGACGGCTTAGATTGGATGTCTAGGTCCATGTTGTGGGAAGGTTCCGTATGGACATGTGTCTCCACATGTCGGGGCAGCAGCGCCCCACATAAACAAAGCCCGCCCCGCCCCACATCCCCGACATGTGGGCCCCGCCTTCACGAGCTGTCTCTTTTGTCCTTTAGGTCCCTCGTAATTTATATTAATCGCCCTCGATTTGGTCCTTTTCTTTTGTTTCTCTATTTCTTCTCTTTTTCTCTCGATATTCTCATTGCTTTCCCGGTTCACCTCAGAAACCGAGTGTGCACAAAACTCATGGAAATCATTAGAATAAACCCTATCTTCTATTGTTCTTGTTCTCATATGTTCTATCATTTCATGGTAAAAGTTGACGTTAACTACCGTCAACAAGCTCCCCAAGCTTACCTTTTGCTAGTCTCTTAGCAAAACAAATATACTATAAGACAAACTTGATCAGAGTTGCTACGATGCTTTAATTTTATAGAGTACACATGCTTTCAAAAATAAACTCTACTCCGGGATCGATAAAATTATTCTCGACTTCAAACTCACCCTTATTACCCAACTATGGAGCTTTTTACTCTCACTTGGGTCTTGAGTGATTGAAAGACAGAACAATCCAAATCAATGCACTATTTATCAAGTCTTTTGATCAACTAATATTCCAGAGTTTTCATAAATTTTCAAATAAAACTCAAAGCTCAATTGAACGGTACTCTCAATCTCTCAATATGTGGTATTCATGGATCCTCACTAGGCACTAATAATGTTATGCCTTCTCTCTTGAATATGTAGTATTTTGTGGAACAAGACTAAATGTATTAAGCCTTCTCTCATCTCTCTCTCACTCACTCACTTTCTAAATATGGCTTATATGGAGCTCATAGGAGTGGCACTCTTAAATAATATAGCATATTTGCAAAGGATATATTGCAGTTCAAACAATAGATCCATAGAGAGTTCAAATTGGCAAAATGTAAGTAGCATGTGTAGAGAATATGATGGATAGGTGTATATTTGGTGGCTAAAAACTAATTCTACTTTTTTACTCCTTCAACGGTATAAACAAATCTCTCTTTTGAAACTTGGAAACTTGAGAGAATTTTGGGTCGCATACTTTTCTTTTTTCTTTCTTTCTTTTCTTTTTTTTTTCTCTTCTTTTTTTTCTTTCAGAGAGGCGAGCATCTAAGTACCCATTGTTTTATTGTGGACACTTGTCCTTTTTACTCTCTTCTCTTCTTTTTTTTTAGCAAAGAACCCAACTCTCTTTCCACTGATAAACTTTTGAGAGATAACAACAAAGATATTTGGAGTAAATAAACATGGGCTTCCTATAGTCTTATGGATTGTTTATTTCAAAGTGTAGGAATGAAACATTTGTAAGTGATTAAAGATGAAAAAGAATGGTATTGCGATCATCCCGTGTAGGAACAATGCATATGTATGTGGAAGGAGGGTGGATAAAACTTGTCTTTTTCATGACTGAACTCTCACAGTAACAAAGAAAGCTTGAACTACTCAATCCAAAGCTAATAGCATATGTAATCGGTAAGTTTTCCTAATCTAAATACCATAAATATGGCTTTGATAGGAATTTAACACTCTGCCAAACAAGAGCTCATCATGAAAGATTTTAACTTTTTCAAAAACAAATCTCCGTGATATAGTTTCACTAAGGACAAGATAAATAGCAGCTCAGACTTTCTCATATCATATCCCCCAATTACCTAGACTTAAATCAAGTGTATGCGACCCACAAGTCGTATAGAGCAAATTTGAAAGGACAAATATATCCAAAACATCGGAGGAATTTTAGATTAAAAACAAGGTACTAAAAAGAATTAGAGTAGAGCAACTATTCATCATTTCCAAAGCAAACTTTATTATAACACTAAACTTATTAACCACACCTTAAAACATGCATATATAACTAAGACAAACTTTATTTGATTTAAAACGTTATGCATCTTCTTATGACTTTTTAAAAGCAAGCAATAAAATGATCTAGTAAAAAATAAGGATAATAAAGAGATGCTTATCTTGCTAACTTGGGGTGGTCTCCCCAAGCTAGGTTGACGGTAGGTGCTTGAGATGAGGTAGACAGATGGAGGTGATGTCATCCTTCCTTGATGGAGCTTTGATGATTATGATTGTTGAATGAATGCTCTATCAAGTAGTCAAATCCCTCCTTTCGTCATGGCTCATAATTCTTGTTGATAAAACTCAAATAGACAACAAAGCTAGTGGAACTCGTTAAGCGTTAACAGTTGGATATTTTAAGCTTTAATTGTCTAGAGTTTCTTAATAGCTATAGATTTAATATTAAAGATTAAGTTTTAACAGAATTAAGCAAAATTAATATTTTATTTTGCATCTTAAGTTTGATTTTTATTATAGCATTTGTGAAAACATTCAAACTTATAGAGATAAAGTAGTAGTGAGTAGAGGATTGCAAACCAACGTGTCAAAGTGACGGAGTATGTGAAGAGAGGCACGCCAGATTATCTTATTGAGTCGGCCTTCCTCCCCCAAGTTGGTACTTTGCCATCACTTGATACTTCAAGTGTGACTATTGAATCATCCCTCAAAGTATGTCAGAACTCCTATATCCTTAGACATTGTTCATCCTTTGTTTTTGACTCTTATCCCGCAAATGATTAGTGACCAAGAATACCCGAAAGGAACTTGTCCTAGGAACATGTATACATATGAGCCTTCATGTGCTCACATTTTCTTTTCTTTTCTTATAAGTGGACCTTCATGTGCCCACATAACTTTATTCTTTTCTTTTCATAACACAAGGCAAAAACACTATATATAAAAAAGTAAGGGAGTTGCTATATTTCAAAGCGCCGAAAAAAGTGGGATTTCAAAGACAAGGACAGCCATTGATCTCCATCCAAGGGTCGATCTGTGATCTGTTGTTTTGAGTAATGTGCACTCATAATGGGTCCGAAAAATAACCGTAGACAACAAAGAACCATTAGCGGGCCCGTGAAATCAAACCCGTTAAGCGGTGGACCTTGTTACAGCAATGAATCTGGGCCTTATACACTGGGCCGAATAAAAAACAAAGTGACAACTACTCTACGGTGCAGGTCGTCGTGTTTCTCCTACCCCTGCAGTTTTGCACCCTTGCAGATCGTGCTCATGTCTAGCCTCCAGTTTCTTGCTTCGTCCTCTTCGTAGTCTTGTTTCTATTTTTTATGCAAAGGAATCCATAGAATCTGTAAGTTGAAGAGAATTCAAAAGGTAAATATGAAAATTGCATGTTTCAAATTCTGCAACTACTATTTGTTATTGATGCAATTATACTGATCATGCATGTGAACCTGGCTGCTAGTTACTACTTATAGAGATTGATGCAAGGACTTACAGTAAGTCCTACATTTTCTAGTCATGCGCTAAAGCACAAATCACAAGACAGAAATAATCCCAAGAAAGAAACAAGGGGCATACCTACAAAGCTTAGGGCCTTCAGCCACTCTCAGTTCTGGTTAGTTCTACTCACCAGCCTCCTCCCAAGTACAAAACTAGTGTTGTGGACTGTGGTGTGCTGCAGGAACAGAAGTGACTATGAATGAATATAACCTCACACATTTCAACAAAAATGACAGGGAGAAAAAATTGGTTTGGGCAGGCACAAAACACAATAGACAGTAGAACCAAAGTATAGTTTATGTTCAAATGTGGTGGAATTTCATTGACTTTATCTGCTGCAGTTGCAAATGTTGCTTATGATAATCATGTACAGTTGCACTCCAAAGAATCAAAGTACAGCTTATGTTCAAATGACTCACCCTTGATTTTAAGGCAGTTGGATGAGCCTTTGACATTCTAGCTTGGCTCACTCCACCTTTTCAACTCCCTCTACAAATAAAAGAAATGCCAAAATAGGTCACACAAAGCACACTGCAAGCTTCCTGGTTCACTAGCAGCCCAGCAGCTGCAGCAGGTTAACGAGAAGTGAAAGGCTTAAGAGTTGGTTCTGTGTATAAAGAAGAATGGTGACCGGTTACTTGAAGACTTTCAAAAAATGCACAAGGAACATGGTCTGAAAATATTATAAACAACAAATATTCTAGACACTTGTAATTCATTTTATATAATGCCAAAATCTAAGCTCTGTCCTCCAAAGGCACATGACCTAGCAATTCAAAATGCAGAAAGACAGCATGGCAGTGAGGCATGAAATTAGATTTAGACAGACTCACCGGCTGCGCCACCAAGAAAGCAAAAACCAGCAAGAACCCAGAACGCTCCACAAATGACTAGCTGCGAATCTGTGTAACAAAGAAAAGGCCCCGAATGAATTCATATGAGTATATGACTGAATTCACATATGAGCACACAACTATCATGGTGAGAAGGGTCAAAGAGCGGCAAGAGCCCAATGAATTGCCATGGTCCACCACGACTCGCTCCTACCATCCGCACTTCCTCGCACACCTAATTTGGTCGACAAGTACAAAGACAACTTGTAGTAAGAGTGTAGCAATAGTGCATGTCAAGGATCATAAACCTTGTAAGCTACACCAAGTGTTTGCAAACCACACTCAAAGAAATTTGTCAATCTACAAATCACAGGACAACCCACTACACACCACCCCGTGTCAACAAAGTTGGAAGGATTCTTGTGGAAGAATGATTTCCTTACTAATAGTCACCCCCTAAAAGTAAGAAGGACATATCGCATATCCTCGCACTAAAATTGTAGTGCTCAATACTTGCAATTTACATCATTGTTGATTGCAATTATTAAATAACCAGAATATTTTATTTGGTTTTTTTCGTGAATAGAAACAGATTAATAGGAATAGAGCACTACGATTACTATGGACAAGAACAACAAACGCCACTAATCCATTAGTGGATAGGCCCGAGGAGATACTACATGTTCGCACCATCTGCAGTAGTATATTCACATGCACGGGGCATGCGGCGGAAAGAGAGCGTGGGCAAAGCCGCGGTCGATGCACCGATAGAGAAGATCTTAAGATTTGGAGTAAATCAGCACAAACAAAAAAAAAACAATGCATTCGGGAGGGTAGAAGCTTACCGAATTCTGTCAAGGTACCTCTCTCCTCGTTCGCTTAGCTAGAAGGGTTACTAATTTGATATAAATATAATAGAGCAACCTCCTTTCATATATTCTTAGAATAACACTTAAGCAAAGTTTATTACTAACAAGGTATTGTGCACCCCTGATTTTTAGAAATTCGACAATGGGCTAAAAACCATGAGCTCCGCGATTCAAAGGTCGAACACTAAGCGTATGAATCACCACCCAAACATGACCCTTTTCTCAATAAAAAATCAGTATTTCCCCATTGACCGATCTACTCAAACAGAATCATTTGTTCTCTAGATATGCACCACAACAACCATAGCTCGATTAGACTAGGCTAAGGTCCTTCCATCATAGGAGAGGAATACCTAAAAGGTGTTTCAATCTAGTATCCTCAAAACTTGTATGCAACCCAAAGACCGTAAACTAATAGCACAACACACACATTTCAAGTAAAATAATCGGAAGGAAACAGATAAAATGGATACAGGGGAGTTTTTTTTACGCTCATCATTAGGACTAACAAAGAGCCCGTGCTAAATTTCTCGCCTCTTTCATTCCACCTCGCCAGAAATAGTTAGAAAAGAATTAGCATTAGCCACCTCTATGCATTGCCAGGTCGAAAAATGCAGCAAACACAAATTATATTAAATCGATTTTAAGATGTGTTAGCACAAATCACAATAAATAATTTTTTTCTATGAAAGGACAAGGACAAAAATAAGGTGTGTCGGCACAAATCACAACTAACAAAGATGTGGTGTGTACTAGCACAAATAACAAATCACATGCTCGACCATGACAAAAGTACTCTAATTGTACAAAGCTAAGGAGCCGCAAACATGGACACAAGGTAGCATTGCGTACCCACAAGGCCCACACATCTCATCCGGCCATGCACAATACAAGGGGCATGACAAAGGACTATACAAAGACAATCAACAAAAAATTACAATATAAAGTACAAGACAAGGGACAATCGAAACACAATTCGCGGGTCCTCAGATGATTTTCAGCGTCTCGGCCTCGAGGGCCTAACGCCCACTCGACCTCGGCGAAAGTGTTACTTTCAAAAAGGCGCCTTCAAAAAGGTTTATATAGGGAATCAAGCGATGTCATTTTGTACTTTGTTGTCTTGTATCGCAGGGTCCCCGCTTGTTTTTAAAACAATTTATTTTTAATACAAGGGACAATACAGGGGAGAAAACATCGACATAAACAAGGCTACGAGTTAACAATGTCATTTTGTACTTTGTTATCTTGTATCGCAGGTCCCCCGCTTGTTTTTAAACAATTTGTTTTATTACAAGGAGGAAGATGCTCGCGTTTTCAAAAACTAGAGGCGAGACAATGAAACCATGTATAACCGAGTACAACAACACCCAAGTCAACAAAGTTGGAAGGATTCTTATGGAAGAATGATTTCCTTACTAATAGGCAACCTCTACAAGCAAAAAGGGACATATTGCATATCCTCATAACTAAAATCGCGGTTGCTTAGTACTTGCAATTTGCATCATTGGCGATTGCAATTAATTAACCGAATGATTTATTTATTTTGTTTTAACACTCTTATGCTATATATCAACATGTCACCTACAATACTCTAGATACACACTAAGATACAAATGGCACGGGTGTAGAAGTGATCATATCTTAATAGATATAGCACTTGTTAAAAGGCGACAAAGCGAGGAATAAAGAGAGCTAGAGCTTATAGGTCCTCAGGTTGCTTAAGCTATGGAGATGGGGATGCCTACATACAGCAGCAAAAAAAAAGCAAAAAAAAAAAAATAATTATTAATCTTGAACTTGCAAAGAACACCATTTCTCATATAAAAAAAGAGAGAACACATTTGCGCAACTTGCAACATGGACAAGATCGCTAACTAAACGATACACCCATGCAAAGAAGAGACCGTTTCTCATAATAGTAATGCATGCTCAAAGACCTAACACTCCACTTTTTTCCTTACCTTCTGAAAATAGAACCACATGTTCATGACTTTTCATGACTTCCAAAGAGGGACCTCCCGAACCCGGTAAAGTTTTGACTCTATCTTTATCTTAGATGGCGTTGACATGCCTTCACTGCCCATCTCGGCTTTGAGGTCATTGATGCTCTGCTCCAATTCATCAATTGTAGCACCCATTTCATCTAGCGAACATTTGTCAAGGATTTGTATTTACAACAGAGGGGGAGAGATATGCATACATCATTACCGCGGGGAAATATGAATAAGAGCGTGTTTTAAAGCTAGAGAAATGGTGTAAATGATGATAACTACTTTTAAAAGATGGTTTGGTCTCTAGTAGGACCAAATTGGACCTCTGTATTTCCTGATTCTACCTATTTGTCGAACAATAGAGAAGTACAATATTTTAGCCATCAACCTTATGACACTTACCAAAGGCAAACCAAGAAATTCAGGATGGTGGTTAAATAGCAAATCTGTATTTCCGGACCTTTGCAAACATTAAAACAGTTGCTACACAAGTACTTCCATAAGAGTGGAAACTTTTCTAATAAACCTTGTTTTTGCAATTCCCAAACCTCTGAACTATTAGCTAGCAGTTTAGCACTATTATCATTCACACAATAACACATTTGCATACTATAGTTAAAAGTTGCAAAGTGACACTGTTAATAATTTTGGTATTTCTAGATCTAGAATGCCAATTATTTTGCATGTTAAAAAAAACTTGAATACATAAAAAAAAAGTAAATGAGCAAGAGAAATGATTTGAAGATATTCTTTGAAATGATGTTCTCTGACATAGCTTGGAACCTGGTTTGCTGAAAGGTAATCAGATTCATTTTTTTTTTTTTTTTTCCTGAAGAGAGGGGCATGCATGAGATGGTCGCCAAATAAAACTAGGAACTTACCATCTAGATTAGAAGGTAATTTTGTACCTGAAAATAGTGAGCATGGATAAACCATTAGCCGTAAGCACACAATACATTCAATACATGTATGGTCCAATCTAAAATCAAGACCACCAGGATGCAAGCGGTAGAGTAATAGTTGCTACTTACACATTCAGACTGGTTAGTAAACAGGATAGTGGAGGCGCCTTTCTAGAAACAATCTAGAAGGCCCTGTTCCAACTGGATGCCAGTTTAGCACATTTCCAAATTCTAGTTGTGGAGCGCTACAGCGATACAAGATGTGCAGAGCAAACGGGAGCAACTACTTGAGACAAGCAAACAAGGGGATATCACTTTAGGCAGATCCGATACACAAAGGCCCATACAACAAACAAAATAGTAGGAAAGTTACAGTTAAAGGCCGGATATTGCACATGAAAATTACAATAATTGCAATAATTTAAGTGTGCAATTTACTACTAACAAATGTGCAATCAAGAAATTTATATAGTTTCTTCAATAACAAACAGAAGCTATCAATGTATTCAAAAAAAAAAAGTACAATGATTCTACCCTAGCACGGACCTCAGAATACAATTCATAATACCACAGACTATCGGTCTACCGTAGCACAGATCACAGATTACAACAGATGACAAGTGACAATTTTTTACGATGGGAGGATAAAAGAGAATTTCTATCTACATAAGCACAATCACAAATGATAGAGACAATTTTTTTTTTACTATGGAAGGACAAATAAACAATTTCTTATTTATATAAGCACAAGAATAGAAGACAAAAAGACAATTTAAAAAACAAAGTAGGGTTGTTCTTTTCCCTCTACTTCAAATAGTGTCTAACGTTAAATACCGGTCAATCATGGACATAAGGCCAACAATTGCTCTTGCTCGGAGGAACAAACCAAGAATAACATGACACCGATATGATATCACAAAATTCGTTCATAAATAACTGCAGTTGACTCAACTATATATAGAGTAGCTAGTTAGTCCCGACTATGTGAGAATGTGTCTACAAGAGAAATATTAGCTATCCTTGAATAGAAACAAGGAGTCAAGGACATCGAATCCAAAAAGTGAATACTCCACATCCTTCACAAATGCCCCCACAAGAAATATGTTAAAAGGTGTATAATAACTGATATTTCTATTAAAAGGTGTGCCACGAAATATGTTAAATATTTCTTGATGCTCTTAAAATGAATATGTTCTAAACGAGGTGCCATAGCGTCAAATAGTCCCTTTAGCAAGTTTAGTCATTCAATTGAAACTCTTTACGAAACTGCCGTAGGATATTGCACATGTCAAACACCATAATTATAGTAATTGAAATGTGCAATTTACTACTAATAAACGTGCAATCAAGAAATGTCTACTAACCAGTAGGATCCAAATCAGGAGCTGCAATTTGAGTCAAATGATATTCTTTTGAATGACAGGGAATAGTTTTTGGGTCTAAAACATGCAAATCAGGAAAACAAACACTTTGGACATTCTTTCACACTGTAATTTCACTTTTTATTGGACTAAAAGCAAATAGAAAAAATGGTGTGAATTAGTGATGAGGCGTTCATATAAAAAAATAAACATGCATGAGGAGGGCTCGTCCACAAGGATCTATGCATATAAAGGGAGAGAAAGTTAACTGGCAGTAAGGCTGCAAGCGTTCCAAATGATAGGTAATCAATGGTACTTACTGATGTATTGTTTTGATTCTTGGCAGACCTAGCCACCAGTATGAACTTTTGATATGCTGATACTTCAATACCTACACAAACCAATAAATGCATAAGCAACAGTCAGGGATTATGTAGGAAACCGACAAAGAATTCAGTGTCAAGGGAATTCAATCACGACCAACAAGAACAAAGATATATATATGTCTGTCATGGACAGAGGGAAAAACCAAAAAAAAACAAACTAGAGTTCGATGAGGCATAATTGTCCATGTAGATAGACCTTTGCAAACTTGTCATGCTACTATGTTTGCAGGATCTTTCAGATTTTGGAAGGCCATATAGTGAGTGACCATTCTTATTTATTCAATTAGAGTTTGCATTAGCTACATAAACCCAGTGAAAAAAAAAAATTCTACTCAGTTGAAGACATACTCAGACTAAAAAGTAGTGCTGAATATGCTGAGCACACTACCTATCAGATTAATAATTGAGCTGCGTGGACATTGACAAATGCTCCGCAGCCTGTCTCATGGCACTGATGATGGGCAGCACAGGCTCCTCCAATGTACACTTGGAAGTTGGAGCGAGCAGCTAGGAATAGCATTTTCACAATCATCACTCTCCTTCCAATAAGTTATTTGCATACAAGTGGCAAATTTACTACGTTATCTGAAATGATCGCCCAACCCATGAAGATACAAATATAAACAAAATGATAAAAGGGGACCAAAACAGCTTGGCACAATAGTTGAATAGCAATCCCCATTTACTCGTGCCCGTTAACATGTATAGATGCTACACATCATTGCTGGACTTTTCTGAACTCTGCGAGGACAGATAAATTTTTTTGAAGGTAGTACGTCTCATCTCTCACCTGGTCAGAGAAAAGCTTAGATATACTCCGTCACTCTGATGCACTCACAAAAAGAAAATAATAGTTCAGATGTACCCTAATGCATTCAGGACAGATTAACTAACTAATCCTCCTTCCCAGAATTCTGAACACACATGCTACATTTCTCAGTTTCATCTTTGACATTTACAGGAAAAAAAACTAAGCACGAATCTAATTTGCATCTCACCCTGCTGGAAGCCACAAATCCATGTAGGGTTCCTGCTGCCACTTCATTAGTACTACTACTCCTGGAAATGCAGGTGCAACATGAAGTTCAGACAGTGACAAGTGCGTGACATACAGATCCATATTTCCCTCCAAAGACCCTCCAAATGTCATCTCCATCCTCGTCACTTCTACAGAATAACAGAGCTTGTCAACACAATAAAATTGGGGATGATAAAATTGAACAGATCGAGATATACTTAGCGAAACGGACACACCGAACGCCATTCCGACGAATCCCCCACCAGACAAGGAAAATCCCCATGCAATCTTGCTTCTTTGTTGTCTGCTACATAGAACTTGTGGGCTGCATCAAACCACATTTGATCTGAGTAACCACTTGTAAAAACTTTTCAAGCCTTCACATAAGCACACTCAAAGAGGTCAGTCCACCCTTCAGCTAAATTTAGAAAACTGAATGACACATATTCAGTTTTTTCCTACATATTCAGTTTTCTAAAAAAAGGCAGATCAGATCGATACACACATTCAGTTTTCTCCTATACCTATACAACATTCAGTTTTCTGAAAAAAAGCTACAGATCAGATCAATAATCTAAACAACGTTCAGTGTTCTAAACAAAATAACCTAAACAACATTCAGTCTTCAGAACTGACAGCTATACATATGGAATCATATGGAATCAGTCTTCAGAGCTGACAACTACTGGTCAAATCGATATTCAGTTTTCTCCTACAACTACACAATTCACAAATTTCCAGTTTAGATGAAGCAGAGAGGATTGAGGCGACGTGTATCTATGTTCAGATGTACCCTAATGCATTCAGGACAGATTAACTAACTAATCCTCCTTCCCGAATTCTGAATGCACATGCTACATTTCTCAGCTTCATCTTTTTTGCATCTCACCCTGCTGGAAGCCACAAATCCAGGTAGGGTTCCAGCTGCACTTCATTAGTACTACTACTCCTGGAAATGCAGGTGCACCATGAAGTTCAGACAGTGACAAGTGACTGACATACAGATCCAGATTTCCCTCCAAATGTCATCTCCATCCTCGTCACTTCCACCGAATAACAGAGCTTGTCAACACAATAAAATTGGGGATGATAAAATGGAACAGATCGAGAGATACTTAGTGACACAGACAGACCAAACGCCATTCCGATGAATCCCCCACCACACAAGGCAAATCCCCATGCAATCCGGAGAGACAAAACCCAATCTAGTGAACTAAGCCATGCAATCCAGGGAACCGACAAAATAAAATCCAGGGGAGCCCAAATTGGATTGGATTTACCAACACTCTGAAATGACTAGATCAGAGGCCGCCATAGCTAAGGGGAAGAACATCAGCTGACCAAATCGAATAAACAACACAGGAGATTCGGAATACATGCATACATCACAAATAGGTCGGATCCATGGAGCAAAAGGAGACAACGAGGAGAAACCACAAACCCGAACCCAAGTCCACCTCTCAGCCACTTCTCCTTGGGCTCCCACACCACCGGGCGAAGCACAGGAAGACGTCCATCACCAGCGGCTCCCCAAGGACTAGCTCGTCGAGCTCCACTCACGAGCGATGGTGGGTAGTTGGGGACGCGGGCACCGCCGCCGATGGATGGATGGACCGCCCAGTGCTCCACCGCTGCGGACCACGCCACAAGCTGGTGATGCCGCCGCCCATGCGCCTGCTCGCCGCTCCTCCATCGGGGGCCCCTTTGGTGCCGAAGGGGGAGGAGCGCGATTAGGAGACAGAGCCACCGCAGAAGCGAAATACCACCGGCGAGACGCAGGAGCGTATTGGTAAAAAGGTGGACGGATCAAATAAAATTGGCACCCGTGAGTGCTAGCTCCGAAGCGCAAAGAACGGCGCCGGTGTCAACACCACTTGTGCCAAAGACTCCGCCGTCGCCTTCCGGGGACGTGAAGAAGAGACGGCACCGCCCGAGAGCTCGGCGGCGGAGACACGGCCCGGATCCACCGGAGGGAGGAGGGAGCAGTGACGCCCGGTGGGAGAAGGGATCTTGTGAGAACCTGAGAGACGGAGGAGCAAAAATGATCTAGGAATGGAGGAGAGGTAGTGGGAGGGGAGACAGGGGAGGACTGGTTGGTCGGAGCAATCGGGCGGTAGGGGCGGGGCGGTCCGACCGACCAGTTCTTGACCCGGTAGGAAGAACGGACCCGACAACCATCACACGGTAGCCGGACCCGACAACCACTAGCCCGGTCGCGGCGTCTGAAATGCGGCAGCGATGTCGCTGAACCGGGCGTGTAGAATTCGAGACGATAGAAGGATAGGAAAGATGTAAAAGTAAACATGAGACAAATATATATTTTCATCTATGCTAATGAAAGGATATTTCTTTAATTACTTTAGCATAGGTTTAACATGATTTATAAAAAGTTTTACTTGGAGCTACACTCTAACATGATTCAAGGCAAAGATAAATTTGTAGCAAAAAGATAAAGTGAATAAATTGATATTTACCTAACTTTTTGTGCGAAGTTGTTGCATTCATCATACGCCTTGCTTCATCTCCGATAAGAGTTCATCTCTTGACTTACCCGAATTGAATTTGAGAATTTTTCTCAGGGGTTACTCCAACAAAATAGCCAATGTCTACACAAGCAATTTTTAGTTCAATAACCAAACTAGACTCCATGTCTAATTCAATTAAGGAAGGCTACTTAACCTAAGCACCACGCTTAATTTAAAAGCCTTTGGAAATACCCTATATGCCTATAGAAATACTTCCAAACCAAAGCATACTATAACAAACAAAGGTAGCATGAAAGCACAAATGATTTACTCAAATGAAGATAAAAGAGCATGATCATGGTGAGATTTTTTTTTTTTTATTTCTATTAGATGCAAACGACATGAATATATGCAAGAAACTAAACATGCAATGGATTTAATATAAGAAAACACGAACTAAATAGAGGGAATGTATGAAATAATAAAAGTAAACATGCAATAAAATGCAAGAAATTAAATGATAACTACTCAATAAATTTAAAGTCCATGAGCAAGACTTTCTCACCTTTATTAATCATACTTACCATGATGTGTAGCCTCTATATTCGTCACATGAGATATGATTTGAATTCTTGTGACGGCGACTTCTTCTTTCTTGTGGAAGTTTCTTTGGAAAGTCGCAACAACATCTTGTGTCCCGCCTATTCCACAACTCAACGTAACAAGGGTAATCATACTAAAGCTAGTGATATACTAAATTAGCGTATATCAAGATCATTATTAAAATCTTTACGCCAATTGCTTCCCCAACGGCGAAAAAAGCTTGTTGATGTTTGTTAAGTGCTAAAA
Organism: Hyparrhenia diplandra; assembly: GCA_015847255.1. Classification (NCBI taxonomy): domain Eukaryota; kingdom Viridiplantae; phylum Streptophyta; class Magnoliopsida; order Poales; family Poaceae; genus Hyparrhenia; species Hyparrhenia diplandra. Next base: position 720,854 of record JADLZK010007622.1, on the reverse strand, counting down.
TAATAAGAAGGATTACGCAAGCGCCTGAAACACCATTGTAGCTTTTCCCTAGGAGAGTATTCTAGAGTATCGTATCCACAGGGAAGCTTTGGCTAAAGAATTCTAATAACTCACAATCATGTATCTACTAACTTAGCAAACCAACTAGACTAAAAGAGGGGTAAGTGATAAATAACAAATATAAATAAGACTATAAATAAATAAGCATAAAATTAATCTATGAATAATAGCATGACTAAAAGAATTATAAGATAAATGAATAGATTAGCTAATCAAGAAGACAACGGAAGAGATCAAGGTTCCTAGATACTTCTCTATTACTTTGGTTCTAAGATAACTGAAGTATGGATAGATATAGCAATCATACAATTACACTTTGGAGCAGCGAGTACCTTTCCAACTCTCGAAAAGACCGGAAGGGTTAGTTGGGGAAGGCTGCTAAAAGCTCTACGAACATCAACCCTAACGTGGTGGATTACAAAGGCCTAATAGAGCCGTCACCCCCAGGGGCTACCACAACTAAACGGAGGATTGAGGCGCAACCTTAGGTAACCTATAGCCTAGACACCATGTCTATACTATCGACATTACTCTACTTACCTTGCATAACTAGAGCACTCAATACGAGCAAGGATCCCATGCAAATGAATAAACACTACACTAAACATATATATACATGAAAGGCATAAAAGTAAATAGAGAAGATAAATATATATTAAAGCATAAGTCTTGTAAAGTAAAAAGAAACAAAGACATATCAAAACTCTAAAGACTCTCCGAGAACCGAGCACGGCTCCGCTCTCCCTAACTCTCAACTAGATCTAATCTATTACATTGGAAAGTCTAACCCTAGATCTACATTGAAGAGAGAGAATTCCTTACATTGGGACCTCTCTCTAATCAATGAGATGAGATGAATAATGAATTAGAATAATGAATTAGGGTTTCGGGGTACTCGTCCTTGCTTATATAGGCCGGTGGGATGAATCTCAGGCCCTTGGATCAAAAAACCTACTTGATTGGGCGGCTTAGATTGGATCTCTAGGTCATTTGTGGGAAGGTTCCGAAGCGGGGACACGTGTCTCCACGGGGCCGGGCCGCACGGCCCACATGTCGAGCCGCCTCGGCCCTACATCCCGACATGAGGGCCTCGGCCTTCCGAGAAATGTCTTCTTTTTGTCCTTTAGGTCCCCGGAATTTATACTAATCGCCTTGATTTGGTCCTTTTCTTTTGTTTCTCTATTTCTTCTCTTTTCTCTCGATATTACGGTGTTTTCCTGAGTTCACCAGAAAAACGAGTGTGCACAAAACTCATGGAAATCATTAGTATAAACCCTATCTTCTATTGTTCTTGTTCTCATATGTTCTATCATTTCATGGTAAAAGTTGACGTTAACTACCGTCAACAAGCTCCCCAAGCTTACCTTTTGCTAGTCTCCTAACAAAACAAATATACTATAAGACAAACTTGGATCGGGGAGTTGCTACGATGCTTTAATTCTTATAGAGTACACATGCTTTCAAAAAGAAACTCTACTCCCGGATCGAGATAAAATTATTCCGACTTCAAACTCACCCTTGTTACCAAACTATGGAGCTTTTACTCTCACTTGGGTCTTGAGTGATTGAAAGACGAACAATCCAATCAATGCACTATTTATCAAGTCTTTGATCAACTAATATTCCGGAGTTTTCATAAATTTTCAAATAAAACTCAAAGCTCAATTGAACAAGACTCTCAATCTCTCAATATGTGGTATTTATGGATCCTCACTAGGCACTAATAATGTTATGTCTTCTCTCTTGAATATGTAGTATTTTTGTGGAACAAGGCTAAATGTATTAAGCCTTCTCTCTCATCTCTCTCACTCACTCACTTTCTAAATATGGCTTATATGGAGCTCATAGGAGTGGCACTCTTAAATAATATAGCATATTTGCAAAGGATATATTGCAGTTGCTTCAAACAATGGATCCATAGAGAGTTCGGCCGGGCAAAAGTATAGCATGTGTAGAGAATATGATGGATAGGTGTATATTTGGTGGCTAAAAACTAATTCTACTTTTACTCCTTCAACGGTATAAACAAATCTCTCTTTTGAAACTTGGAAACTTGAGAGAATTTTGGGGGCATACTTTTCTTTTTCTTTCTTTCTTTCTCTTTTTTTTTTTCTCTTCTTTTTTTTCTTTCGAGAGAGGCGAGCATCTAAGTACCCATTGTTTTATTGTGGACACTTGTCCTTTTTTACCCTCTTCTCTTCTTTTTTTTTTTTTAGCGGAAACCCAACTCTCTTTCCAGCGATAAACTTTTGAGAGATAACAACAAAGATATTTGGAGTAAATAAACATGGGCTTCCTATAGTCTTATGGATTGTTTATTCCCATTGTAGGAATGAAACATTTGTAAGTGGATAAAGATGAAAAAGAATGGTATTGTGATCATCCCGGTGTAGGAACAATGCATATGTATGTGGAAGGAGGGTGGATAAAACTTGTCTTTTCATGACTGAACTCTCACAGGTAACAGCAAAGCTTGAACTACTCAATCCAAAGCTAATAGCATATGAAACTGGTAAGTTTTTCTAATCTAAATACCATAAATATGGCTTTGTAGGAATTTAACACTCTACCAAACAAGAGCTCATCATGAAAGATTTTAACTTTTTCAAAACAAATCTCCGGATATAGTTTCACTAAGGACAAGATAAATAGCATTTCAGACTTTCTCATATCATATCCCCCAATTACCTAGACTTAGATCAAGTGTATGCGACCCACAAGTCGGGTATAGAGCAAATTTGAAAGCGGGGACAAATATATCCAAAACATCAAAGGAATTTCAGATTAAAAACAAGGTACTAAAAAGAATTAGAGTAGAGCAACTATTCATCATTTCCAAAGCAAACTTTATTCTAACACTAAACTTATTAACCACACCTTAAAACATGCATATATAACGAAGACAAACTTTATTTGATTTAAAAACGTTATGCATCTTCTTATGACTTTTTAAAGCAAGCAATGAAATGATCTAGTAAAAATAAGGATAATAAAGAGATACTTATCGTGCTAACTTGGGGTGGTCTCCCCCAAGCTAGGTTGACGTGTAGGTGCTGAGATGAGGTAGACAGATGGAGGTGATGTCATCCTTCCTTGATGGAGCTTTGATGATTATGATTGTTGAATGAATGCTCTATCAAGTAGTCAAATCCCTCCTTTCGTCATGGCTCATAATTCTGTTGATAAAACTCAAATTGACAACAAAGCTAGTGGAACTCGTTAAGCGTTAACAGTTGGATATTTTAAGCTTTAATTGTCTAGAGTTTCTTAATAGCTATAGATTTAATATTAAAGATTAAGTTTTTAACGAGGAATTAAGCAAAATTAATATTTTATTTTGCATCTTAAGTTTGATTTTTATTATAGCATTTGTGAAAACATTCAAACTTACAGAGATAAAGTAGTAGTGAGTAGAGGGATTGCAAACCAACGTGTCAAAGTGACGGGAGTATGTGAAGAGAGGCACGCCGGGATTATCTTATTGAGTCGGCCTTCCTCCCCAAAGGCGGTACATTGCCATCACTTGATACTTCAAGTGTGACTATTGAATGATCCCTCAAAGTATGTTGTAACTCCTATATCCTTAGACATTGTTCATCCTTTGTTCTTGACTCTTATCCTGCAATGATTCTTGACCAAGAATACCCAAGGAACTTGTCCTAGGAACATGTATACATATGAGCCTTCATGTGCTCACATTTTTTTCTTTTCTTATAAGTGGACCTTCATGTGCCCACAAGAACTTCATTCTTTTCTTTTCATAACACAAGGCAAAAAAAACACTATATATAAAAAGTAAACATGAGATAAATATATATTTTCATCTATGCTAATGAAAGGATATTTCTTTAATTACTTTAGCATAGGTTTAAAATGATTTATAAAAAGTTTTACTTGGAGCTACACTCTAACATGATTCAAGGCAAAGATAACTTGTAGCAAAAAGATAAAGTGAATAAATTGATATTTACCAGAACTTTTGTGTGAAGTTGTTGGAGTTCATCATACGCCTTGCTTTATCTCGATAAGAGTTCATCTCTTGACTTACCCGAATTGAATTTGAGAATTTTTCTCGGGGGTTAGTCCAACAAAATAGCCAATGTCTACACAAGCAATTTTAGTTCAATAACCAAACTAGACTCCATATCTAATTCAATAAAGGAAGGCTACTTAACCTAAGCACCATGCTTAATTTAAAAGCCTTTGGAAATACCCTATATGCCTATAGAAATACTTCCAAACCAAAGCATACTATAACAAACAAAGGTAGCATGAAAGCACAAATGAGAGATTTACTCAAATGAAGATAAAAAGAGCATGATCATGGTGAGATTTTTTTATTTCTATTAGATGCAAACGACATGAATATATGCAAGAAACTAAACATGCAATGGATTTAATATAAGAAAAACACGAACTAAATAGAGGGAATGCATGAAATAATAAAAATAAACATGCAATAAAATGCAAGAAATTAAATGATAACTACTCAATAAATTTAAAGTCCATGAGCAAGACTTTCTCACCTTTATTAATCATACTTACCATGATGTGCGGCCTCTATATTCGTCACATGAGATATGATTTGAATTCTTGTGACGGTGACTTCTTCTTTCTTGTGGAAGTTTCTTTGGAAAGTCGCAATGACATCTTGTGTCCTGTCTATTCCACATCTCAACAGAACAAGGGTAATCCTACTAAAGCTAGTGAAATACTAAATTAGCAGATATCAAGATCATTATTAAAATCTTTTACGCCAATTGCTTCCCTCGCAACGGCGCCAAAAAAAGCATGTTGATGTTTGTTAAGTGCTAAAATAATAAGAAGGATTCTGCAAGCGCCACGAGAACACCATTGTAGCTTTTCCCTAGGAGAGTATTCAAGAGTATCGTATCCACGAGGAAGCTTTGGCTAAAGAATTCTAATAACTCACAATCATGTATCTACTAACTTAGCAAACCAACTAGACTAAAGAGGGTAAGTGATAAATGATAAATATAAATAAGACTATAAATAAATAAGCATAAAAGTAATCTATGAATAATAGCATGACTAAAAAGAATTATAAGATAAATGAATAGATTAGCTAATCAAGAGGGCAAATTCGGAAGAGATCAAGGTTCCTAGATACTTCTTTATTACTTTGGTTCTAAGATAACTGAAGTATAGATAAATATAGCAATCATACAATTACACTTTGGAGCAAAGAAGTACCTTTCCAACTCTCGAGAAAGACTGGGAAGGGTTAGTTGGAGGAAGGTCCAAAAGCTCTATGAACATCAACCCTAACGTGGTGGATTACAAAGGCCTAACAGAAATCACCCCTAGGGCTACCACAACTAACCTGGAGGATTGAGCGCAACCTCGGGTAACCTATAGCCTAGACACCATGTCTATATTATCGATTACTACTCTAATTACCTTGCATAACTAGAGTACTCAATACGAGCAAAGATCCCATGCAAATGAATAAACACTACACTAAACATATATATATATATATATATATATATATATATATATATATATATATATATATATATATATATATATATATATATATATATATATAGGGCATAAAAAGTAAATAGAAAGATGAATATATATTAAAGCATAAGTCTTGTAAAGTAAAGATACAAAGACATACCAAAACTCTAAAGACTCTCCGTAACTGAGCACGGCTCCGCTCTCCCTAACTCTCAACTAGATCTAATCTATTACATTGGAAAGTCTAACCCTAGATCTACATTGAAGAGAGAGAGTTCCTTACATTGGGACCTCTCTCTAATCGGTGAGATGAGATGAATAATGAATTAGAATAATAAATTAGGGTTTTAGGGGTACCCCCTCCCTTGCTTATATAGGCGGTGGGATGAATCTCGGCCCTTAGATCAAACCGACTTGATTGGGCGGCTTAGATTGGATCTCTAGGTCTGTTGTGGGAAGGTTCCGAAGCGGGGACACGTGTCTCCACGGGGGCCGGGCCGCGTGGCCCCACATGTCAGTTGCCTCGCCCCACATCCCGACATGTGGGCCCCAAAATTCTCGCGAAATGTCTTCTTTTGTCCTTTGGGTCCCCTGGAATTTATACTAATCGCCCGATTTGGTCCTTTTCTTCTGTTTCTCTATTTTTCTCTTTTCTCTCGATATTCTCATTGTTTTCCGAGTTCACCCGCAAAACGAGTGTGCACAAAAAAACTTCGTGGAAATCATTAGTATAAACCCTATCTTCTATTGTTCTTGTTCTCATATGTTCTATCATTTCATGGTAAAAGTTAACGTTAACTACCGTCAACGGGGGACAAGGGCACGACAAAATGGAGGACAAGGAGACAATTGCGGTGAAAAAATAAGACAAGCCAAAACAAGTTCGAAATCAACAAAGCAAGAAAAAAAGGAATACGGTGGCAAAAAGAACAATTACAGTTTTAGTAAGAAGTGCCCTTTGTTACACCCCCTGATCAACCTCGACACGAGAACGGATTTCCCATCCGCGAGAAAAATCAAAGTTCAAAGAAAAAGAACAAGCAACGAAATCGAAAAAAACAACAACCTGCTCACCTATAAGAACGTTACACTGTGATGGCTTGAGAAGACAAGCGAAGTTTCTTCGAAGCGGACGAAGAGCTCGATCTCCTTTCCTCTTCAAAGGATCTAAAAAGCCAAGGAATACTAGGCTTATACTCGACAAATAGATTACCGTAATCGAGACTCTAGGGACAAATACTTTACCACTATTCCTAGGAAATGTAAGAAGAAACAATATATCTCGGCTACGGACTTTATGAGGAACGACTATATAACAAAACGCACAATCAAAAAAAAAATGTAAACAACAAAAAGTTAAACAAGAAGACATTACCCTCGCTGTTGAGAACCACCGGCATCGCTAGCTCTAGAAGAAGTCGATGATCCACGGGATCGGCGGCATCGCGACCTCTGGACGGGGGCATCAACGAGAGCGGCGGCATCTAGAATGACAAGAGGATATTTTTCCTCCAAAGCGGCAAGCAAAGAAGCACACTACATTTCCAATCCCGCAATCAAAAATTAAAAAAGAAGGTCAAGAAGGGGCCATGCCAAAAATACCATCGATTACAAAGACAAACTCACTTTAGAAGGCGGATTCTTAGCGAGAGAACTCCTCCTCCTCCAAATCTTGAGGGACGGCGGTGATACCCTTAAGTATCCATTACAATCGCTGCAAAGACTTCCCATCGACGAGAGCTCGAACGTCATCTCCAACAATGCGAGAAGGATCCTGCGCCTGGTGTACTCATAACCAAACTTCTCCCCGGGCCATCAAAGGTGAACTCGGCGACGAAGCCGGCTTGAAGCGACAACTCCGGGGCCGGTAAGCCCGAAGTTTCCTCGGATGATCCATACACTCAAGGAAAAGATTAAAAAACTCGGCGGGAGCGGGATCCCTCTTCGACCCGGTTGGCATCGGGGAGCAAAGCGTAAATGAGGAGCAAGGCGGGAATGGGATTAGTGGCATAAAACCACCTGCGTTTTCTAGTCACCGGCAAAATCAACTAAGGAGTACTTGAAGAACTCAAGATTATTGCCCTAGCGGAGTTGGATAGTAACACCACCCCAAATCCGACCTCTCATCTCACGTTTGAGAGACGAAACAGGATAAATAAAGAAATTAAGATTAGGAGGAATGCCAAGGAAAGTCTCACGATATGAACAAAGATAGCGAGATGAAGAACCCCGTTTAGGGTGAGATGATTCAAAAGAAATGCGATAGAAAGCAAGAAAAAGTGTGAAGCAAAGCACATGCGGGAAGACAAAGGCTAGATTTAACATAAGAAAGGAAAAGGACTGTATCACCGAGTTAAGCACGGGAACACGGTGTTCCCCAGGCCCTCCAACCCGCCAAGATCTTAGGAGGAAGAAAACCCCGGTTAACAAGCTCCTCCGCATCCTCCTCCTTCATTGTGGGCGTCGGCCATGTCGCTGACGATCCTCATCGCGATAAACTCAGTTCTTGATAGTATCAAGAGTCTACTCCTCGTCGATGTCGTGACGCAAAGACCTTTCGATGCCCCGAAGCCTTCTTCTTGCCCATACAACGATCGGCAAAAAGAGGCAAGAACAAGAAGTAACGGCGAAAGTGGCGGCACTTGGGAACAAAAACGCGTAAGGCGGCGGTGCTCGGAGGCTAGGTCGGCGGAAGCTAGAAGCTTGATGGCAAGAGCAATAGTAAAAAAAAAGATGAAGTTTTTACTTATAAGGGCAACGACTAACGAGCCAATTCCAAGCCCACCAACTTCAAAAGACAAAATGGCATTTTTTCCAAATATTCCACACTAAACGGACAAGATCGTGGCACACCTTTTGAGACGCGAGACGGTACAATAGCTAGCAAAGCTAGCTATCGCAACAAAGAACACAAGAAGAGAAACAATTGTATGCTAGGAAACAATACAAAAATGCGCGGGCACAAGGGAAACCGAGAAAAACAACTCAAGGCCAGGGGGCTCGCCTCTCGAAAAAAAAAAAAACCCGAGTAAAACAACTCTCTGCTCGAAGCTCACTTCTCGGAGGAAAAAGAACTCAACGAGATCAGCTCTTTACTCGGGGAACCCACCAAGCAACAAGAATTCAATTTCATCAAAAAGAACCGCATGGATGAAGGAACCAAATCGGGCGAAGACGAAAAGACGGGATTATTATATATCACAAGATTGATATTACATCCTATTACAATCTAGTTCCCTAGGAAGACCTTCTTGATGATGTCCTCCGTAGGGGGTCCTATTAACTATAGCTTCCGCATATGCAGCAAAGCATCCCTCCAACCCATCAAATTGATTAGGATTGTAGTCTCTTGGAAAGCCTAGCGCCAAAAAAGGAGAGTTCATCACCACCTATTGATGGTCATTATACTCCAATTATAACCATAAACTAGTGCATAAATCAACATGAAAAGAATCACAAGTCATAGTTGTAGGGTTTGATTCTAACAAGTTCCACATGTTTTGGTGTTCTCACTTGTGTTGCAGGTTTGCTGAATTTCCACCACATAAAGATATCTCAAATGATGAATTGGAGTGCACCATTGCGAAAGAGCTCATTGAGACGATTGAAACAAGTCATATCATTTGCTATATTCGAGTCCTAATCAAAAGATATCAATTCCGCAATGAAACATCGAAAAAAAGACTCTAGAAGGATCAAGAAAGCCTACTCAAAAAAAAAAAGGATCAAGAAAGCAACCCACCGAAGCTCAGGCCATTGGGCCACAGGGGGACTCGACCGAGCTCTACCAGAGTCTAATCCGGACCCGCTTCGTAGGTTGGTTTCCAACTGACTTAAGGATCGCATATTTTACATCTAGACCATTGATTAAGGTCGGTTTGATCTGATGGCTACGATTCATCCCTCGGGGCTATATATGCAAGGGTAGACCTCCCCCTTAGAAACCCTAATTCATTATTCCTCATTTGATTGAGGAGGCATCCCATAAAAGTATGACCTCTCTCATATCAACACCAGGAGGATTATGTCTAGACACTTCAATGTAGTACATTAGTAGCTTGGGAGAGCCAACAAGATGCTCGAATTCGGATCTAGTCTTGAGGCTTGGTCAAGCCTTGTATCTTCACTTCAATATTCTGTAAGACTTATACTTATTCTCTTATTTACATGCATGGATATGCTCACTTTGAATATATCTTTCTAGTTAAGGTTATCTATACTTTTGTGTGCTAGTTCATAGAGCACTTAGCCTGCTAGTTTGTCGATTAGGCTAGGTAGCCGAGCCTTGTGTAAGCATGGTGCCTATACAATGTTACGCCTATGAATACACCCCGTTCCCCGGTTGTATGGTAGCAAAATGGGAAGTGGCTTTATCCCGTCTATCCTTTGTAGTCCATACCGAATCGAAAGGTGTTCTTAAATTGTAGGACCGTAGTCATGTCAGTAGAAGTATCTTTTGTGGTGCTCTCTTCTGTCTAAGTGGCGTCTGTTGGTATTTGCTAAGCCCACAGAAATATTTATAATTTGTATAATCCGCAAGCGCACGGATACCGGTGAGCACTTCACCCGGGAGAGGGTTTAATATCGAATCCACAGGGAAACGGGTGAGGGAGACTACGATCTAATCTTAACCCGGAGTAGCACAAGACTTATGAAGGTTGAGGATATAGAGAGGATTACTAAGATATCTAAATCTTATTTTTGGTAAGTGATGTTGATAGTATTCTTATGGGGAAGCACCCAAAGGAAAGTAAGGACAAAACTTACTCTCCCCAAGACTCACATGCCCTACTAGTCCTATCCAACGGGAGGTGGAATACAAAGGAATCAATGGTACTTGTCACTACCACGAACTACCACACTCCTGAAGGTACGGTGTATCTACGAGATACCCGAGTCCAAACACCACGTTTGCAATCGCGAAATATTACTCTAATCTAGGTACCCGGATTAAAGCACTCAAAAAGAGACTCGTAGACCAATAAGAATAAATATAAACAATATTACTTACTAAAAGAAGAAGTAGATTACCGTGAGTAATTCCGGTGTAGATTAACTTCCACCGAGGTACAAGTATGGAGATAGCACCGACAGTAGGTACTTCCTCCCATTCCTTCCCTCTCTCTATCTCTCTTGTTCTAAAGATTAGAACTAATGAGTTCTAATCCTTTCTTGAATGCTAACTCTTGATTAGATCTAATTAGATCTAATCTACTTCTAATTACATTCTAATTCACTAATCCCCTCAGAGAGAGATGATCCTTACATGGGATCCCTCTACAACCGAGAGATAATGAGATAGAATGAGTTAGTAATGAATTAGGGTTTAGCCCCGGGGTCGGGGGTCTTCTTATATAGGCCTTGGCGATGAACGATGACCATTGGATCAAACCGACCTTCAATAACGGTGTAGATACAACCTCAAGGTCGGGTGGTAAACCGCCATAGAAAGGAGAGGATGACAGGTGGGACCCACCGGCGGCCGGCCTAAATGGCTCTGGCGGCGCCGAGGTCCGTAAGGTTCGGTCTTCGTGTTTCTTCCGGTGTCCTCCGGTACCTTCTAGAGTGTTTTAGTCCACATTTTGGGTTGAGTTACTTCACGGTCAAGTCTTGTCATCGTATGAGATGTAAATTCGGAACTTTCTCCATTCTTCTCTCAAAGATTTATCCATTAAGTCCCCGAAAATATATAAATCACCAAAACTCATGGAATTATGTTAGTTAAACACCTAGACTTATGTTGATATTCATTTTAAGCCCTTATTCATGTTTAATTGACTAGTAATATTATGCTATAACAGGTGTCAACAAGCTCCCCCAAGCTTACCCTTTGCTAGTCCCTAGCAAAGCCAAACTTAGCAATGGATCAGGAGTTGCTACAATGCTTTCACGCCTCAACAATACACATGCTTTCAAACAAAATTTCTCCTCCAGATAAGAATAAATTGTTCATTCTTCAACTTACCCATATTACCTTTAACCATGGAGCTTATAGCCTTTTCTTTGATCTTGGGCAATTGAAAGATAGAACAATCAAGTCGAAAGCAATGTATCTCAAACTCTTTTGATCAACTTGTCCTTCGAGTTTTTGCAAGTTTTCAAAATAAAACTCAAAGTTCTGGTATGACTCTCTCAAGTCTCTCATTTGTGGTATTTGTGGATCCTCACTAAGGCAACAAGGTTGTTTTGCCTTTCTCTCATAATGCGGGTATTTTTGGACTAAGGCGGTAAAACACTATGCCTTCTTCTCTCTCACCCTATATCTAAGACTTATATTTGGAGCTCATAGGTGGGAGAAAACTACATCTACTTACTAAGCATATATTGTAAGTTCAAGCAATGGATCCAAAGTCACGAGTCACACTGATCAAGTGGTGCATGTGTATGGGGAAATGAATATAGTGAATATGATAGTAGGGAAGGTGTATGGAATGAATGAGAGGAAAGCCTAATTCTACTTTTGCTCCTTGAGAAATCATCTCTCATTTTAAACTTGAAAACTTTGAGAGAACTTGGGTTGTATCTTTTTCTTTCTTTATTTTTCTTTTTTATGGAGAGCGAGTATCTAAGTACCCATTGTTTTCAGCGGACACTTGTCCATTTTTTAACTCTCCTTTATTCTTTCTTTTTCTTAGGGAGGTAGGCTCTACTCGCCCGTAGGACACTTGTCCATTTTTCATCTCCCCTTTTTTTTTTTTAAATACAACCCAAATCTCTTTTTGCAATAACTTTTGAGAGATAGACAAAGGTAATGGAGCTTTTGTAAGACATTGGCTAGAAATGAATGAGTGAATAGGTATAGGGAATATTTTTTGGTTGCTCTCTCCCGGGATAGGAGTAGAACATTTTTGGTGGCTAGAGTGAATGGATAGTGGTGTATATTTAATGGGTATATATATGGTGGATGCGTACTTCTAGGGTGGAAATAGCATATAGGTGAATGGAGTCAAGTGGAGTGGAATGCAGTGGAATGGTGGTGGAGTGTACATGATCAGCATAACAAGTTTCTAAGGGTCGACAAAGATTGAACAAACTCAATGCAAAGCAAGCGACCTATATATATGTCAAAAAGGTTTTCCTAATCTAGAGAGCATGTATATATGGGCGTGGTAGGAGGTTCAACACTTTGTCACACAGGAACTTATCATGTGCACTTTTTTAAAGTTTCAAAATAAATCTCTAGAAATCTAGTATCACTAGGAGTAAGATCAACAGCAGCTCAGACTCTCATATATCATAACCGTCAATTACCTAGACTTTAGAGCAAGCAATTTGCAACCCATAGGTTTCAAGTTCAAAGTAAGTCTCAAGTCAAAGAAGTTTTGCATTTAAGGCTCAAGAGAAACTAAGCTTGAAAGCTAGGTACTAAAAAGGAATTACGACGGAGCAACTATTCATCATTTCCATGCATGAGATTTAACTTTAGAGAACATTTTTTAGGTGGAAAAGAAAACCTCTGGTACACTCCTATTTATTTATTCCTAAACTCTAGCAACGACTCTTTTAAACGACTAGACTTTTATAAAACTAGACTCCTAACAAACTCTTTAGCAAACCAAGCAAACTAAATATTTAGCTAATAATAATAATACTATAGTAGAGATACTTATCGGGATAATCTGGGGGTGCTCTCCCCAAGCTTTGGATTGAAGTGTAGGGTCATTGATGATGAGGAAGTTGAGGTAGATGGCGATGATGATGTCGACCTATCATCTCTCTCCCTTCGAATCTGCTGAACTCAAATAGACAACAAAGCTAGTGGAACTTGATTAAGCATTAGGGGTTAGCCATATTAGCTTCATGTGTCTAGAGATGGATCATAATTATTCTATGTAAGATTTCAGCGGGGAAAATATTTTTGGAGTTTATAAATTTATATACATGCTAAGAACTAAGATGCAAATGCAACTAGATAAATAAATAATTATTTTTATGCCACCACGGTGAATATCTTTATGGGTTGTTACATACCACAAGATTATTCACATGGGGCTTCAAGATTTTCAATGCAATGCTAATGCGAAAATTAAATATGCTAAAGGAAAATGATTATGCAAAGAAGTAAAAATGCTTGATGCAAGATGCGAAAAGATAAATATGATATGCAATGCGAGAAATTAAATATGGATAACTACCGAGTTACCTTTTGGCGAGGGTTCATTGTTTTAAGTCCTTTGAACAAGACTACTTACCTTGGTTACTCCTCGGCGTATCATCGATCTTGGTAATAGTGTCACCCATGTTCTTTTCTTTGGTCCAACATTTTGAATGAGAATTTGATAGTAGGGGTTGGTAGCTTCTTGTTTTGTGTGCATGCTTTGTGGGTTCAGGACATTCTCTTATAGAATTTTTTTTTTTTGAAGAGTGAAGGCTCCTCCACATTTTGCTCAAAGTGTGTCTGCGTGTAAAGACAAGGCAGAGATCAAGTGCATGGGCTCTGTTGGTGGGAAAACACCAACGAACCAAAAGTTCATTCTTCTCTAAAACCTCGGGCACATCAAAAAAAGATAAAGTTAATGTTTAAGTGTTTGTTTCTATAACAAGGGTGATAAGATCGGAAGATGGAACATGAATGTTGCAATACTTTTGCTAGTATGATTAGTACTATGAGATCAAGAAGGTAGTGTTAGGAACAACAAAAGAAACAAAACATGTTGAGCTAACGAAGTCAAGCAAGGGTGTTACTCTAACATGTTTGGTACTTTATTTATGAACATGCCATAAATAAGAGAAAAGCTTATTATTGACAACTCACCTCAAGATGTTACCTTATTATTGGAGCATGATGGCATTGTAGCAACTTGTGGTGATGCTTTTCTTTTGCTTGAAACTTTCCTTATTTGGCCTCTTGTGTAGTTTTTCTTAACTTGTCTTCTTCCCTTTTATTCCATAAGGTTCTTACGTATACGAGCGTGTCCTCCTTATGAAAGATTTGTTGTGTCTTGCTTCTTTTCATGGTTTTATTTCTGCATCGTTAGTTAACAACACATACCCGAAGGAATATGCAAGTAATACCGGGATAGTGTTGTTACTGGGGCTAACGTTACTTTCTATGCTACGAGAAAAGTTTGGTTGAAAATTTTAGCATAGATATTTTATCTCATGTTTCCATACTCACCTTGCTTTTCTAAAGGAATGATTTTATTAAACCTTAAGTTTGATTTTCATGCATCAAAACCATTCAAACTTGTAGAAAATAGCAATAAGGAATAGAGAGGTTGCAAACCAGTATGTGGGATGTGATGGGAGCATGTGAGGAGGAAGAGCATGATTGGATTATCCTTGGTGGAGTTGGTCTTCCTTCTCCATGTGCCAATCATCCTTAAGTTGATCCTTGAGCAAGTGCTTTTGTTTGTAGATTTTGTTTGTGGCACTCCTCTTCTTTCTCTTGCGTCATCTTTAGTATGAGTTTATCTCAGGACCTCCCCCAAGCTTATTTGAAAGTTTCTTCTTGTCTGCAAGGGTTAGTCCAACAACGTATACCAATGTCTACACAAGCAACTTTTAGTTCAATAACTAAACTAGACTCCATGTCTAATTCAATTAAGGAAGGCGTTCTAACCTAAGCACCATGCTATTTAAAAGCCTTTGGAAACACTCTAGATGCATTCCCAAACCAAAGCATACTATGGTAGAAAAGAGTAGTATGAAGGCATTATAGAGATTAGCTCAAACAGAGAGATGAAAAGCATGACAAAAGTTATTTAGTAGATTGAGCATGCATCAAAAGGTAGAGGCAACCAAGATAGTGTAGCAACATGATAAGAAATTCTATGCATGTGATTTCATGTTGCATAATGATTGGTTGGACATACCTTAAATTGTCATCCTTCGTTCTTCTTGTTCTAGACCTGAAATGGTTAGCAACAAAAATACCCGAAGAAATATTTCCTCATTTATATCTCTATGCTTATTTCACAAGGGTACTATAGCAATAAACACTCATGTTATTTCTCAAGAAGTGCTTGGTTAAGGACAGCAAGCTTGTCCTTGGGAAACCTATTGAATTGTGATTCATGATGATGAAGTGGTTTCCCTTCCAACATCAATCTTCCTCAAGATTTGATGCCAACGAGATCTAGAATATTTATTATAGATGTATGCATCTACAACCACCCTTTCAAAATTTATAGGAGGAGAAAGAATGAGGGGGTTGAAGATCTCGTGTGGGATAGTGATAAAGAGACTAGGTGATTTAGAAAGGTGATCATGTGAACATGGGCTAGATAAAGTGTCTATGAAGCGACTCTCATACTCACTGATGTTGTCCTCCTTCTCAAACTCAAGGTTAATTTATCATGACTGTCTAAAGAATCTCTTGGGTTTGTGTCTCTCAGGCTGATAATGTCTAAGATGTCATCCGTACAATCAATGGCTATGGTACATAGGTTTTTAACACTCTCAAGCCATTGTTGTTGGTCTTCTTGGTGGTCTTGATGATTCCTATGCTTAGGTTGTTGTGGTAAATTTCTAGGCTCATCATGAGTCTCAAAGAAGGAAGCATATGTGGATTCATCGGGGACAAGGATGGGTTTAGAGATGGGTTCGAATAAATCATCTTGTTTAGGCATAGAAGGGGAGAAGATAAGATTGTCTTCTAGATAGCTTTGCTCTCCTTCTATGGCAAGATCAGACACGCCATCCTTGGGTTCTTCCCAATGTCTTTTGAAAGGATAAACATATTCAATAAGAGACTTCTCCTTAAAAGAATTTGAATTATCATCACTTAGAGATCTCTTATAAATACTTTGAATAAGAGACATCTCAAAAGAATCTGAATTGTGGTCACTTAGAAGTCTCTCGTATGGTTGAGAATTTATTATTCTCCCAAAATCACTAAGGGTAGGTTTACAAGTTTCTTCCAAAGGTGGAATTTCTTCTTCCTTTGGGGGATTTTGGGATGTTGATGGTTCAGGATGGATAGCTAAGTCTTGAATTTGGAATTGTTGTGAATTAGCTATCGTAGTTTCCTCTCCTTGATCGGAGGGTAATTCTTCATTTTTCTCGGGAAAAATTCTAGTGGAGGTGGCGTATCCACAACATCTGTCAATGAGATCTCTTGCTTCTCTCTAGCGCAGCAGAAAAGGAATGCACCTCCCGAAGCTGCACTAAGGTCCTCTGCATCTTCCTTAGTAAGACCAAAATAAAAGTGTTGGAGAAGGATTGGGTCTGGAATACCAAGGTTTGGGCCAGTGTTGAAGAGGTCATTAAAACGATCCCATGATGCATTAAGAGACTCTTCTGCTTTTTGTTTAAAAGTTAAAAGTTCTATACGAAGATGGGCTACTCGGAGGTGGGAAAGAAATATGTACAAAATTTGGACACTAAAGTTCCCCAATCTCCTTTCACTCTCTCTACGTTCAAGTAATACCACTTTGTTTAGCTTTTCCCGTCAAAGAGAATGGAAAGAACTTCCAACAAGTAAGGTATTATCGGATATGCCTTCCAAACGAAAGCAACCCATGATTTAGTCAAAGTTTTGTAGGTGTGAGTGTGGGTTGGCCTCGCCTTCCCCCAAGAAGGCTAGTTCCTGAACCATTCTTATATAACCCAAGCATAGCTCATAGGACTTTGCTAGGATAGGCTCTGAAGATTCTGGTTGCCTAAAGCTTTCGCTTGTGGGTGTAAGATATTTATAGATAGGCGTGGAATCCATAATGAAAAAGGAAAGAGAAGAATAGAAGAGATAAAATGATAAAAGAATAAAAGAATATGATACAAGGATACGGTAGATTCGAAGTCAACTCAGCAACCGTTTCCCCGGCAACGGCGCCAGAAATGCTTGTTGGTATTTGCTAAGCCCACAGAAATATCTATAATTTGTATAATCCGCAAGCACACAGATACCGGTGAGCACTTCACCCAGGAGAGGGTTTAATATCGAATCCACAGGGAAACGGGTGAGGGAGACTACGATCTAATCTTAACCCGGAGTAGCACAAGACTTAAGAAGGTTGAGGATATAGAGAGGATTACTAAGATATCTAAATCTTATTTTTGGTAAGTGATGTTGATAGTATTCTTATGGGGAAGCACCCAAAGGAAAGTAAGGACAAAACTTACTCTCCCCCGGCACTCACATGCCCTACTAGTCCTATCCAACGGGAGGTGGAATACAAAGGAATCAATGGTGCTTGTCACTACCACGAACTACCACACTCAGGAAGGTAGGGTGTATCTACGAATACCCGAGTCCAAACACCACGTTTGCCTTTGCGAATATTACTCTAATCTAGGTACCAGATTAAAGCACTCAAAAGAGACTCGTAGACCAATAAGAATAAATATAAACAATATTACTTACTAAAGAAGAAGTAGATTACGGGTAATTCGGTGTAGATTAACTTCCACCGGGTACAAGTATGGAGATAGCACCGATAGGCGGTACTTCCTCCGATTCCTTCCCTCTCTCTATGTCTCTTGTTCTAAAGATTAGAACTAATGAGTTCTAATCCTTTCTTGAATGCTAACTCTTGATTAGATCTAATTAGATCTAATCTACTTCTAATTACATTTTAATTCACTAATCCCTGAGAGAGAGATGATCCTTACATGGGATCCCTCTACAACTGAGAGATAATGAGATAGAATGAGTTAGTAATGAATTAGGGTTTAGCCTTGGGGTCAGGGGGTCTTCTTATATAGGCCTTGGCGATGAACGATGACCATTGGATCAAACCAACCTTCAATAACGGTGTAGATACAACCTCAAGGTCGGTGGTAAACCGCCATAGAAAGGAGAGGATGACAGGTGGGACCCACCTGGCGGCCGGCCTAAATGGCTCGGCGGCGCCCCAGGTCTAGAAGGTTCTGGTCTTCGTGTTTCTTCTGGTGTCCTCTGGTACCTTCTAGAGTGTTTTAGTCCATATTTGGGTTGAGTTACTTCACGGTCAAGTCTTGTCATTGTATGAGATGTAAATTCCGGAACTTTCTCCATTCTTCTCTGCATTTATCTGTTAAGTCCCTGAAAATATATAAATCACCAAAACTTGTGGAATTATGTTAGTTAAACCCCTAGACTTATGTTGATATTCATTTTAAGCCCTTATTCATGTTTAATTGACTAGTAATATTATGCTATAATAGGTGTCAACAGCGTCCCAAAGTGCACAAGAGTAGGATAATCCTTAGCTATGTTGGGTATACTTTAACCGTGTGATAAGCATCATAGGAATCTGCCTCACCCGTTGATCTCCCAAGTTATCTAATTGTTTATCTATAGTGATCTATCCCCTAAGTGTCATGTTGCATAACTCCTATCAATACTTTTACTCCCTGATCTAGCTATGGTGGTGTGTTGATTAGTAGACACTTCTTTCTATTCAATAAGTCTTTGCTCCATTGTTTCCCTGTGGTAAAATATAAATAATGATACCTGGATACTCCCGGTTAAAATGCTATAATGGTATTCGTAAACTGCGAGAATCCTTCATATTCTTTTGCACTTAATAAATACCAACACCACCTGCACCGTTGCATGCCATCAAACCCCGAATGACGCCAGTAACCGATGCCATAAAGGGCTATCGCCCCGCACGCTAGGGGCGTCCCGAAGGTCTTTGAAGGGGGCAGAACAGCAGGCATTCACAACATCTGCCACATTATTAGCGGCCGTCTCAAATGCCTCCACCCGCGTGGCCAATGCTGATTCAAGAAGAAAAGGAACATCACTCATCAATATACAAGAAGAACAAAAATCGGACAAAGCGGAAAGAAACTCACCATCATTGGCTTGGAGGAGTTGAGCTCGTTCGACTTCAAATTGAGCACGTGCTATACCCAAAGCCTTAGTGGCATTTGAGTACCGCTCTTTCATCTTGATATATTCACGATGGTAATGGCAACCATCGCCGGTGGTATAGGAATCAAGCTGAATCATCGAGAGGACTCGAAGATCCGGAGGAAGCGAGAACCGGCCTCCTGCTGGTACCCTAGGGGTTGTCAAGATCCGGAGGAGGAAGAGGATCAATGCTCCCATGATGTACATAGCTATTGAAGTAGGCAGATTCAAAAGGTCAAGAACATGAACGAGGAAGAACAGAATTATACTGAAAGTAAGATGACTAATCTTACCCAAGTTCACGAAGATGTTGCCGATTCAGCGGGGAGGCGCCCCACCGCTCTTCCATCGGACGCTTACCGTTACCATTATGGTCCACCATGGGAAACTTTCCTTGAAATTTTCAAAGAAACTAAGAAGAAAAATAAGAAGGTTGGAGGCAAGAGCAATCCTCGAGAATACGATGAGTGCGAAATGACCTTGAGTCCGACTTTATAATCGAGAAAAACAAAATTGACAGATTTCTCAAAAGACGTGAAGACCGCCCACATTAATTGACAAGGCCAAACGGCACACCCCAAAGGAACCCGAGCACACCAACAAATCTACGGCTCGGGGGGCTCATCACTTTCGAATCGGAAGAACTCAAACATAACAACTACTCGATAATCGAGGGGCTCGGGATGGATGAGAAAAAAAGCACCCGAGCACAAAACAATCCTACAAGCAGAGTACAACAGGGCTATCAACAACAAATCACCAACTATACAATAAGAGGACCAATCAACTCTTCAAGTCAAGGATTCAACAAAAGAACTCTACGCTCAAGGAATATAAACTTTCATTTCGAAAAAAGAACTCAAAAATAATATGCTCAACACTTTATTCATCAAGTATTAGATTACATCCCATTACAAACGGGAGACACAACTCCCTCTACATACAAGATACAAAGAAGATAAAAGAGTACAATTCCGCTAGGATCGACTCGGGATACAAGATGCAAAGGAGATAAAAATATAAAAGAACTCTAAGACGGATCGGCTCGGGCGAGTACAATAAAACGACATTTGCTCCTCAATGACTACGAGTGGAGGTCTCAAAGGCTGAGACCAAACAACTTCGAGGCATCCTCAAATAGCTGCCGCAGAAGTCTTCATCGAGATTACGCGGATGCTTCGAAGCTCAAGCGGCAAGAAGAAGAACCAACGAGGGATACAAGGAACCTGTGGAATCGAGGTTCATACGCCCGAAGCCACGCACTCCATCTGAACTCCAACCGGCAAGAAGGACCACGAAGCATAGTATTCCTCAATAGAAGAGCTACACACCCAAGATGAAAGGCACATCAATTTCTCAAGGGTCGGGCGTCGACACGCCATACGCTACACGCTGCGGCGAACTCCGCACAAGAAGCCCGATCGACCCACGCCAAGCAGACTTACCACGTGGGGGGCGAGTTCCAAAGCCGCTACTCAAGGGGTAAAGGAGCCCTTCAAGAACCCAGTTTCCTTCAAGAAACCGGCATCCTCGAAGGACAAAAATGGCGGTCCCTCAAGACTCAAAGGCATGACCCAGGAGGCGAGAAATCACACAACCACCAATCTACCCAAGGTTCATGGGTAGACAACGAAATAAGTCTACCCAAGCCCCGACCATGCCCAAGACATCATGAGGATCGGGACGGCTCTTCGGCGAATCCATCTTGCTGATCTCGGAGGAGAGGTTCTGGCGAAGGAAGAGGATCGCCAAGACAACGGGATCGGCCAGGAGGAGGGCATACCCATTTTGCAAGGCTTCTTCCACTTACAGGCAACTCCGCCGGCACAAAACTACCATGGGAGTAGTACCCCTCTACTCCCTATCGCAAGACATCTTCCACTCACAACAATCAAACACTCGGATCGATGCCCGGGGGCTCGCCCAACTTGCTCACCAGTACCTCCATGACACTACAAGAAAGCTAATAAGGGCAGCAAGACAAAAGCTACAAGCTTCAAAAAAGGAGAAGAAGAAGCGAGAAGGATGAAAGGAATGGTGGAAAGATGCATATTTATAGGCGTACACCGGTCCACAAAGACCAAGTGTAGGAAAAGGAAAAAGATGGAAGAAGTGACAATTCAATAACTTCAATACATCAATTTCAACGGCCATCAATACCTAGCGGGTAATACGGTTGTAAAAGCCACATGCACCCCACGGCGAATATTAGGGGATTTGTGCAACCCGTGACTTCAATATCGACCAACCAAGGACAAAAAACCACAATGAAGAAGAGAGTACTTGAAAGGATCCGCTTGAGTTCTTTTGAACAAAAGAACCCGAGAAATAGGCTCGGAGGCTGGAAGGCAGTACCCTCGGAAGAAATTTTTCAAAAACAACTAGACGAAGATCTGAAGACCCTCCAGCTCTTTGTCCCAAAAAGCAAGAGGCTTGGGGGCTACATCCAGTGGGTGCACTTTTTCAAAAGTGCACACCACTAGAGAAGAGTTCAATTTTAGGGGCGCTACAAGGTCTCCCTTGAGAAGAACCCAAGCACCAAAAGAACTCCACGAAGCTCAACCATGAAATGCTCGGGGCTTGTCGATCTCGCGGTACCCATAGGGTGCCACACAAAAACGATGTAGTGGGCTCTAGGTGACTCAAGGAGAACTAGGATAGAACCTAGCCGGTTGGTATAGATAAGAGCCGAGCTCAAATAGAACTTCGGAAACATACTTTGTATCCGACTAGGGCCGAGAAACAACCCCTCGGCTCCTTGCCCGATATAAAAAGGCAGCCAAAGGGGTACCTCATGTAACAACTCAACATCATACAGTCAATCCAAAACAGGCGACACGCCCGGCTGGGCGTAAGGCTATTACTCGATCTAAGATCGAGGGGCCGAAGGATAAACTCGACTCTCAACGGCGCAAACCACCGAGCTTGAGAGTTCCTCAAAGCCCAAGCCGACCAAAAGACCAACTTCGGGTAGTCCCTAGTTGGGCTATCGGTCGTAAAACACCGACAACCGCCTCCATAGGTCGGATTAACGTGATCTTTCATTAGAGGCGGTTGCCATAATGCTTGTCTCCAATAAATTTTCTGCGGAAGTGATAGCTTGAATCGGTAGCATATTTTATTGGCACATATACACACATACTCCGGGTGTATCTACTTGGTCTTCAATATGCCACAATGAGTGCGGGTTTTGAGTCATATATCACTTGACACATTCATCGATGACTTTGTGTCAATGAACCTTAAAGGAAATTTTAAGATACTACTACTACTACTACTACTACTACTACTACTACTACTTTACCTCATTACTATTTGCTGCGCTACAACTCTTTGCTACTACTGGCTGCTGCTTTGCTACAACTCTTTGCTACTACTGGCTGGCTGTAGTTGGCCTACTACTACTACTGGCTGGCTGGCTGCTTCTTTCTTTGCTACTACTACTGCTTCTTTGCTACTACTACTTCTTTATTTTCGCCATACTACTACTCTTTGCTCCTACTACTACTCTTTATTCGCCAAGTTACTACTACTACTGCTACTACTACTACACTAATCGCTACTACTACTACTACTAGTAGTACTACTACTACTGCTGCTGCTACTACTACTACTACTACTGCTACTACTACTACTAGTAGTAGCAGTACTACTACTACTACTTTGCTACTACTACTTGCCGCTACCATCTTCGCTAGCTGTCAGCTGCTTCTTCTTCGCTACTACTACTACTCCCTCATTGCTCTACTATCGCCTGGCTGCACTACTGGCGCCGCTACTACTTCTTTACTCCTCTTTGCTCGCTCTTTGCTGCTTCTACTACTCTTTGCTCACTGCTGCTACTGCTCCTACTACGCTGCTGGCTGGCTGCCGCTTCTTTGCTACTACTACTACTACTACTCTTGCTCTTTGCACTGCTGGCTGCTACCTGCTGGCGCTGCTGTCGCTTTGCTGCTGCGCTCACTCTTTGTGCTGGCTGGCCTGCTTGCCTTTCATCAAGCTTTGCTCTTTGCTCTCCTACTACTCCCTCGCTCCTACTGCTGCTGCTTTGCTCCTACTACTCCCTCTTTAGCTCCTACTACTCTTGCTCCTCTTTGCTACTCTTTTGCTCCTCTTTGCTCCTACTACTCTTTGCTCCCTCTTTGGCTACTACTACTACTCTTTTGCTCCCTCTTTTTCTACTCTTTGCTCCTACTACTACTACTCCTACTCAAAAAAACCTACTCCTACTACTACTACTCCTCCTCCTACTACTACTTGCTACTCTTTGCTCCTACTACCGCTCCCTCAAGCACTACTACTACTGGCCAAGCTACTACTACTCTTGCTCCCTCTTTGCTACTCTTTGCTCCTACTCCTACTACTCCTACTGCTACAACTACTACTCCTACTACTCTTGCTTTGCTACTACTACTACTACTCACGCTACTCTTGCTCCTACTACTTACTGTTTGCTCCCTACTACTCTTTTGCTCCTACTTCTCTCGGTCCCTCTTCGCTCTTGCGCTGCTTTCTACGGTTACTGGCCGCTACTACTACTACTCCTACTGCTGCTACTCCTACTACGCAGTCCCTACTGGCATCTTTGCTACTCGCTTTGCTACTCACCGCTCTCTTCTTTGCTATTCTTTGCTACTACTACTACTACTATGCTAGCATTACTCTTATCTGGCGGCTACTACTACTAGTAGTAGTAGTACTACTAATTATTTCTTTGCTAACTGGCTATTTATTTTGCTTTACTACTACTACTAGTAGTACTACTGCTAGTAGTAGTAGTAGTACTACTACTACTAGTAGTAGTAGTAGTACTACTACTATTACTACTCGCCGCTACTACTACTCGCTAACTCGCCATTACTACTACTCCTCCCTCTTTGCTCCTACTACTACTCTGCTGGCCGCTGTTTCGCCGGCTCTTTATTTATTTGCTCTATGGCTCTCTTGCCCTCTTTCTTTGCTTCTACTACTCTTTGCTCTGGCGGTACTACTCCTACTATCAAGCTGGCTGTTTGCTACTACTACTACTCCTGGCGCTCACGCTACTACTCTTTGCTACGGCTGGCTGGCATTCTTGCTACTCCTCTTTGCTACTCCCTCTTTGCTCCTACTACTACTACTACTACTACTACTACTACTACTACTCTTGCTCCTACTACTACTCCTACTCTACTACTCACCAAGTACATCTGGCCAAGCTACTCTTGCTCCTACCATTGCTCCCTGCTCCTACGCTACTCTTTGCTCCTACTACTACTACTACTGCTCCTACTACTACTACTACTCCTGCTCCTCCTCCTACTGCTCCTACTACTCTTTGCTCCCTTTATTACTACTACTACTACTTATTTGCTATTTATTTCTATTACTCTTTTTTACTACTACTCTTCGCCGGCCGCTTTACTACTACTACTAGTAGTACTACTACTCCTAGCTTGCTACTACCACTGCTTTATTTGCTACTACTACTAATAGCAGTAGTACTGCCACGCTATCGCTGCTACTACACTACTAACTGTCGCGTTACTACTATCGCTACTATCGCTGCTTCTCGCTGGCGCTCGTCACGCTCCCGCTCTGGCATCGCTGCGCTGCTGTGCTTCTACTTACTCATCGCTCCCGCTGGTACTGCTCTACTAAACTCATCTTTGCTGCTGCTACTACTACTACTACTACTGCTACTGCTACTACTGCTGCTGCTACTGCTGCTGCTACTACTGCTACTCCTACTCCTACTACTACTCCTACTTCTAGTACTGCTCCTACTACTCCTACTGCTCCTACTACTAATACTACTACTACTACTGCTGCTGCTCCTACTACTCCTACTGCTCCTACTGCTACTACTACTGCTCCTACTGCTACTACTGCTCCTACTCCTACTACTACTCACGCTCCCTCGCTACTACTTGCTCCCTACCGCTACTACCCTCCTCCTACTACTACTCTTCGCCCCTGCTCCTACTACTACCTCTTTGCTCCCTATCACACTACTACCGCTGCTTTGCTACTACTATCGCTCCCTCATCGCTACTATCGCTCCTACTCTACTAATCTACTCCCTACTACCTCTTTGCTCCTACAACTGCTAGCTGCCAAGCTACTACTACTACTCCTACTCTTTGCTCCCGCTACTATCGCCTCCTACTACTACTGTCGCCCTACTACTTCTTTGCCCTATCGGCCGCTATCAACGGCTGCCTCCATCACGCTTACTACTACTACCCCTGCCGCTGCCGTCTCCTACTATCAAGCATTACTCCTCACGTCACGCTTGCTACTACTACTACTCGCTACTCTTCTCTACTACTACTACTATCAAGCATTCTATCACCGCCGCTTTACTACTACTACTTGCGCTACTACCATCGGCGCCGCTACTACTGGCGCTACTACTACTACCATCTACATTACTACCGGTATCGCTATCGGGCCGCCGCTACTACTACTACTACATCAGCACTTTTGCTACTACGCCTTCGCTACTACTACTCTCAAGCTTCGCTACCGCCGCCAAGCATCGGGCTGGCGCTCTTCTTTGTTACCTACTGGCGCTGCTGGCGCTCTGCTGTGCTGCTTTGCTGCTCTGCTCTGCTTCTGGCTGCTGCTGCTGCTGGCTGGCTGGCTGCTCACTCTTGCTCACCGCTGCGCTACTGCTGCTGGCTGGCTGGCTGCTGGCTGGCTGGCTGGCTGCTGCTCTGCTCACGCTGCGCTCTTTGCTCTTTGCTGGCTGGCTGCTACTGCTGCTCTTTGCTGTGCTGCTCTTTGCTCTGGCTGCTGCTGCATTTCTTTGCTACTACTGCGCTGCTGGCTGGCACGCTGCTGCTGCTGGCTGGCTGCTACTGCTGCTACTGCGCTGCGCTGCTTTGCTGCTGCTGCTTTGCGCTGCTGGCGCTCTTTGCTCGCTGCTGCGCTGCGCTCTTTCGCTGCTTCTCTTTGCTGCTTCTCTTTGCTACTACTACTCTTTGCGCCGGCCGCCGCTTTCGCTACTACTGCTCTCGCTACTAATGCTACTCTTACTGCTGCTACTACTGCTACTACTACTACTAACGCATTCACACTACCGGGCCGGGCCGCCGCGCATCGCTACTCTTGCTACTCTTTTGCTACTACTAATGCTACTACTAATTCTACTACTCCCTCTTACTACTCCTTCGCTTGCTACGCTTCATCAAGCTATTCTTCTTCTACCGCTATTGTCGCTTCTTCTACCGTTTCTACTGCTACTGCTATCGCTGCTTCTCATCTGTTGCTACTTCTCTTTCAAGCATTACTACTCGTTAGCTGCCGCTACTATCAAGTACTCGCATTCATCAAGTATCGCCTGGCACATCGCTACTACTACTACTCTTTGCTTCTACTACTGCTGTTGCTGCTACTGCTACTCTACTTTGCTACTGCTACTTTACTACTAATGCCATCGCACGCTTCTACTACTCCCACTTTGCGCTCTTTGCCGTCTTTACTGCGCTTTGCTATTCTTTGCTTCTTCTACTCTTTGCTTCTTCTCACGCTCTGCTTCTTTGCTCTTTGCTCTTTCAAGCTTTGCTACCACTACCGCTACTACCACTACTACTATCACCACTACTACCACTACCACTACTACCACTACTACTACCACCACTACTACCACCACTACTACTACTACTACCACCACTACCACTACCACCACTACCACCACTACTACTACTACTACCACTACCACCACTACCACTACCACTACTACCACTACCACCACCACTACTACTACTACTACTACGACCACTACTACTACTACGACCACTACTACTACTACTACTACTACTACTTTTTTTTAAAAAAAAAACTACTACTACTTAGGGGTCTCGATTTTATGTATGCAGTTCGGGCCCTAGAAAAATACGGGCCGGGTCTTTGGCGGTGGTTTCTTGAGGATTGGAGGAAGGATGGCGGGAGCGTCGGTGATTGGGCCTCTGTTTTTTTTTTTTACAACAATGATTGGGCCTCTATTGACTATGGGCTTTTGATTGCTGCGCACGAGGATCGAGTCGAGGAAATCGAATCATGTTCCATGCAAACTTCAAATCGGCGGCGTGCGGTTATAAGGGCGTGTCTAGCGGCAATCAAATAGCTAGGGAGGAGCATATTATATTCAAGATTGATGAAAGAGAACGGTGAAAACAAAAACGCTAGCGAGTTCAAGAGACTAGCTCGCCGCGATCTCCAACCATTTGTGTCACTTCTTTGTCGCGTTCTTCTAGATTAACTCTTCTTTGTACTATGTGTTTAGTTCCATTTTAAAGTCTTTGTAAAATGTCACATCGAATATTGCGGTACACATTTGAGATACCAAACGTGGTCCAATTATAAAATAAATTATAGATTCGGTGCGTAAACGACGAGGCAATTTTTAAGCCTAATTAATCCGTCATTAGAGCATGTGTCCAGCTGTAGCGATTTAGTATCTAATCACGGCCTAATTTGGCTCATTAGATTTGTCACGCGATTTACAAGCTAACGGTATAATCGATTTTTTATTTTGACTAGATTTAATGCTTCATGCATACACCGCATATTCGGTGCGATAGTTTTGGAAGTTTGAAGAATAGAACTAAACAGGGCAATTTATCTTCTCTTTCCTTCTTTTGAGCCGACGATTTGATAAAGGCCGTAGGGGGCGTCCTAAGAGAATCACGTCGATCCTGTGCCGGCGGCATCTTTCCCAGTCACATCATAAATAGACAGATCAACAAATAATCTGAGCATCTTTCGCCAGAGACCCATGCATTGTGTGCCCGGCCGGAACCACGACCAATGCGCTGTGTCAAGGGGGCGGATATATACGCTTACGTAATCCATGGACCATGCGTGGCTCTCTCGGTGGGTGGTGATCTATCGCGGCTTGTCTTTGTCTCCGGCTACCATTGGCCACCGCGAGCGGGTCCTCTATTTAATTGATTTCTTGGAGCTAACAATGTGGTACTAACATTTAGCGGCTAAGGCTTTCCCAAACTCCCGTTTGAATACCTAGTAAATAGTCCGCAAACGTCTTACACTCTTGCTATCGGTTGCACCCTTATGGCCTCCGTCTTGAAGTACAAAGGTATCCTAGGAATTGTTGGACATATTACGAGGTAAATCATATGACATATGTGACCCTTCATGATTAAAACATTTGGGTTGGTGATACACATTAATGCTATATATGCATGTGAACGTTGCCTTTTGATACTGAATTGGAGGATTAGTTCATCTAGAATTTTACAATTACTAATTGGAGGCTCCATGTTAATTATCACCATACGTGTTTTATAAGAAAAAAAAACATAAATCCTAGAAATTCTCATAATAATTAGAGACATGTGGACTTTAATTTGTAGACACTAATAATCATCTCCGACAATAACCACTTGAATTTATTCTGTTCTATATTAAAAAATTTCTTACATTTGCCATCACAAAAAATTTGTATCAAAATTACACACCTCTGCCATTATGAAACAAAATTTAAAATAACACCATAAATTTGTATCTTAGTTACCGACTTTTGCCATTATGAAACATAATTCAAAATACCCCCTAAATTTGCATCTAAATTATTCACCTACTGCCATAGAGAAAGAGAATAAAACTAGCACCTTAAATTTATATATAAGCGATCCATATATAGATCGAGTAGATGATAATTTTGTCAAACCTGGATAGACACCATAGAGTATGTAGCCCGTGCGACTCTTGCATGGGATGAGTTTAGAATGCTTGTACATATACCTTATTATATTTCATAAATGAGGGAGTTAGCTAAGGAAACTTCGAATTAATCGGGCCCACCTTATAGTATACAACCAATTTCTAATACTTCCTCGGTTCCACATTATAAGTCGCTTTGACCTTTTTGATTAATTCATTCTACTATATATCTAGACATATATTATGTCCAGATACATAGCAGAATGGATATGTCCAGATACATAGCAGGATGGATGAATCAAAAAAAGTTAAAGCGACTCATAATTTGGAACGTAAGGAGTATATATAAAACCATAAAGCTTATATTAGCTAGGGAATTTTGCTCCTTGCTCCTTCATAGAAAAGAATATTATTATTCCCTCAAAAAAAAAAAAAAAAAGAATATTATTCAAATATGCTATCCACTAAGCAATAGACGAGAGTAAAAAAAAAGTCAACGCTTGGTGCTCCTTCTATCTCCATTTCTCTCTCTAGTACATGACCCAAAATTCATTATATATGTTGCCTTGCAACCGGTGCAAGCTTGTAGCTCTTGTCCAAAGCGGTTTCTTGCTAGCTCCACCCCTTCTAGCGTGTTGCCTTTGCGTCTTTGGGTCCGATTTCGGTTGATTGGGGGTCGAGATCGGTGAATGTATAACCGATGGGCTACCTACAAGACATCCATGATCAAAGACGCACCCTTAATAATTTGCCTTCTATTCAGGTCGCGCAGTCCACATCGGCATCGGCATCGCTGCCAAAGTGCACGCCGCGGCAAAGTGGTCCGCAATGTCTTTCCAATGGCACAAAACTTGTTGCGAGAATAAAAGGAAATTTTCCCAAAAGATGTGGAGCCCATGCACGACAACGACCAATGGTACCACCGGCCTCCTCGCCACCCACACCAACAACGAGCCACCGCTTTGATCGTGCTCTTAATAGATAGACTTCACGGAAGGAACTCATATCTTCTTCCATTGTATCTGCTTTGGAACAATGTAAATTAACTTCCCCGTATGAGGATCGCTTTCCTTCTAAGGCATCGGGCGTTCAAGGTATTTGTCCCACTACTACAAAAGGCAACTAAGGGAGCGCTTGCCATTTTTATTAGTGGCGGCTCATACTTTGAGCCGCACCTAATGTATGCAAAAATCCCGGTACGTTGACAAACCACCCCTCCGACGACACATTAGGGCGCCTCGTGTACCCGGCCGCCCCTACTATTATCGGGGCGGTTCAATCACCGGCCGCCCCTACCGTGGTCCCACAATAGGGGCGGCTCTATATTGAGGCGCCCCTACGGTGGGTTGCGAATTTTAAAATGAGGCACTAAAAATTAAAATTTAAATGCTTGACCTCGGACGGAAAAACTTCCTAAATATGAATTGTAGATCTCGAAAAGTTATGAAACTTTATAGTTAACCACTTTTTAGTTCGAAATCATCTAGTCATGCAAAAAAGCTGTGTTCAAATGTCTCAAATTTGAAATTCAAATTTAAATAAACGACCTTGGACGGAAAAAACTTCCTAAATATGAAATGTAGATCTTGAAAAATTATGAAACTTTGTAGTTGACCACTTTTTAGTTCGAAATCATCTAGTCATGCAAAAAAGCTGTGTTCAAATGTCTCAAATTTAAAATTCAAATTTAAATAACGACCTCGGACGGAAAAACTTCCTAAATATGAAATGTAGATCTCGAAAAGTTATGAAACTTTATAGTTGACCACTTTTTAGTTCGAATCCGTTTAGGGCCTCAAATAGTCAAGTTACACTCGGATTTGTATAATATATGAGGGACGCGGAATGGGATATGGACACATACAAGTGTGTAGCGCAGTGGAGGGAGGGGAGCGCGCGACTTGAGGTCGCGAGTTCGAATCTTGGCGGCCACAACATTTGCAAAAAGCCTGAAAAAATCACCATGTGTAGGGGATGTGGGCGGGCGGCCGTGGGGTCCTACCCGATTAAAAAAAAAAATCTTTTGTTATTTTTTTTTGAATTTTGAAAATGCGAAATCTGGGATTCACATTAGGGGCGGGTACACACGAGCCGCCCCGATGTGGCCTCATTGGGGGCGGTTGAGATAATCGCCCCTAATGTGGAACCACATTAGGAGCGCTTGTTTAGGGGCGGGGAAAGCCGCCCCCTAGAGTCCATCACCCGGCCGCCCCTAGAGTTGCTCATTGTAGTAGTGTCAATGATGGCGCAGCCTGGGCTAGCATTGAACAATACCCATGGGTAATGTAGCGCCGTCCTCGTACTGCCGCGGCAAATTCATCTAGGTCTACGTTTAGAAAGATTCTAAAAGTTTTTTTTTTTTTTTTTTTGATGATAACTTGATTCTAAAAAAGTTAGGATTGCTTGTAGGATACCGTTGCTTGTAAGCCATATGGAGTTAGGTTAGGTCCTTCCTATAAATATAAGGGAAGTCCATCTCCCTTTCAATATAAGCGGGGCGGATGCCTTTTCGTCTAAAAAAAAAAATATATATATAATGGAAGATGTATAACTATTTAGTTTAGGAAAACTACTCCCTCGGCCCGTGCTTCCGCACGAGGCTGATTTAAAGAATATATATAAATATTAAAATCTAAATCAGAATTTAGTGTGCATAATTGTATTTGACTTTAATTCTCAATTATTATATATAATTTTCTGTCACAAATTATATATAGTTGTCCGCTTTTGCATCTTACCTACACGGGAACGTATGCTATGGAAACTAGCCAGTATGCAAACTATGGAAACTCTAATCAAGGCCACAAGATCTGGATCCAACGTGTGGAGTTTTTTTCACTTAAACCCCCCACCTGTTGGGTTTAAATCTAACCCGTGCGTATCCGGTGGGAGGGTTTAAATGAAAAAAGTCCACCTGTCTCCATAGATGTTGGATCCGGATCTTGTGGCCTTGATTGGAGTTTCCATAGTTTGCACACAAGCTGGTTTCCATAGCATACGCTCCCTACCTACACATGTGTTAGACATGCTCATCGCTTCATGTACATACATATAAGCATGTACATACGTTATTTGGCATCTCTGTTTATAAGCATAGAGAGGTACCAAACCATGAAGCGGTGAACATGTGTTTATACGTATTTAATATAAACTCAAACACAACCTGTTTATATTTGGCCCGCCCAATCATTGTTATTTGGCTTGAAAATTGACATGCTCATCGGTTCATGTACATACATATAAGCATAGAGAGACACCAAACCATGCGTTTACACCAAACATTAGATTATTCTTATGTTGATAGAGGGGTTATAACTTTTTGAAATAGGACAGGTATAATGACTATCATTGTCAATTATGATTAGAGTCTATGAAATAGATGGCGATATAATAATTTAGAAAAAAAAAAAAATACTCCATTGATGTGCATTATTTTATTTGACAATATTAATCAACTGCTGTACTAGACTAACCGGTTGGATTTCTTGAAATACCATAATTTTATTAAGGGAGTATAATGCCAATTAGAGATGGCGTTGTGGTTTGTGTTCTTGGAAACAAGAATGAATACTCTATATAGGATTAAGTCCATTTTAGGCTCCTCAACTCTTCCCTTTATCTAATTTTAATCGAAACTACAAAGTTGTCTAACTTTTTACACCTCAACGAATAAAACTATTTAATTTTGATCCAAAATCCATCCGAAAACCCCTTAAATCCGCTTAGGTGGTTAAAAATGAACGATTTTCGTAGTTGTGGTGTTAAAGTTAGACAAAGACAAGAGTTGAGGGACCAAAATATGGACTTAACAAAAGTACTTTAGTTTTTATTTAGATATTTATGAAAAATTTTATATATTTAAATTTACTTATTGACAAATATTAATAATTATTAAAATATTTACCATAAAAAAGTTTCAAAATTATCATAAATTAAATTTTGGCATCAATATTTTTCTTAAAATATAATCTATCTCATTGAGTTCTACAACTTTGTTTTGATAATTTTATAGTTGATGACTTTTTTCATTTGAAATCATTTGTTGTCCCAAAATTTTGTTTGAACTTATTTAATTTTCAAATTTAAATTTTGAATTTTTCAAATGAACTTGGATGGAAAAAGGACAAAAACTAAACTTGCTGATTGTATATATCTCTCGTGAGATCTACAACTTCATGTTGGATAACCGTTTCGTTTAAAACCATTCATGGTCCCAAAAACCACTTTGAAGTTTTTATATTTTGAAATTGAAAATTTTCAATTTGTTCAAATGAACTCGGCTGAAGAAATAACCCAAATCGAAATTGTAGATCACTATGAGATAGATTATATTTTAGAAAAAAAATTTTATACCAAATTTTAAAACTTTTTTTTATGATGAAAATCACATAAAGTCTAGATAAATATTTTAAAAATATTTAGCAATAATTAAATTTAGTATGTAATTTTTTTTCGTAATATCTAAAGAAACTAAGCTACTTGATTATGTCCATTTTGGCCCCTCAACTCTTACCTTATCTAACTTTAGCACCCCAACTATCAAAAACCTTTTAATTTTGACCCCGAGGTATTTTTGAGTGGTTTTGACATTGGTCCAGGGTCAAAATTAAACTGTTTTGATAGTTGAGGTGTCAAAGTTTGATGGTATTATAGTTGAGGGCTAAAATAGACAAAAGCAAGAGTTGATGGGCCAAAAATAGACTTAATCCTTCTATATACATTAATGTTTTTTTTTGTATTTCTAGTTGACCGTTGATGCATTCGCTGATTGTTTGTGATAGGTGGTGAACCGAATACTTTAGGTATAAATAAAGTAGTTGTAGACTAAGTGGTGCTCCAAGGGAGTTTTGTATTCAGAACTGAGCTCTTACCTGTATGGAGTGATGACGCTTTCCAACAACAGCTTCAGCGTTCCTTAAAAAAAAAAAAAAACACCTTCAGCGTACCAAAACTCTTCTTTTCGCCAACCGCTTGTTATTGTAGGATTCCACGCACAAGAAAAATGGCTAAAGAGGAGGTATCGGTCTATCGGAGAAAGGATATTATATTTTAATGTGCAATTTAGATGCAGTTATTTAGTTTTAATTGAATTATTTTTAAAACAATTTAATATGGAATACGTTTATGTAAATTTGGGTGGGTATTTATTTTATATTTTTATAATGACAGTGGTGGGTAATTTATATGTAGATTTAGGGGTTATTCTACATTTCTTTTTATAATGGCAAACGTGGATAATTTTTCTTTTGAAAATGAAATCGATCGATGGCTATTATTGTTAGACACTGCCAAATTGATGGCTGGATGTTTCTGATTATTATGAGAATTTATAGAATTTATCTTTTTTCGTAGCATATCTAGTGAGAATTAATGTGCAATCTCCGTTGGGGCCTCTAATTAGTAATACTAAGATAAGATAAGATTTTGCTACAAGACACCACTATTTAGATTAGCAAAATCTTTAGCCTCCGGTGGACATGCCGCCCTCCTTGCACCCAGATGACTGCAGCATTACCTCTGCAGAACGTTCACATGTGGATTTGGGAGATCGATGTCAAACAAAGTGGGACTACATGCATATATGTCGACATGCAGTGACCACCACCATTTTCTGTCGGAGGCCTCCGAGCAGGAGGGGTCACTTTACTCAACATCTCATTGGGGAGATGACATGACAATTTATACAATGCAGCACCTATCGCTTTATTTAGCTTAATTAGATTCTGTCTTTATGCACAAATTTATCAAGCTGCTCACATGGCATATATAGCTAAATGTCCTGTCTTTTCATCCCAAATTTTTAGTTGATGTCGTGTATCCATGATCTGGCATTTCTTTCCTGTCTTCATCTGCTTCAGTATCTGGTCCCAATAATTGGTGTTCTTCCCGTGATGGGTCCTACCACCTGCTACCAGTTTACGGTCCATACAGTGCAATTTTAGGAGAGAGAACCTGTTTTATTTAAACAGATGGTAAAAATTCAGTCTCTAAAGATATTCAGCGATTCTTAGAGACAGATGGTGTATTAACCGAGGCAACAAAGAAACGCATCTCTCTGCAAATAAATTCGTAGAGGCAGGCATATTAAGATGTACGTCTTCCTCTATAAATGCACTGTAAATCCGACGGTGGTAGTGGGATTACGGGAACAGTGTTCTGAGTCAGGGAACTATTCACCTACAGGATTTCGTGAGAGGGAGCTTGCTATATCGCTTTAGGAGTATGGGTAGGATGATATCAACAAAAGCGGATATCCTATAAGACCCACCTAAGGAAGGGTCCAGCTCATTTATATTTGGATTAAGTCAACTTTGACCCCTCAACAACAATTAATAAACGTTTTTAATTATCATTAATTATAATATGATCCATTATTATTAGAATTATCATTAATAAATCTATTAATAGTATAAACTAGCATCGCAGTTGTTTTGTACAATGCACGAGCAGTGACATAACACTGCTGGTTAATGACAAGAACCGGCAGTGATATACCAATGCTAGATCGTTGCTTGACGCGTCATCAACAAAACAATATCACTATCAGCTTTCTGCTTGACGGCTATGTCCTAGCTACAATATAAAATAAAATTTGTAGCTTGTTTTTGGTTGTATTGTCTTTATTTCACATGGTTGTTCTTATCCACTTGAGAGAGCATTATGGCCACATTAATATTTTAATAATCTAATATAAAAAATCCAATAAGAGCATAGATAAATATTTCAATAAATATAAATATTTACCAATAAGTAAATTTTAATATATAAAATTGAATATATTAAAAATTAAAGTACTTGATTACGTCTATTTTTGGCCCCTCAACTCTACCATTTGTCTAACTTTGGCACCTCAAATCTCAAACCATTCAATTTTGACCCCTGAGCCAAGTATTGAGTGGTTTTCGATGGCCCTAGTGTCAAAATTAAATATTTTATAGTTGAGGTACCAAAGCTAGACGGTTTGTACTTGTGGGTCAAAATTAGACAAAAACTATAGCGAGGGGGCAAAAAATGAACATAGTCCTTCATATTACTAACCTAACAGCCCCCAACTTCCTCAATCATCTCGCCTCCTACTCGGCTACCGCTTCACGCCACCCAAAAGACTCCGAGCGAGCATGTCTCTCTACATGTATTGCATGTCCCCTCCCCACCCACTTCTTCTATCGCCACCAAATCATTATGAATGAGACAACCCCTCCCCTCCTCTAGATGTTATACCTAGAGCACGCAAAGGATGTCCCGCACACCGCCTACCCCAATACGCAAAGGATGTAGGTGAATTCAATAGTGGCCAAGATCCGGCATCAAGAACACAAATTTCATGTCAATACCATATATCCGCATTGACATCACCTCTATAATTGTTGAGTTCCTATCCTCCGTCCTTGCTAATTTTCCTCTACCTCTTCAAGTGCCTAAGGTAGGACCATTGACGAATCCACGTGAGGCGTCAATGGCAGACATGGCAGCGAGGCATCTCAAGATCTCTAGTTTGGTTTTAGCTAATTGATGAAACTCTAGGACTAACCTCTATGCTAAGTATGAGATTAGATGAGGCGGTCCTAGCCATGTGATGGAGCTAGATGATCATGGTGGATGGTGGTGAAGATCCAAAAGATGATCAAGGGCTCAAGACTTGGAAAAGAAGAAAGAGAAAAACAAAAATTGGATCAAGGCAAAGGTATAAGTATAGGGCCATTTTTGGTTTGCACTCAAAACACCATAGAGGGTGTGAGTGATTTAGGATCGATAGCCGCACTATAAAGAGGGGAATTCTTTTGGTTATCTCAATCGTCGAAGTGCCACTAGGTGAAATCATTCATGTAGATGCATTAGGACCTAGTGAGCTAACTTCTAACCCTTGCAAAATGCTTCGGAAAATGCTAACACACTTGCACATGAGGTACACATCGTTGGCGGTCACTAACGACCATTTCTAACCGCCAATTTTAGTCTAAAACAGGAGGAATGAATAATCTTTCAACACATATGCCTATACTTTGACCTAGTTCCACTTGTTTCTCGATAAAACATGTTTTGCAGGGCAAACACCGGAAACAGGCGGAAATACACAAAGTAAAGAACAAAGCGCAATGCAGAATTCGTAATCCAGAATTGCTCGATCAAGGAGAAATAGAGAAAGCCCTCTTCAACAACAAATCCAGGCGAAGTGCCTCCATAGACATGACCCAGGCCCATCCACCAGCCCACCTGCCAAAGGCGGTGGTGAGAGGAGCCAGGCCGGGTGCGTCCGAACCCAGGGTGCGCCCGCACCCCAAGCACCGCCTCTCAGGCCCAGTTTTCTCTTGCGGTTGCCTGCCGCCATGCATAAGCGGTTGCATATGGCACTTCCTTATTTTCCAAATACCAAAACCGACCATCTTAGCAATAAATAGATGGGGAGAGCTCCAATCATCATACACACCACACAAGAGCCTCTCTCCTCCACTTGTATCTTTTTACAATTTATAGTAGTAGGAGCTTGGCAAGGCTTGTAATAGAAGATCAAGAACATCTTGGAGATACTTGGTATGATCAATACAATGTTCTTTAAGTTGATCATTGTCATGTTCTTCATCTTGTTCTTTTCTTCACTTATCAATATAGCTATGCTTATGAACTAGAGTATAGTTCTTATGATATGATCTTGGCATATGAACTAGTATATAGTTTTCATGTTATGATCTTGTCATATAGAACTTTATGCTTAATCTATCATACATACATGTTTAGACCTGGAGCCAAGTTGAGGTGATGAGTTCTGCTTTGAGTTAGTCTTGGTCATCGTTGGTTTGCGGGCTCGTCGTCCGTCCCCATGGCGGATGCTCAAGTTGAAGGACCCGGGGGGCGGGTAAGCCTTGTCGACATGCTAGAGTAGTAGTCAAAGCTTAGACGTGGTGTCTAGGATTGGGGCT
Source organism: Hyparrhenia diplandra (assembly GCA_015847255.1). Lineage (NCBI taxonomy): Eukaryota > Viridiplantae > Streptophyta > Magnoliopsida > Poales > Poaceae > Hyparrhenia > Hyparrhenia diplandra. The sequence continues at coordinate 682,940 of JADLZK010007622.1, read as the reverse complement.
ACCTTCGTTTGCTTCATACACATACGATTGAGGGGATGGTGGCAGGTGGTGACAGCCCTGTTCGTCCTTAGCATTCCCCTACGTCCGAGTATGGCGTAGAGCCGTAAGCCAGTATCGCCTGGTAGACCAGGTGCACTCTGGTGCCCGAAGTAAGTCAATAGTGACTATGGCTATTTTAACCTAGAATCTCTAATAGTATAAAAGTATGTATGTATATCTACGCTCTTAACACAACTATTTAGGATATGCCTGCTCCAGTTTAGTTTATTCTTTTATTCTTTATTCATTCTTTTATCTTTATCCTTGAGATTGGCTTGAGTGTGTGTGTCACACTATCTTGAACTATACTGTAACACCCTAGGTGTTAACCACTGCATAATCATGTGCATTTCATATCATAATCATCATTTGCATACATGCATTTGCAATTAGTACCATTGTATGCTTATAATTGCTTTATATGCCTTTTTTTATGCCATGCTATGTATGAAATGCTTACATGATTAATTGTTTAATCTTTAATTGTGCTTAGTTATAATTAGAAGATGTTTTAGAGCAAGGTTGCTTCTGGTTATGCCAACTAATTATGATTTATAAAAGTTGTTTGACTTGGTTTGACCCCGAAAGTGCTTTTGCTTAGACTTGCTAAAAAGTGATAGCTCGAGTGTATGCATGTTTGTGCACCCTTTATAAAAAGTGTAGCAAATTTTATGTAGAACAAAAGTTGTTAAATGCTTGTTTCATGAATTTGGGTGGAGCATGTTCAAAAAGTTGAAAATCCGTTGGTTTGCATATGCTTTTAGGGTTTATTTGATTTTTGGAATGCTTCTGCTTTGACTGTGATTAGTTCAAAATTTAGGCCAATCTAGACAAAACTTATTATATATGAAATGTTCCAAATTTTTTTGAGCTTCATTTCATGTTTAATGAGTTTTGACCTAATCGGCTCGATCCGAGGTACGGGGCAAAACAATTTGAAGTTGAATAGAGAGCCAGCATTTTAGTGACAGCTAGGTCCCGGCCGACAGGGAAAATGGCCGGCCACCGCCCATGTCGCCCAACACCCATGCGAGATGCGGCGTTCGACCGCCGGGCGACGGTGTCGACTTGTGCACCAAGCTCACTGGCTCCCGACCGATTTAAGCAGCTCGCGGCCTATCCTAACCCTAGCCGCCCTCCACTTCGCCTCTCGCGCCGGCCAGCCGTGGCTTGCCGAAAGCAACAGCGGCGCAAGAACAAGCATTGCCGTAGCCGCCATCACCGGTGCGCCGCCGCCTAGCTCCATGACCACCGCACCAAAACACGCTCAAAGCTCGCCCATAGCTCGCACACTCCTGCTCTACCTCACCGACCAGATAGCCACGCTAGAGAAGCAATGGTAAGGGCGTATTTCGTGGATTTCCAGGTCGCCGGAGTCCGGCCGCCACGGCCGCCGTCATCACGAGCTCACCGTCATGGTTTAGGGCCGCTTTTTCGTGAACTTTCTTGCGTTCCATGCTCGTCCCCATCGTTATCTAGCTAGGGTTGCAAGTAATTGACGTTTTACGCCGCCATTTAGCCGCATCGCGGGCGGCGGCCGCCGCCATGTCCGCCGCCAACGACCAGCGCGTCACCGTCGAGCGTCTTTTGTCAGCACTTTCCTTCGATTGAGTTGGGTTTCTGCATCACAGCGGCCTCGTAGAGCTCTTGCACACTTCATTCTATCCCGCCATCACCGAAAACAATGGCCACGCCGCCAAGCGGCGCCGCCGCGTGCGAGCTCCCCGTGGTTGTGCTCGTCGGAGCTCTCCCTTCCTCTTTTTCTGTGCGCAATAGGGTCGCCACATTGTGTAGATGCTCGAGACCCAGCTAAAGGCGCCGCTCCAAGCTCTGGCTCGATGGAACGCCGTCGCGCCGCCGTGAACTCGCTGCCATAGCTCGCCCGGCCCGCGCTAGGGCTTGTAATAGCACACGACTTGGGTACCAATGCTTTCTTAGAAAATTCATAGGAAAATAATTGCTGTGAGTTTTGCATGATAATTTTTGTGGATGCATGTGTTGCTGTTAAGTAGCTTTATATACTCAGAAATCTATTGTTTCACACTTTTCACAGTACAAAGTATTTTCATGCTTGTTTTCCATGTAATCTGTCTTTTTCAGTAGAGGATTGTATATGCATGTATTTGCTATGAAATTTTTATGGTAGTGTTGCGATGCCAGTAAGATGTTCCTGTAATTTTTGTAGATTTTTCTGAGTTGTTTACATATATGTCCCTTTTATAGTTGCAAGAAAAATATTTAATAATGGATTAAGTCCACTTTAGGCCCCTCAACTATTGGGTCGGTCTAATTTTCACCCCCAACTACAAAACCGTCCAATTTTCACCCTCAACTATCAAAACCATTCACTTTTAGCACCGCGGCCGGTGTGGGCTGTTTGTCCATTTTAGAACGGTTTTGACATGTGGGGCCCATCGTCGGCAACTCACTCCCTCCCTCTCCTTCACAGCAGCGCGTTTGCAACGCCCTAGCCGTCGCCGATAGCCTACGCCAGACATCGAGCTGGCCGGCCTCTGCCGTCTAGGGCCAGGTATTACTGCGCCCGTCGCGCGGCCTTTCACCCCTCGCCCTTCTTATCCTCGCCTCGGCCTCGCTCTGCCCCTCATTTTCGCTCTCCCGCTCGCCTCGCTGTGCCAAAACAGCAGCAGCGCGCCACCGCGAGCTGGCCAGCATAGAGCACTGCCTGCCGCTAGCTCGCCATTCTCTGATTCGCCGTGCGCACGGCCCCGCCATTCGCTGCTCCACCTCACCGAACCTACTTCAGCGTGAATCGAGCTCGGGTGAGGCCCAATCGAAGCGTTTTTTCCATCGCCGCCGAGCTTCTTTCTCGCCATCACCCAACCTCCTCCATCCCTCTTCCTCCTTCTTTTTTTTCGCCCGAGCTCGCCCGTCGTCGTGTGGGTGCTTTTGACCTAGCTAATGGTCCCGTTCCGCCCCCCGGCTCGCCAAACATAGCCTCACCGCCGTCGTGCTCACTATGCCACTACCATGCATGCCGTCGTCAAGCGTCGTTGTGTCATCTCTAGCTGAAAACCATAGCTAGGGCTTTGCCTTGCTCGCGCCAGACTTTTACTTGCCTCGCCTGGCCTCATCGCGGCCAAAAACGGCCGGCGTGTCGCCGTCGTCTTGCTTGCCGTCACGCCTTGTCCTCCGTCGTGCCTCGTTGTCGTCGTTCGGGTCGCCATCGGCCTCCATCTTCTAGCCCAACCGGTCTATAGTGTCGAGGAAGAGAATGGTGTCCCCGCACGGGCCAGAGGCGGAGTGCGGCGCTGCCGTGAGGATGGAGAGGGAGGGAGTGAGTTGCTGACGCATGGGCCCCACATGTCAAAACCGCTCTAAAATGGACAAAACAGCCCACACCGGCGCCCAGGTGCTAAAAGTGAACGGTTTTGATAGTTGAGGGTGAAAATTGGACGGTTTTGTAGTTGGGGGTGAAAATTAGACCAACCTAATAGTTGAGGGGCCAAAGTGGACTTAATCCTTTAATAAATGCATGTTGACCATATGGTAAAAATAAAAGGGAGTTAAACTTTTCGTTCTTTTCATGCTTAGAAACCGTTGGTAAAGTTAGTTTGTTTGGTTCCATGCTTTTCTACATTAATTGACTATTTAAATTGTTTTATAATGCCTGTTATGCATTTCTATGTAATGCTTTTTATTGCAAATTTGTCATTTCATGTGAATTAGTTTACCTTTTATGCCGACGGTAGGTTTGTATGATGCATAATCATTTCATGTACTTGCTGTCATTTCATGTTTGCTGATCGATCACCGTAATGTGTGTTTAATAAAGTTTGTAAATAATTTGCTAAGCTTTCCAACGAGTATTTGTTTGCTATTTTTGGATTTATAGAAGTCCGATTATGTTCATTTCCGTAGTGCCGTCTGTCTTTGTCCATGTATGGTGAGTGATATATGTATATGTGTTGATGGTTAAAGGAGTAGTTTGCTTTATGTAGTAATTAGCCTCTCTATCGCGAAAGAGATATGCACTTGCTATGATCATGCATCATGATGCACTTATCTATCCTTCGTTAATCGTGCATTCATTTGTATTCACTCTCGCATATGCATCATATCAGGATCGGAGGAGCCGGTTCGTGAAGTGATCGAGGAGCAGGAGGTCGTGCTTCACCACCTTGGAATATAGCCAGAAGGACGCACAGGAGGAGACAAGTCGATCACTGAGTTGCCTGTGTGCCCTGACTACTTCCCTACCACTTTTCTGAAAGGCAAGTCCTAGTGCATGCTGAACTTTCCTATGCTTTCTGAATTAACTGAATTGAGTATCTTTTTATGTTTTAATGCATTAAGTATAGGAGTTGTTCGATACCGTTGCTACACATATATCCTTGTTTACCTTGTTACCCTATCCTATTGTTAAGTCTAGGTTAAGTATGCTCAGATGATGATGGTTGCAATAGTTAAGTGATATCCGGTCACTTGTTGGAGTTATTTGATGGTTAGTCACAGAGGTGACTAGCAAACAAATGAGTTATAACCATGAGATAAAATGTGACAACTAGACCGAGCGGAATTTGCGGTCCTTCGCCTATGTCGATTAAGGACTGGATCTTTGTTGGAAGCCCCATTCGGAAGTTAAAAGCATATATCACTTAGTAGGCTCCGGCCGGGTATGGGGCCGGCCGCTTAACGCTGCTCATGGAGGAAGGAAGGATGTGCTTGGGCACGGGCAATGACCAAGGGTAAGCATGGCTTAGAGTTGGCATCCCGGTTGGCTCTTGATGAGGGGGTTGCCGTCACGCCCGCGATTCCCGAACAGTTCCAAAAGTAACCTAATGCTCCTCGACGGAGGAAGTCATGGGTGAGTGATATGGTATTTGTCCCAGGTGGGTAGTAATCGTTTCTAGTCGCCATCTCTCCCCGGACCGGTGAGAACCCGTCCTGCGTCTCCATTGGCAATCAGAAGTCTTAATACTCGGATAAATAATTGGTGGTTATTATTTATGCCGCTTTTTTAAATACTTGACTAGATTACATTTATTGTTGTTATTAATTTATCGAGCATGCCAATTAATCTTGACTATTACAGGGACTTATGGTTATTAAGCTAATAACAATCCTTTTATCTTGGTTAAACCTAAATTAGCTAGGTAAGAATATTTAATCTCAACTTTATTTTCATGCAAAATGTGAGTCACCTGGATCCACTAAAAAGCCAAAGATAATCCTTGGAGTCACTTTGTTTTTGTTTTAAGATGGGTAAGTCTAGCTGAGTACATTCCAGTACTCAGGGTTTTATTCCCATTGTTGTAGGTGACCAAGTGTCCCGTGGTTACAACAAGACTTATTTGTTCCTGCTGTGGATGAAGATTAAATGCCTAGGGCATGGCAGTCTCCATATTCCCTCGCCTTATGTCTTTATTTCTGGGGTTGACTTCTTAATGGCACTATTATTATGTTGAACTTTTTGATACTCATTTCCAAAACTAATTGCTTCCCCTATTTATGAACTAGTTATGGTAATAACTACTATTTGAACTCCGATGTATTTGTTTTCGATTTGTGTTTTAAATACCTGTGGAATGTGTATTCTGAGCTTCAAAAATTCCTGGTTGAATGTTGATAAGATTGAAATCATTTTGAGATTTCTAGAATACCGGGTTTATATGTGATTATGTATCAAAGCGAGTCCCTTGCCAAGGCCACTTTTATACTTAATTACATGTAAATTGGTCGGCTCTCTAGTATAGCCGGCATTGGAGCATAGTTCGGTGTTTACACTCGTCGGTATTGTTTTAAAAATAAAAGTCTTTGATTTTACAAAATGTATTTGCTAAATAAAATGTTTTCGAGAGGTGTGTGTAAAAGTTTGCAAAATTTACTAGTGCTATGTTCATATCCTTTATGCCCAATTAAGGACAAAAATATTCTAATTACTCGACTTGAGGGAAATTGCATCATATTTTATTGTTTGTGTTTGGTTGCTCATACGGCCGGGTATGAATGTATGAGGGCTGCTCACTTGAGTGGTTATGAATGGATCATTTGCCTCTACGCCGAAGGTAAAAGTGAGTTGTAAGAGCATGATTGGTCAATGCCGTCTAGGGAGTGTTTGGTGGACCGCACATGTCGTGTCTCTACATGTCGTGGTGACGGGTTTTCTTATTATTTTGGGGTGATGCTGATTATGATGCTGATGTGGGATGTAGTATTTAGGTGCCACTTGCATGTATATGGGATGCATGTCTGTGGTGCACACTTGTGTTCGCTCGACCCCGCCAGCGCAAGGTATGAGTAATTTTAAATTCATGCATTCATGAATATTGGGCTGGAATAAATCAATGCGTGTACACTAACAAATAAAAACGTGTAGAGCGGCTAGTTGTGATTTATTTTCTTTTGAGAGAACGTTGGATATACCACCATTTATATGAGTAGTAACTAATCTTACCTAATTCTGTGAGGACGTAAGTTACGCTCATGCATCATATTCAATAATCATTATCATGTCATTCATGCATTCACTTCTTTCCCTTATTAAATACTCGTCCCCATTTTGTTAAAGATGATCTATCTAGTTCTCAATCTCGCACAATCTTCAAAATCTTGCTACAAATGGCTCTCGCATCTAAGACCGCCGTGGTACCATTGCGCACAAGTTGTTTTGCAAGCCCACGGTGTTGTGGCGTGTACTTAAGCAGCGCAAAGCATACGGAGGCTCCCATCTACAATTGGGTGACTGCACCACAAGCAGATCGGATCATCACCAGAGTTCACCTTTTCATCCTTGCACTTCCTGACAGCCTTGTTTGGAGAGGCTGGGAGATCACCGAGTATGGGTCGCCACCGAAGAAGCTACTAACAATACTACAGTTCGATCGACAAGTTTGATGGTGGAACACCCCGATGCTCTAGTGGGAACAAATTGCTTCGCTTTTCCCGTGATATGACCCCGTTTCACCACTTGGCATCGAGAGAGGAGTTGACCCTGCTGATAGGTATAGAGATGAAAGGAGGGGTAGTACCTGTGATGCTATGAGTGCTATGTTCGCCATGTTCCAAATTATTGATGGGAAGGAAAATCAATTTCAAGGTGCTATGTCGGTTGCAGGTGGCAAGTTGAGTCGCTACATGGAGCAACCAATCATGGCAAGAAGAATAGGACCCCGAAATGGCCATATACTTGGATGATGAAGAGAATGAGGGCGTGCAACCCAACTTTACAAGAACTAAAGAGTTGAATGAGGAAGGAGCTGAAGATGAAGCTCAAGATGGAGATGGCGACAACAGCAGCAATGATGGGAGTGATGTCTCCAATGTCTCCCAGGAGTTTTGTCGTTACAATCCGTCTCCTTAGATCACGCTAGTTATTAGCTATTATGTTCTATCGTAGGCAGTAGGACCTTATCGGTTGTCGGGTTATCCGCCGTTATCTTTAGTGTTTCTATCTAATCATGAGACTATTCGCGTAAGGCCTTGAAGTAACCGGACTCCATGAATGTCATTCGAGATGGATGCGATGTGCGCAATTGAGTTATATTGCTTGTTGGATTATTTCCGTCTTGGATGGAAAAGTTATTATGGATACATGATTCATATCGACCGTAATTATTCCTATGATGGGTGTAAATGTTATTGGAATTATTGTTACCAGTATTTGTTGGATGAATTTATTCTCTCAATAAATTCTACGTAACTTTAAATTCGATACATGTACGCCCGTGGCAACATCATTTTAATGATTATCGTTGGTATGGATTATGCGATGACTTCAACACGCCAGTGTTTGGAGGGAGCAACCAGACCACCACCACCTCCTCCCAGCAACCGTGAACAGTTCTTTAACCGGTTTACGGCGAAGTTGCGCAATATCTCGCGCAACACCGAAAGCGTGGTGGAGGAGGCCGCCGTGCGTGATGAAGTGAGTCAAGATAAAGCACATTTAAGGACTTCATGGACACTAAACCACCTAGTTTCGTGTGGCTCATGAACCACTACAGTCGATGAGTGGATTGATTCCATGGAGAACAAATTCCGCTTGCTTTGCCATTGAAGAACTAAAGACTGAGTATGCCGCCACTTGTTGGAAGGGCCAGCAGAAATATGGTGGACTCATCATTGTGCCACCTACCCGCCTAATACTCCTATTACCCGGGCTAGATTCACGGGCAAACTTTCCGTGAAGCTTATACTCCTCCCGTGTGATGGTTATGAAGCTAGGAGAATTTATCGCTTACTCAAGGCAACAAGATCACACTCAATACCTTGAAGCTTTTAACAATCTGTCCCGATATGCACCGGACTTTGTGGATACCGAGGAGAAGAAACCGCAAGTTTCGGGAGAGGGCTTAATGCAAAGATGCGTAAGACCATTGGACACTAGTACAAAAGCTCACTTCCATGACGATTTGCTAGTGACGATCTGAAATTTCGTCATGGAAGTATACTCTTCCATGACGAATTTGATGAATTCGTCCACAGATGACTAGTAACGGCGCCGGGCCACTAAAAAATTATGACCAAAATCCCGCATCATCACGTAACATCAAATATGATGGTCACAAATGACTTATTCCACCTCTCCTCGTGGGAACCAACCAATGACGGACATAATATTTGGTCATAAAACAACAATTGTCATCATCGAAAACAATCGCCGAGGTGCCTGCGGGTCCCGCATGCGCCCCATACAAGATGCCCCACGCCCACGTGGCTCGCGACCCACATAATGGTCCCACCGCCACGTGGCATTCCAAAGTAAGTTGGGCCAACAACCCCGCTTCCCAAGCCCGGCTAGTAATTTGGCTCAAATCCGCAAAATCCGCCCAAGCCAAAGAACCGCCCAAGAAGAAAATCCGCAAAGATTTGGCCCAAGCCAAAGACCGCTCAAGAAGCTTTACCCACTCGTCGCCCCAAGAAGCTTTATTCATTTTATTCGCAAAAAGGAGCAATCTCACGGTTCGAACTGCAGACCGCCGTAACACGTGTTATGCCTTACCGCCGCACCATTCATTGATTTGTGTCCAAGTTGTACTATGTATTTTATTTGTAGAATAAAAGGATGATTTTCGTACATGTACATGTACATAGTAACGAAGGCCGAACCTCTCCGTCTTCACCGAGAGGTCCCGATCACGACTCGCGCACGCCTCGGCGATTCCTCCGCCGCGACGCCACACGCAGGACTCCGTCTCGGCGATTCCTCCCGCCTTCCGCCCCAACCGTGGCGCGATGGCCACACGCAGACTCGCGCGAAGGACGACCAAACCGCGGACCTACGTGTTCGACGTGGGCGGCGACGCGCGTCAGGGTGATCGGGCGGAGGGCGGCGGACGTGATCATCGCCGTTGTCGTGTTCCCCCATAGGCGAAGGCGCCGACGTGAACGGCACAAAGAACGCCGAGGGTTGGCGGGGCCTCGCGGCATCCCAGCCGAGGCGCCCCGGCGGAGGCGTCCCCCAACCGGTACGTGACTGAGTTGGCAAAGTGTCGCGGCATCCCAAATGGGTGATCGGCGGCGCCCTAGCACGTGTTAGGCGGCGGCGTAGTTGTCCTCGTGTGTGTGGAGCCGACAGAGCTTTGGCGGGCGCTGCTGTAACGTAAGTATGTGCATATGGTGACATCAGATTTCAATGTTTGATTTTTTTTTTTTAATCAAAGTGACATATATGCCTGTGTTCCAAGTATTTTGCATGTAGAAAGGATAGAAATTTATGAGTAACACCCTTTAAATATCAACACTCAATCCCGCATGTCTAACCAAATTTATATGATCCATCTCGTATTTGTGTCTAACCCCAAAGAAATATCAACACTCAAAGTGTTTGGTTGATTTAGTTCTCGATTCCCGACGAACGCCCATATGGGTACGATTTCAGTCTACAAGGCATTAGTTTTGAATTTTAATAGTAGTGTTGGCGATCAAAGCGATCTGTTCTAGTTTAACTAATTAGCAATTTTTTTTTATTTTTACTTTTTCATGATGCTTGTGAGTTGTTTTTCGTAATTTTTGGGGGCAATATATTCCATTTTCCACCTTTACGAGGTAAAGTTACATTACTATAAATCATTCAGCTCTGAGCCTAATACGAGTTTTAAATTGTCCTTATTCCACATGCAGATGGATCGAAGTTGGATTCATGCGAAACGATTCACAACTCCGCTCACGAACGAGTGGGAAGATTTCATGAAATTTGTTAGAGGAAAATTCCCCGCAGACAAAGGATATATATTGTCCATGTCGCGAATGTCTTAACCAAACTTTACTGCCTCAAAGAAAAGTGGAGGACCATATACTCATGTTTGGAATGTCTTCTACTTACACTCGTTGGGTTCATCATGGAGAGTCTCTAGATGCCCAAGTTATTGAGTTCAGAGAGGAGGAGGTGCAACATGATGAATATGATTATGGTGGTGGAGGGACACATTTCAGCGAGGATACCCAAGATGATGACCAAGATGATCTTGGGGTCACGTAGATGATAGCAGATTTGTACACAAAGGCGGAGAGGAAACCGGAGGGAATCCTAGTTTTGCCGAGTTCTTGCCGATGCCAAGGACACTATGCCCGGGATCGGTGCATTCCGTTCTCTTTATAGTGAGACTTCTCTATCTCAAGTCTCGCTATCGAGTTAGCAATAAATATTTTACTGAAATGATGAAGCTATTGTCTGATGGATTCCCTCAGTGTGAATTTCCTACTTCCTATGATGAGTCGAAAAAGTATCTTCGTGAATTGGGCATTGCATATGAATCGATCCATGTGTGCAAGAATAATTGTGTGCTGTTCCGTAAGTCTGAGGTGTTTGGGACAGATTATGCCAATCTACAAGAATGTCCAGTTTGTGGTGAATCTAGATGGAAAGATGCTAATGGTGGAAGGCGGGTTCCTCATAAGGTCTTGAAGCACTTTCCACTTATACCAAAGTTTGAAGAGGATGTTTGCCATGAAACAAACATCCGAGGAGACCCGGTGGCATAGGGTGAGTAGAAAGCCAGTCGACAATGAAATGAGTCATCCAGCTGATGGGGAGGCATGGAAGGACTTTGATAGGCGGTTTCCATCTTTTGCAAAAGATCGAAGAAACTTGAGGCTTTCTCTAGCTACAGATGGTTTCAACCCTTTTGGCAACATGAGCACTCAATATAGCATGTGGCCTGTGCTTTTGACACCTCTGAACCTGCCACCATGGGAATGTGTCAATTCAGCAAACTGCTTTATGTGTTTGCTCATCCCGGGTCCAACATCTCCTGGAAAAGATTTCGACTTGTTTCTTGAGCCTCTAATTGAAGAACTACTTGAACTGTGGAGTGGAGTAAGCACTTATGATGCCGTTACCCAAAAAAGTTTGATCTTCATGCCATTTGTCGTGGTGCGCATATGACTTTCCAAAGATTGAGCACCTTGTCGTATGCGAACCACGAAAAGGTTATTATGCATGTATCCACTGTGACAAAAATCCTTTGTCAAGGGCACTGAGGGGCAAGATTGCTTACATTGGCCATCGTTGTTTTCTTCCAATGGATCATGAATGGAGGACAAGCTTGGATTTTGATGGCCGTTGTGAAAACAGGGGATGCGTAGGCAAGTTCGAGATTGAAGAGGTCCTTGAGCAACTAGAGAAGGTGAAACATGTGAGGCCAGAAAGCATCCCAATCCCAATCCCAATCCCAAGAAAAGGAAGCGTGGGCGTAACAAGGGCCCCAAAATATTTAGTCGCAAATCAAGCGTTGTGGAAGCTACCATATTGGAAATACACACTCACGCCACACAATCTTGATGTTATGCACATAGAGAAGAACATCCGTGAAGCCCTCGTTGGCATATTACTCAAAAATTGAGGGCAAGAACAAGGACACCGATAATGCAAGGTTGATTTGTATGATATGGGCATTAGACATGAATTTCACTTGCGAGAGGATGGAGATTGGACTAGGAAGCCGAGGCTTTCTATGTATTGAACAAGGATAACAGAGTTAAATTCTCAGAAGTTTCTCAAAGGTCCGAAGTTTCGTGAGGGGTATGCAAAGCAAACCTCAGAAGATTCATAAGTGCGCAGATGGTACTAGGTTGCGGGGAGGCTGAAAACCCATTGTTGCCATGTACTACTTTTGCAAAAAGATCTTACCCGGGCTTAAGAGGATTGGTAAGGAAAGATGTGTATGAAGCAATTGCGTGAGCTTGGGGACTTCTTCGAGAATTGTGTAGTAGAAATCTAAAGATAGATGTTGTGAAAAAATTAAAGGACGAAATCCCAAGTAATCCTTTGCAAGTTTGAGAAAAATTTCCCTCCCGCCTTTTTTGATGTCATGGTGCACCTGGTCCGTGCATCTACCCGATGAGGCATTGCTTCGAGGCCCGTTTCAAGATGGATGGATGTACCCAAAGAGAGAGGAGATTGGGTACTTTGAAGAATTTTGTGAGGAATTTATTAGGCCTCAAGGATCAATTGCGGAGGCCTATGCTTTGCAAGTGACACCTTGACATTTTGTTCAAGGTATATGGCGGATGTTGAAACCAAATTCAACAAGGATGCCATCCCCGTAGGAGATGTGGTATTAGATAGTGACCCTGAAAAGTTTTTAAGCATGGTGTTAAACTTCGTAGGGAGCCGACAGAAGACATACATTGAGGATAAAATGTACAACAAACTAGTTTGGTATGTTCTAAATAATTCAAGAAGTTGCGCCATATGTGCCGTAAGTATCGGTTTTATTTTATTTGCATAATTATCTTCTACTGAATTGCAAGTGAAGCTTTGATGATGGTTATGCTTTTTCTGACAGCATGTACAAGGAAGAGTTATTGCAAGAAGGGTCACATGATGTTGACAAAAGGCTTGAAAATGGATTTCCTAAATGGTTTAGGAGCCATGTAAGTAGTATTCACCAAAACTTCCTTTATGTATGTTGTAATCGATGGTTATGTTGTATTCACGCTTGTATTCTTTGTTTGAACCCCAGATCGCCGAGAAGCATAGAGATCGCCCGTAAGAGGTTACCAAAGGATTGTATGCTTTGTCCTCGCTTTTCCTCGATCTTCGAGTGGGGGTTTGGTCACCTTTGCATTATCAATGGAGTCCCAGATAACACAAAGGTCCCGTGAGAAATACTTGCAAACTCGTAATAGCGGTATAATGACTCATGGAGATGGAGATGATGACAATATTGTTTTTTATGGAGTCCTTAATGAGATTATTCACCGCATTATAACTCCAATCTACAAAGCACTCGGCCTCGGGTTCTTTTTGGATGTGATTGGTACAATCAAGAAGGCAAGACAAGAGGCATCGAGATGATGGACATTACAGATCCATCAACATTCGGTCCATTTTGGTATAAGTCCTGACCCTTTACATTTTGTCAACTCAATCGAAGAAGGTATTCTACATGGAAGACACGGCTTTGGGAAAGCATTGGCGAGTAGTGCAAAAATTTGAACAAAGGGACATATATAATGTGTCCGAAAAAAAGTGAAGTCGCTTTATCAAGAAGATTACTCTTCCGATACGAGCATGAAGTGCAAAGAAGGTGATGGTGATGGTGGAGTGCAGCAAATTAGTTGGTGATGAGGCCGAGGTCAATAATCATGGTGGCGCATCTACTAGAATTGAAGCTCGTTTAGATGAACTTATAAGAAACACGGCAAGCCAAAATTTCAGATGAAGATGAGGAGGAAGATGAAGATGAGGAGGAAGAGGAAGAGGAAGATGACACCGTGATGCAATATTTTAGTGATAATGACAACGAAAAACGCCAAGATGACATGTGCCAAGATGCCGACAAAATGATGATGATGATTTCAAACCGCTAGAACCAACAAAAGGTGGGCAAAACAGTTCCATTTGAATTTTTCCCCACCAGTTCATAGCACAATACGAGTTTGGACTAGGAGCTCTAAATTGTCATGTCGTCTCTATATTGATAGCATTGTTTTTTTTTGTCATGTATGGCCCGTGAATAAACTCACAAGTGTACTCGATCTAAATTGCGTGCATCACAGATCAGCTAAGATGATGGAGTGGATACTGGCTGGGCAATGAAAAGCAGACATGTTGGTGGCCCCGTCAAGCGCTTTGTTGTCCACGGGCCTGTCATTTTGGCTCTTGTGTGATGTAATCTCGAACTTGTTTGCTTCTCGCATGTCGTGTAATAAGGGCATATTCTGAACTAATTAGCTTCGTCATGTCATGTAATAAGGGCATAATCTGAACTTATTACCTCCTTATGTGTACTGTTGTGGTTGTGAGAAACCTCATGGATCTAAAGCCGATGCCGCAAAGACAAGCTATTTTGGGTGTGGAATTTGGAACCGTGGAACTGATGCCTATTTTGTAATATAATGGAATTGGGTGCCCGTGATGGCCTCGTGAACTGTGAACTTCATGATAGGCCTCTAATATTCTTTTTGTAATATAATGGAGTTTCGGACTCCATCGTTTAGGTGGACTGACAACCCGTGAACTAGATTGTCTCAGAATGGTCTATTTTCCGATGCCTATAATGCCCGTAATATAGAACAAGCTGAAATTTTGACAAGTAATATTGTGAAGGAATATGTTGTTCTTAGTGATAATATTGTCGTGTAACATGTTGTCCACACCCTTTCCAGAATGCACTTTCATTTCAAATTGCATTAACATTCCAAAGATAATTAAAGTTGACAAAGATAATATTACAAAAATGGGTGCATAGCAAGCTGCTCATACATTGCAATAAGAGTTTGCTCATACATCGGCTACACCCGCACCTACAATTACATATCAACTGAACTCACTACTTCCAAATTGGCTCAAAATACAACCAAGAGCTACACCTACACATACCGCATGACCAAAATTCGGTCCGACAGAAGTCACAAAGATCATCAACCTTCGCTTCGTGGTCATCAAGAGCTTCGATATATGCTTTCGAGCATTGAAATAGCTAATAAAGCAGATCTCCAATTCCTCGCCAACCTCCAACTTCGAGTTGCATGACGCCAAGCTGATCGCTACGTAATTTGCCATAAGCAGGACATGTAAATGAATTCACCTCAAACATAATCTGCCTCTCGGTTTCATGTGAGTCAACCATTATTTTCCAAGATTTTGTAAAGCCGCAAAGGAGCAGCCCAATTCATCAATACGGACTGAAATGAAAATTACAGGACAGGTCGATACATAAACCGAAAAGATAGCTTACCCTCCAACAAATCAACGAGTTGTGGCTGCGCCTCCTCATCCCGTAACTTTTGTATTCTATCGGATATAGATTCTGCCGCCAGAGAAACCCGATTCGTGTGTACAAGTCTCTAACGGTTGTCCTAGTTTTTTCAAAGACAACGCAGCCTCAACCTTTGGCATCTTGGTTCCTCACCAAACACATTTCTTCTCATAGGTCCAGCCGGATTTGATCTATAGCCCCGCACGTGATTGAGTTCAAATTGTGTCAACACAGATGTACAAGAAATCAATACCGCAAAAAAAATGTGATAGCTTGTCTAGGATGATCGCCAGCAGTGAGGAAAAAGATCAAGTTATAAATGGTCGTATGAAATGAAACACATACTACTTGTGAAGTATTGACAAAATTTAACATGTGCTCTCAATTCCGTAAAAATATCGATCAATGTGGGTTTCTACAAGGAGACATCACATAACAAATCCCCCGCTCAAACCGCCAAGAGCAGTACAAATCGAAAAGATGTGTTGCTACTCATTTAGAGAATAATGGCATTCTCATAATTATGCTACCAAATCAATTGCCAAAGGAGTCCAACATATGCAAAGGATCAAGATTTTCATCTAAACAAATCGAAATTATCAATTGCCAAAGGAGTCCAACATAATTATGCTACCAAATCGAAATTATCATCTAGCACTAATGAGCCCTTGAGCAGACTGATTCAAGCACACATTGAAGATAGTAATACCATGCCATATTTTCTTTATTGCAAAGACAAATCAACATCAAAGGAAACACATCGAACTATTGTCCATTGTTCTTTGATCCCACTTCAATCGACAGAAGCTACAACACAACGATGGCCAAGGCGCTTGGTCGCATCTTTGATCATGAAGAAAGCACACAAGCCGAGAGTTGTTACCTCATCACCGCCATGACCTTCCATCGAACACCGTGTGCATTGCGTAGAGAAACTCGTAGTTTCCAAGGTGTCACGGCGATGCCCGACGCCCGGGTGGTGGAGGTCGCCGGGCCAGCTACGGAGCCGCGGAGGAGGCCCATGGCGGCGAAGGGCCGCGACGCAGGAGGGGCGGTAACGACCTTCGGCGCCGACGGGCAGCGCCCGACGCCGCCCCGCTGGGTGCCAAAGCGCTGGCGGCTACTAGCTCGCGAGGATGGCGGGCGACCGCGCAGGCGCCAGAGGGCGGGGTGCTCGACGGCAAAGTGCCGCCTTTTTGGGCGAGGGCGGCGTGCTCGCAAGGTCGCGGTGTGCGGAGGCGCCGGGTATAAAGGCCACGGCGCACATGGTCACGGGCGAAAAGAGAAGGAACAAGGCTTGCCTTATCCAGATTCCGTGGGCAATACACGGATGTGCCCTGACAAAGGGCCCTCATTTGTTTGAATAAAAAATATAGCCACAAAGATTGTCACAATCACTTCAATAGCGCAATGGTCAGCCTCTCCGCGATACTTTGATACACTCGGACGGGTGTTCGAGCCCATGTGGCCATATTTTTTTCTTTTTTCTTTTTTTACTTTTTAATTATATTCATCAAGCTATGGGATCAACTGTGATGAACAACTGTGGGTTGCTCTTTTTAATCTTTGACTAAAACTTCTAACTAGTTTTTCTCCCTCATGATAACTCCAAATTGGATAATTTTTTTTTCTACATTTTTATAAAATCATTCTCTAACAAGTTGATGTGTTGATGTTTGTCATTTTTCATTCGACAAAGTCTGAATAATTCAAAAATTTATATTGTTTTTTAAGTGACATATTTACACCACAATTTCATACCAAATGATTTCAAATTTAACAAGCGATATGAATACCAAAGTTGTGTAACTCATCAAGACGCACAAACTTTATTTAGGTCATTTTTGGATTTGAGAAAGTGATATTATACATTGGTCAACAATCCTAGATTCACTCACATAGTTTAAGAAACTATGTTAGGGGTTTGTCAAATTTGTACTACGTATTATAACTAGTTTCTCAGATAAAGAAATGACCTAAATAAAGTTTGTACATCTTTGTGAGTTATGAAACTTTGGTATTTGTCACTTTTTGAGCTGACACCATTTAGTGTTCAAAAACTTTGCATCTAATTGTCATTATTTGAAATTCAAAATTTGGTTTGTCAAGCCTTTGTCACATGGAATAATGACCCAAATAAACTTTGTAGATGGTGATGACCTATGAAACGTTGTTATGAATCACTTTGTGATTTGACATCATTTAGTCACTATAAAAAATGTTGTTCGAAAATTGTCAAATTTTGTGTTTCAAAATTTGATTCTTAAAAAAAAAATCTGATGGAGAAATGCTGAAAACAAAAATTGTAGATCTTGCTGAATTATACAAATTTTATGTTGATGACTTCTTATTTCGAAATCGTTTACTATTTGAAAATACTGTTTGAAGCCCTCATATTTTTTTAAAAAATTTAAATTTATTAGGCTTTTAGGCCTCTCCCAATATAATTTAGGCCATCGGGCAACTACCTCTCGGCCAAATAAAAACCCGAAAACCCTCGCCCGAAAACCCTCTCTCGCGGTAATTAAGGTTCCCGCTTCCCTCTAATTTCATTAGAGGGGCCACCGGCCTGAGGCAGCTCCCGAAAATTTCACTCATGGAGTCACAAGCAGCCGTGACGCCCACTCCCCCCCCTCCCTCCCCACCTCCCCATTTCATTTCCTCCCCCCTCTCCCACCTCTCTTCCTCCCCCGCTCCCTCTCCCACTGAAACCCTATCCGCCTCCGCCCGCTTCGACGAAGCCGAGCCTCCTCCACCTGCTGGACGCGCGGGTAGCCTCCTCGGAGGTGTTGCGGCGCCTTCCCCGAGCTGCTTTGTCGGCGCCGAGGGTAGGGGAACCCGGATCCGACGCGGTTCCCTGAGGATTGGTCCGCGACCTCGACGGCACGACGCCCGGGTCCGTTCGCACCTCGACGACGACGCCACACGACGCCCCGGCCGGCTTTGCCACTACCTCGACGACTTCATCCCGTGACCTCCTCGACGAAATATGGTAAAGACTTCGACGCGGTGCAGGTGTAAGCCAAATCCCTACAACTTCGACGATGCTCTCATCTCTTGGATTAGGGTTTGGATCTAGAGTTGGATTAGGGTTTGCAGCTCGAAGTTGGATTAGGGTTTGGAGCTCAATTGGATTAGGGCTCGGATTGATAATATTCAGTTTGATTTCTGAAATACGCTTGAATGGATGCTTGTGATATCTATAGTGTTGATGACGCAGGCCGTGGATTAGTTGCCATGGAGAAATTTAATTATAAAAATAAGTCAAATAGCTGCAGAACATCATGCCATTTTATTTGTAGCATAATTTGGTTGTTGTTGACTTGCTCTTTTCTTCCCATATGGATTGTATATCAGTTTACTCTCGTGCCACAATGAGGACATTATTTTTAAGTCTTTTACGCAGTTTTAAAGCGCCCGATGTGTGATTTAAAATCGTATATATAGGTGCAAAAACAGTTAAGTCCATAAATGTGAACCACCTTTTTTTATGAATCAAACCTAATGCTGAAAATCCTGCGCTAGAGAGATATACTACAGCTGGAAGCTACCATTTAATAGTCACTAGACCAATTTGTGAATTCAACAATGTATCTCATCAATGGCACGCCTATTGCTTGGTAGCTAGGGCCAATTTTGCTATTCTAGATTCCCATGCCACAAGATCAATAAGCTTTTAATTACTTCCTCTGTCCTAAATTAACATGTGTTGCTTCCTGAAGCTTTGGGCTGTATCCAAAGTTAGGTGGGTTCCTAGAACCTCGTGACTTTACTTGACTGAAACATAGCCGATGGAGGCGATAAATTATGTCCGTTTCGATGCTATTTTGATCCCCTAAGATGTTGTAATGTTGTTACTTGCATTATCATATCATTATTTTAGACTATGGATAGCAGGTCCATCCATAGTCCTCAACCTCGCATTGCCATATCATAATATCTTCAAATATTATTATCGAGGAGTACATGTGTACACCATATCTCCCCGATATGCCTTGTGGTTCTGTGGTGCTTTTGCTCTGATTTTTCATGTTGTAGAGATTAGGTTGTATATTTTAATGCCTGAAGAAGTCATTATGATCCCCATTCCACGATGAAAAAGAAGAGCGCTACTCGAACATTGTATTTGTAAAATTCATGGCATCTTTATCAAGTCTCCATGGTCCACTTGTATCTTTGAGTTCCATTAAAAACTTGAAAATGTGGTCATGCATGTAAATTAAGGTGTTAAGGTTATCTCTGACCTGCCATAATCACAAAGCCACTTGAGTCGGTATAGGAACGCAACTGTCACCGTATGCATAAATGTATTTTAAGCTGTCCCTTTCCTCGATGAATTTTGAGTCAGGCTCGCTATTGTCCTTTATCGCATAAATGTATTATTGCTATCCACCGCAGAGTTACAACGCCGTGTTCGCTTTGAGAGAATCCTATTCTGCCTTATTTTTATAAAAGCTGTGCTGTTTTAGCGCCTCTAACCGTTCTTAATTATCCTGGTTGAACAAAGAGTGGAGACTTTTAGAGATACTCAATGGTTTTGAGATTCATATTGCATTGTCCATCAATTCAAATCATTTTATTTTTCCTTCATGTACTCTTGTTTTGTGACAGGTTTACATTTAGGAAATGCATTTCGTGAGGTCTGAATTTCTGTTATTAGTGGTTTACAGCTCCTAACAATATCTCGTGGAAATCTGTGTCATTATGATGATTAGGAAATAACCATACTTGGCTTGTGCATTTTGCAATTAGAATTGAGGTAGTGAATACTTATTTTCCCGGATACGAATCAAGTGCTTGGACTACTCACTGATCACTGATTGTTACCCGCATGTTGTTTGCCGATGGGTGTTAATTAATAAGTAGAATTTCCATTAATGCAACGGCCTCACGTGTCCTATGTGTTTACGCTTTTAAGAAACTTCAACTCCAATAACCGATTCACGAGAGGAAGCGAGACAAGAATGTAGCAAAATGATTAGAAGAAGATTTGAAGAACTTGGCCTCAACAAATTATCAAGAGAAGTAAAATCATTTGCAAATGTATCAAAGAACTTCAAGGGGAAAAGGGCAGGGAAAACGGGGTAGTCTTGCTGGAGATGCAGATGATTCGATTATCTCCCCGAACCCGAGGTTCGGGGAGAAACCGATGATGATGCAAAAGATTAGGTGAGGACATAGAGGACCAAAGAGGTTCGGCTAGACGAGGACCTAGTCAAGGAGCCTGCTCCACTAATGACTATTGAGGTACCTAGGGATGTGATGCACAATTGCATTGTTTACTTCTAGTAACATTTCATTATTGTACATGGTTTTCTAATTCACTCACATGCTTACAAGATCTGTTTCTCTCCCAGAGGCTCCCGTAATAATTATTTGCGAAAAAAAACCACCAAAAGCGCCGACCAACCGAGAAATGCCACCTGGAGGTTTAAGAAGGGGTAAGCGAGTGAGGTCCAGTCAACCAAATGAAATACCTGCTGAAGCCGAAGATACACCACTTGAAGAAGCAAACCAGGGTAAGAGAACCAGGCCTAGTGCTTCGGATGAGAGACGCCAAGGTGTGACAACAAGGGCCTCGGCCCACAATGAAACAGCCAATTGAAACAAGTGGTCTAGATCATCAAGAATTACCTCACATGCCGTAAGATGCCGATGGTTGTGGTGGAGGAGAGGGAGCAGGAGAGGAGCGTAATGAGGAATGACTCAAGAAGGCAAGTGTCATTTGCATTCAAATTCTGCAATTTACTTCAACTATCACAATTTTAGGAGCAACATGTATATTGATCATATTACACAAGTGTTGATAAAATGATCAAGATGATTTAAAATCAGATTTGACTCTTCTTGTCATGTGTTATGAATAAAACAAAGCACTGTATATAGACATCGATGTTATCAATACATGTGTTATGAATAAAACAGTACCTGTGCTATGGACCATGTATGTATAGCAGTCCTTAGTCTGAATTATGAGCAATTGATGTCACTGTTTGGCAACAAAAGTATTTTTTGAGTACAAACCTGAATGGGATATGCATGATTAGATAGATGTAGTATTCAGGCTGTACCTTGATAACTATTTGGAGCATGCAGCATATTGCTTTCAGATGTTTAATGCCAACATCATGCTAGTCATCAGTAAGTAGTAGCAGAGTCTATCTGTGCAACAATCAATTGCCTGTGAGCTCTGAATTTCTGTGTTAAATGCATTACAGTTCATGTATATTGATCAGAATACTCCAGGTGCTATTATTTCATTGTATGCTTGCAGCCTTGCAGTAGTTTGATTAATTAGTGGCACTTCAATGCATGTAGTTTCATTTTTCTAGGAATAAATATCTGCAGATTTGCAATAATTAAATCAATCTGAATTTTTTTGGGTCTTCTGTAGGGACTGCCCAAAGAGCTCCAAGAAAGAAAAGGCCACCAACAAAAGGAACAATGCTTGATAAGATGACAACAGCAATGAATTGCAAGTTGCCCATAAAGGTTGCCGAGGATTCAACAGGCCGCATGAACCGTCCAAGCCGCCAAATTAGCTTCGAGGTCGGTGTTCTTACTAGGACGCTTATTCCTATTAGAACCCATTGGAAAAACTAAAAAATGATGAAGACCTTTTTGAACAACTTTACAGGAAAGTTAGGTGTAAGTTCCTTTAACCTCTAACTATGTACATGTGACATGTAACCGTAAGATTGATTATCTTCAAGCAGCTATTGAATGATCTTAATCAAATATTTTCGAGACAAGGCTGGCCTTGGATGACACACATCGACCAACTAAGGAGGCTTGCTATAGTGTTCTCCAGGTCTCAAGTAAAGAATATGCGCTATAAGTTGAAGAAAACCTACTTCACCGCATTCCCATGACCGTGACGTAACAACCTCACCTGTAAAATACATGACCGATGCAAGAGTGGAATGAACTGGTTAAAGGCTGGATGAATCAAAAAACATGGTAAGTCCTCTGGTGCTCTTTCCTATATGAACTCCACAGCTAGGTCTCAGTGCAATACTTCATTCATGTTTCACATGTTGCAGCAAACAGCTGAGAAGAACAAGCAAAACCGTGCCAAAGTCAAGTATCACCAGATGACGGGTTCTCGCTGCTATGTTGCACAAATGCATGCATATGTATGAGAAGTGCACTACCGTATGCTTTCAGTTTTTTTTTTTACTCCAATGCTTCTTTGTACAAATTTAACTTCTCCGCTTCATTTCATGCCAAAATGTAAACAAAAGAAAAATGGCTCAAGCACGCAAATCAAGAAGATGCTCTTGGAGAACTGAAGACCCCGTTGAAGAAGAAGAACCCTTTGGCGAGGAAGATCTTGATCCAGTGGAGGTCTTCAAAGAATGCCATACCAGCCGAAAGAATGGACTGACTGACATGGCAAAAGAAGCTATTGTAAGTATAATATCACTATATACTCATAAGGCAACTTAGCTTATCTGACATGGCTTGTATTCTAGATGAATATCTTCCAAAGCGAAGTACAGAAGTGAAGAACTGTTAACTTGTTTATTTCTAAAATAATGGTGAAAATAATTTGTCTTTATTTTTGTTACCATTTTTAGCCTTATTATGCCACTGAATAAGATGCTAGTTTTGGTGAAATCCATCCATAGAAGTTATAGGTGATTTGACCAAGTGAGAATTTTTTCTTGATTCTTCCAGTGATACTTCTTTCATAGTGAATTTTAGAATGCTGCTACAGAATAGGTATTAGGATGGTTTTTACTCAGTGTCTTAACACCATTTTAAAACTGCAACAAGAATCTTAGGCAACTCACATATGATTGCAGATTCTTTTCCTATTCCCTTGGTTTGGTTCAAAGAAGGATCAGTGTAGGATCTTTTCTTTAGTAAACAATTTGCTTTGTGCTCACCACGCAACTGTTTAATATATTGAGCCATTTTGGTCTCACTGCATTCTTTGATTCACAGTTCTCACCTGTGCTTAAGAAAATTAGTGTAGAATCTTTTCTTTAGTAGATAATTCTGCATGATTAAGAGGCTTGAACTAGAGCTGCACTATGAGTCCTTTTATGTTCATATCTCTTTTTATGTTCATATTCTCGAACTGTTATTCAAAAATTATACAAGCTAGAAAATAAAACATTTTGGACAGCCATAGGCTGGAGCCTAGAGACAAAATTTTCCCACATCCAACATTTTTGACTCAAACCTTTTCCAAAAGGACTTCTAATAGTGAATCGGAGAGAGTAGATATCTTGAAATCATTTTATGGCCTTGTTTTATTTTAGATAGATAGTTCAACTCTTGGGCTGGAACAATCATTTACTCAATAGAGTAGCATAATGTGTTGTTATTTTCATTAAGCTAATCTCCGAAACTTGCCTAATTATGTTGAATCAGCAAATTGTCTCTGACAAAACTCTACAGCTAGAAGAATCTAGTCGATTGTGAAATGTGAATGTGAATTGCTTTGTGCAAAGAAAAGAATACCAACAAATATATGTTTGGTTAAATGGTATACATCTCGCTGCCCGAGTTGAATTTGTTCTGCTTAATGAATGAGCCTGTGTGTTCTTTGGTAACTTTATTTCTCCGTTCATGGTTTTATAGCTTCGTAGTCAAGTGTATCTTGAGATTGAAGCCTGATATAATCCACTTGCTGCTACTTCTATACTTCCTTCAGTTATGTATGCCAGTTTTTTTTGGATAGCATATTATTCCAGCTAATTAACATTTGGATTTGGATTATGTCGGTGACATGGAAGATTTGAAGGTCGGCGATTACTCAAGTGTAGAGGTTGTCTCCAACGTCCTCCCCAAGAATAGCGCCAACATCTTCCCCTCAAGAACATTGGTATGCAGCCCATAAGCCCGACAAAACCAGCCACAACCAAAGAAAGGGCGCTCCCAGAACAAGTAGCAAAATGAAAGAAGAGGAAAAGAAGCTCTCAAAGATGAAGTGAATGTGCTGAAGAATGTATGTAAGAGCAACGAGGAAGCTCTTGAGAAGACCCAAAGAGAGGTGCAAGAATACAAGCGGGAAATGGAGGAGAACAAGAAGGCATTGAATGAAACCAATGCGCTGCTACGGCGCCTTCTTATGATCAACAAAGCCGGTCCCGGTCCTTCAAATTGATGAGCTGCTCGGGTGCCTATT
This sequence comes from Hyparrhenia diplandra, assembly GCA_015847255.1. Lineage (NCBI taxonomy): Eukaryota > Viridiplantae > Streptophyta > Magnoliopsida > Poales > Poaceae > Hyparrhenia > Hyparrhenia diplandra. Next base: position 658,595 of record JADLZK010007622.1, on the reverse strand, counting down.
TTGTATATATGGTGAACACCCGGTGGTTGCTGGGGTGTAACTTGGTCTTTGGGTGGGTGCTGTTGAAATCTGTCATGAACTATGTTCGATGTCTAGTCTAGTTTTACGTGGTGATGCACTAGTCTGTTCTATGTTTGAACTAGTGTCGGTGATGAACTACTGTTTGAACTTGATTGTGTGATGAATTGTCATGATCGGCAGCCTATTTTCTTCGTGCTATTTTTGTTGTCTTTTATTCTGTATTAAACCTCGTATGATTTGTGACTTGTGTGTCTCATTATATGTGCTGTGTTGAATTTCTGTTGCTCGTGCTTTAACAGTAAATCAGCCACGATAATGGGCATGTGGTGAGACAGAAAAGTGACACATGGCATGACCTGAATTGGATACGTGGTGGCACCAGAGCATGACACGTGGCAGCACCGAAAGAGGACACGCGGCTGTATAGAATGCGGACACGTGGCGCCACAGAAGAGGACACTGGCCGCACCAGAGAGGACACGTGCTGCCAGCGTGGCACACGTGGACGTCACCGCCAGCCTGGCGGCGTGCCACATCACCCGCCCGGCGTGTCCAAATACCACGTGGCGGCGTCTTTAATGACCAAATTAATGACCATTTGGGCTAGTCATAGAACAAAAGAAGTTCCATGACCACTAACGTGTTGGTCATAGAAGAAAAGCAGTTCTATGACCAATTTTGCTCGATTGGTCATGGTTGAACAAATGTGACGCTCCATCTGTGGACGATCCTAAATTCGTCACTAATTGGTCACAAAAAACAGTTCGGTGACGAAATTGACGCGTTTCTGTGACCAAACGTTTTGGTCATAGAAAAGAAGTTCTGTACTAGTGGGAGCCTCTTTTAGAGAGACCTTCCAAGCATTTGTTAGTGACTTGCCTATCTCGAAGAACAAGAACAATGTCTATCTTTGCCACCAAGAACAAGAAGAGGTCATTTGAAGGGAGCTCAAATCGAGTTTTTGCTCCGCTCGCTCGTCATCAAGCTACCGCCCACCTGCTGCACCATCACGGTATGTACCACCACAGAAGAAACCGCAGTATGGGAATTCTTGCTACAAGAAGGCTTATGTTACCCCTGCCCTAAAGGGAAAGATAGCTCAGGGTGCTAGATACAGGCCCCCTACCAATAACAACTGCTATAATTGTGGGAAGCCAGGACATTTCTCCAAGTTTTGCCCGCAACCAAAGAGGAACCAACACAATAGGCGTAACATTGGACAAGTTCACTTCACCAATGTCAAGAAATTCCAGAAGGAGACTATAATCTGGCGGCACGTGCCTAGTCAACAATCATAATCTTTGTTGTATTGTTTGATTACGATCATCGCATTCATTTATGAGTTAAGCATTTGCACAAGAGCATAATGAAAAGATATCTAAATTAGATTATGGGTATCGTATTAGCTCAGTAGGAGCTGATCAACTTACTAAGAAGATAGTAAGAGATGTACAGATTAAAGTTGGGAGTTTAGAAATTTTGACTTCTCTAATAGTATTACCCGGTTTGAGTTTGGATGCCATTCTGGGAATGAATTGGATGAAGAATTGGGGAGCAATTATAGACACTCTGAATAGGGTAATCCTTTTGAGAGACCCCTGTGATGGAAAGGAACTCCAGATCATTCTTCCCAATACCCCTAATCTAGATCGTGTCTCTGCTGCTCTACAAGTCACTAGTATCTCTGATATACCAGTGGTATGTGAGTTTCTGGATGTTTTCCCAGACGAGTTACCAGGTTTACCACCAGATAGGGATGTAGAGTTTGCAATAGAGTTACTACCAGGAACAACACCTATATCTAGGAGACCCTATAGGATGCCACCTAATGAGTTGGCCGAGTTGAAAGTTCAGATACAAGAGTTGCTAGATAAAGGTTTGATTAGACCAAGCTCTTCACCATGGGGATGTCCTGCTCTTTTTTTGAAGAAGAAAGACCAATCTTTGAGGATGTGTGTGGATTACCGACCACTCAATGTGGTGACAGTAAAGAATAAGTACCCTTTGTCCCACATTGACATTCTTTTTGATCAATTATCAAAAGCTAAAGTTTTCTCCAAAATCGATCTTCGCTCGGGTTACCATCAGATCAAGATCAGACCGCAAGATGTCCCGAAGACTGCTTCCTCTACCAGATATGGGCTGTATGAGTATCTTGTCATGTCCTTTGGCTTGATAAATGCTCCAGCTTATTTTATGTACCTAATGAATTCGGTATTCGTGCCCGAGCTAGATAAATTCATGGTTGTGTTTATCGATGACATTTTGGTATACTCGGAGAATGAAGAAGACCATGCAAAACATCTGAGAACAGTGTTGACCAGGACTATGAGATCACTAACTTTATGCTAAGTTTAGCAAATGTGAGTTTTGGTTAAAGAAGGTACAATTTCTTGGACATGTTTTATCGTAAGAAGGAATTTCGAGAGGACCCAGTAAAGTTCAAGAAGTTATGGATTGAAGGCACCGACCTCTCATACAGAGATTCGAAGTTTTCTTGGTTTAGCCGGGTACTATCATCGATTTATACCCAACTTTTCTAAGATCGCCAAACCCATGACGAGGTTGTTGCAGAAGGATGAGAAATTCGTGTGGACACCGGAGTGTGAGACAGCTTTTCGTACACTACGAGAGTTGTTAACAACCGCACCGGTACTTGCACAGCCGGATATAGAGAAACCTTTTGATGTGTTTTGCGATGCATGTGGTATAGGTCTAGGATGTGTACTAATGCAAGAAGGGAGAGTGATTGCTTATGCATCACGGCAATTGTGGAAACATGAAGTGAATTATAGAACCCATGATTTGGAGTTAGCCGCCGCCGGCATGCTTTGAAGATTTGGCGCCATTATCTCGCTTGGAAATATGTGTCATATTTACACCGATCACAAGAGTCTGAAATATATCTTCACTCAAGATGAGCTGAACATAAGATAAGGAAAGAAATTGCAGCTCATGTAGCAAAGTATGATAATTGTTGCAGAGTCAAGGCCATTCATATGAAACCCGCTGGATTGCTACAACCATTGCCTACTCCTGACTGGAAATGGGATCACATAACTATGGATTTAGTTGTGGGACTTCCACGTACCCAACAAGGATTTGATTCAATTTGGGTAAATGTGGATAGACTAACCAAAGTAGCACATTTCATTCCGGTGAATATTAGATATCAACCTCATCAGTATGTAGAAATCTATATGGCTCAGTTAGTTCGTCTTCATGGAGTACCCAAAACCATAGTGTCTGACCGAGGATCTCAGTGGACCGCTAGATTTTGGGAATGTCTACACAAAGCACTAAATACGAAGTTAATTCACAGTTCGGCATACCATCCACAAACTACTAGACAAACCAAATGTGTGAATCGATTCGAAAGATATGTTGAGAGCATGTGTTTTTGTCTTCTAAGGGTTCATGGGACAAATGGTTACCCTTTGCGTAATTCTCTTATAACAATAGTTATCAAGCAAGTATTCAGATGGCACCATTCAAGGCTTTGTATGGTAGAAAGTGTAGAACACCTTTGAACTGGGTTGAAACAAATGGATAGAACTTATTATGGCATCGACTTCATTGATGAAGCGTAACGTAAGGTTAGGACAAAGGCAACAACATATGGCCGTAGCTCAAGCTCGTCAGAAAAGCTATGCTGATAAGCATAGGAAACCTTTGGAATTCCAAATTGGTGATTATGTGTATCTCAAGGTGTCACCAATGAAGAGAGTGCAATGCTTTGGAGTTAAAAGAAAGTTAGCACCCAGATTTGTAGGTCCTTATCATATCATTGCAAGGAAGGGAAAAGTGGCTTATCAATTACAACTACCTCGGGAGATGAAATCAATCTTCGGTGTTTTCATGTGTCTCGGTTGAAGAAATGTTTGAGAGTGCCCCAAGAACGTATCCCAGTCAGAGATGTTGAAGTTAACACCGACCTAACATACTTTGAAAAGCTAGTTCAAATATTGGATACCAAAGAAAGAGCAACTCGTAACAAGGTTGTGAAGCTACACAATATTCAATGGAGTAATCATACAGAGAATGATGCTACATGGGAAACAAAGGAGTATCTTCGTGAAGTTTAACCTGTGTTTTATAACGAAGGGTCAGTACCGACAAATCTTGGGACAAGATTTTCTTAAGGGGGGAAGATTTGTAACACCCTAGGTGTTAACCACTGCATAATCATATGCATTTCATATCATAATCATCATTTGCATACATGCATTTGCAATTAGTACCATTGTATGCTTATAATTGCTTTATATGCCTTTTTATGCCATGCTATGTATCAAATGCTTACATATTAATTGTTTAATCTTTAATTGTGCTTAATTATATTTAGAAGATGTTTTAGAGCATGGTTGCTTCTGGTTATGCCAACTATAATGTGCTTTGCTTAGACTTGCTTAAAAGTGATAGCTAGAGTGTATGCATGTTTGTGCACCCTTTATAAAAAGTGTAGCAAATTTTATATAGAACAAAAGTTGTTAAATGCTTGTTTCATGAATTTGGGTGGAGCATGTTCAAAAAGTTGAAAATCCGTTGGTTTGCATATGGTTTTAGGGTTTATTTGATTTTTGGAATGCTTCGCCTTGACTATGATTAGTTCCAAATTTAGGCCAATCTAGACAAAACATGTTATATATGAAATGTTCTAAATTTTATGAGCTTCATTTCATGTTTAATGAGTTTTGACTGAATCGGCTCAGATCTTGAGGTCCAGGGCAAAACAGTTTGAAGTTGAATAGAGAGCCGGCATTTTAGTGACGACTAGGTCCTCGCCGACAGGAAAATGGCCGGCCACCGCCCATGTCGCCCAACGCCCAAAGCCGAGACGTGGCGGCGCGGGGCCGCCGGGTGACGGTGTCGACTTGCGCACCAAGCTCACCGGCTCCCGACCGATTTAAGTAGCTCACGGCCCCGTCCTAACCCTAGCCGCCCTCCACTTCGCCCCAAGCGCCGCCAAATTGCGGGCTTGCCGGCAAGCACCACCAAGAATAAAGACCGGCCCGCCGGCCGCGCCATCGCCGGTGTGCCGCCGCCTAGCTCCATCACCACCGCACCAAAAACACGCCCATAGCTCTGCACACTCCTGCTCTACCTCGCCGACTAGATAGCCACGCTAGAGAAGCAATGGTAAGGGCGTATTTCATGGCTTTCCGGGTTGCCGGAGTCCGACTGCCATGGCCGCCGTCGTCACGAGCTCACCATCGCGGTTCAGGGCCACTTTTCTCGTGAACTTTCTTGTGTTCCATGCTCGTCCCATCGTTATCTAGCTAGGGTTGCAAGTAATTGACGTTTTACGCCGCCGTTTAGCCGGACCGCGGCCGCGCCGCCGCCATGTCTGCCGCCGACGACCAGTGCGTCGCCGTCGAGCATCTTCTATTGGCACTTTCCTTCGATTGAGTTGGATTTCGGCATCATAGCGGCCTCGCGGAGCTCTTGCGCACTTCATTCTAGCCCACCATCACCGGAACAATGGTCGCGCCACCATGCAGCGCCGCCGCCACGAGGTCCCCGTGGCCGTGCTCGCCGAGCTCTCCCTTCCCCTTTTTCTATGCGCAATAGGGTCACCTCGTCGTGTACATGCTCGAGACCCGCTAAAGGCGCCGCTCCAAGCTCGCTCGACGAAACGCCGCCGCGCCGCCGCAAACTCGCCGCCCGCCACCGCCGTAGCTCGCCGGCCGCGCTAGGGCTTGTAATAGCACATGACTTGGGTACCAATGGTTAGATCCCATCGAGAGCAAGCCGCCGCTGTCCTCGGGCCGCCGAAACCCACCGCCCGGTGAAGAGCCGCCGACCCGACCGCTGCCCTGTTTTTGTCCCAGACCGACACGCGGGCCCATGCCGCCGGCGCCTTTTTCTTTTATTTCTTTCTTTTCCGTAAATGATTGCATATATTGTAAAATCTATGTAGAGCTCGTTTTTAGCTCGGAATACCAGGTTTATATGTGATTACCGGGCTGAATGTTGATAAGTTTGAAATTACTTTGAGATTTCCTAATACCGGGTTTATATGTGTGATTACGTATCGAAGCGAGTCCCTTGCAAGGGCACTTTTATACTTAATTACATGTAAATTGGTCGGCTCACATCACGTATATCGTGTTTACCTTTATGAACATTGGTATATTATACAAGTCATGTTACCTTGTCCATGTCCATATTAGAGGCTTTTACACCATGTCTTCCTTTGTATTCAGGGTATCATTATTTATATTTTCCCAAAGGAAGACATAGTGTAAAAGCCTCTAATATAGACATGGACAAGATAACATGACTGTATAATATACCAATGTTTATAACAGGGGTAAACATGATATATTTCAAGATAGTGTGACACACACACTCAAGCCAATCTCAACGATAAAGATAAAAGAATGAATAAAGAATAAACTAAACTGGAGCAGGCATATCCTAAATAGCTATGTTAAGAGAGCAGATATACATACATGCTTTTATACCGTTAGAGATTCTAGGTTAAAATAGCCATGGCCACTGTTGACTTACTTCGGGCACCGGAGCGCACCGGGTCTGCCAGGCGATACCAGCTTATGGCTCTACGCCATACTCGGACATGGGGAATGCTACGGATGAACAGGGTTGTCACCACCTACGGCCATCCCCTCAACCATACGTGTATGAGGCAAACAAAGGTAGCCCCAAGCCTAGACACCACGTCTAAGCTTTGACTACTACTCTAGCGTGTCGACAAGGCTTACCCCGTCCCCGGGTCCTTCTACTAGAGCATCCGCCACGAGGCCGGACGACGAACCCGCAAACCAACAATGACCAAGACTAACTCAAAGCAGAACTCATCACCTCAACTTAGCTCCAGGTCCAAACATGTATGTATGATAGATTAAGCATAAAGTTATATATAACAAGATCATAACATGAAACCTATATACTAATTCATATGCCAAGGTCATATCATAAGAAATATACCCTAGTTCATAAGCATAGCTATATTGATAAGTAAAGAACAAGAACAAGATAAAGAACATGACAACATGACAATGATCAACTTAAAGAACATTGTATTGATCATACCAAGTATCTCCAAGATGTTCTTGATCTTCTATTACAAGCCTTGCCAAGCTCCTACTATTATAAATAGTAAAAAAGATACAAGTGGGGGAGGGAGGCTCTTGTGTGTGATGACTGGAGCTCTCCCCATATATTTATAGCTAAGATGGTCAGTTTGGCACTGGAAAATAAGGAAGTGCCACATGCAACCGCCTATGCATGGCGGCATACAACCGCCAGAGAAAACTGGGCCCGAGAGGCGGTGTTTGGGGTGCGGGCGCACCTGGGTGCGGCCGTACCCGGGCTGGCTCCTCTCGCCACCGCCTTTGGCAGGTGGGCTGGTGGATGGGCCTAGGTCACATCCAAGGTGGCACTTTGTTTTTTCTGGATTATGAATTCTGCATTGCGCTTTGTTCTTTACTTTGTGCATTTCCACTAGTTTTCGGTGTTTGTCCCGCAAAAACATGTATTATCGAGAAACAAGTGGAACTAGGTCAAAGTATATGCATATGTGTTGAAACATTATTCATTCCTCCTATTTTGGACTAAAATTGGCCGTTAGAAATGGTCGTTAGTGACCACCAACAAGTCCCCAAGCATAACCTTTGCTCGCATCGAGCAAATAGCTAAAATACTTGGTTGTTGATCAAGAGTTGCTTCAAAACAGAAAAACTTATGCCCGGGATTAACCGAGGCGGGTATTTTTATTCAAGCAAATGCCTCACAAAATCAATTTATCTTTGAATGGTCCTCCAAAAATATCCCCTTTTTAGATGGCCGAGGACCAAGCAAGCCCAGCGAGGCCCGATAGACACATTCTAATGTAAATATGTTACTAAGGGTTTCACTCCTCACCTCACCCTCTCACCTTCCGACCCACCGCGCCCCTCCCGAAGTTGTGACTCCTCACCGCTGCCGGCCCCCGAGCACCACTCACCCCCTCTCCATCACTCTCTCCTTCTCCCCTCCCCGAACAGCGCCGCCACCCTCTCCTTCTCCCTCTCCCCCGTGCGACCTTGCCCCTCCACTCGTTCTCTCTACTCTCCAGGTGGCAGCATTGGCAGGGCACTTCCCGGAAGTGCACGCGGGGCCGCTCGGTGCTTGCGCTGCGTGTGTCCCCCACTACGGCAGGAGGTTGTAACTCGCGGCTGACTAGAGCTCGTGGGCGGTCGGATCTAAGTAGTGGACCACTTCACCTCCCCGTCGACCTCTAGCTTTGGTGGCGCTCCAGCATCAATGACGTGAGGATGACGACGACCGAGGAGCACAAGGCGAGCGGCCACCACCGGATCCGGCATGGAGGAGGCCAGATCCGCGAGGAGTAGACTGGATGCAGCGGTCTCGTGCAACGGCGGCGGCGGCGTGCGGTGGCGGCGCGAGGCCCGCATCCAGGCTCGGTTAGGGCTGGGCTGCGGGATTTTTATTTTTTTCTTTTGTTTTTTATTTGATTTACCGGAGCCGGCATTTCAACCGCCTTGGTAAAGATTGATTTACCGTGACCTTCGGGCCGAGGCGGTTGTAATGCCCATTAGAGGGTACATGCCAGATATACAACGTGCTAGCTGTTGCTTCAGAGCCTTACGCGTTAAACTAATCAATAATGTTTCAAGATTCAAATGTCATATCAGCAGCTGTAAACTAGTCGATCATCATTTCCATCCATTGGAGAATGCAGGCGTGTTGAGAACTCCAATACGAAGGCCGATGGTGAACTACTACTGCTACTTTAGTTTTTTCTGTTTATGACCAAGGACAAACGGAGGAAGCAATTTTCTACACCATCATCATCTCTCTACCTAACATCCACTCACTCCTTTGTGTTTTCTTCTTTATCTCTTGTGATGTGGGGTGTTGGCGGCAAAGGTGACGTGCTGGCGCAATTGGTGATGACATGAAGATGATATGCAGTTGCGTGAGGCATGGAGATGGGTGCGACACCTCTTTCATTTGTGTGCGGTGAACCAGTGAGGGCGGGTGTCCATCGGGTGTGTTGGCCTCAACTTTTTGCATACTAGCATGTAGGACAGTCACTGCTAGTCTGCTATTGCACCTGCAAGTTGTGCCGCGATGCACCCCGGCAATGCGTTCCAGCGCGATTTCGAACCAGATAACGATAGTATGCTCAGCCATGCTGGGTTTGTGGTAGGTCCCAGACACAATGAAAGAAGACGATCCCCTTGGCTGAGATTAGACGTGTCTTCTGCCAATTAATCTGCCCTCTGTGAAGGTATCCAACTAGTCTTAACTCTTGTCCCGTGCATGTTATCAAATTGATTATATATGTTGAAGGATAATACAAAACTATGGAAGCTATTCAATAGATGTCCATGGACAGTGCATAGAGTGACTCATCTCCTCAACTTTCGAAATCAGACGAATTGGACCCCTTCAATAGTTAAAAATGGTTTCGAACCATGACATCTTTTTTAGTTAAAAATATATGTGGTAAACATTAGATAAGGTCTTCAGACAAAGAAAATTATCTTCAAACTTCTAAAATTCGAGGAAAATCCAAGATATATACTACGACAAGAGACACTCATATATAATATTTGGAGCTCGTAAAATTATCAAGGAGGCTTCCAGAAATTTGACTGGGTGCTCTAGAAAAATATTCTTAAAAACCATCAAAATATTGTAACGTTCACATTCTGAAATTTTTCCACAATGAAAACATGATATGAAACCAATAGACTGCAACCAACATTCATACGTATATTGTCTAAGTAGATAAGGACTTCCTTATCCAGATATTGCAAACATTTGCTTCACGAAAGCTGCTACAACTACTATACGCATGTCCGTTAAGGGATATATCTTGTTTCAGAAACTAGTAAAAATTTCTATAGACTCCGGCAGTACAGTAGGTCAAGATAAGGCCGGCAGCATCTTTTTTCCACACCACAAAAAAAAAAAAAAAAAAAAAAAAAGTTATGAAAGCTCTATCGCTAGTTGATCATGGAGACATATAGTTTGTGAATATTTTAAATATGCAAACACTGTGAATAGATAAAGACCCCGTGACCCCGGAGCGTGTGTGTGTGTGTGTATATATATACACAAGCGACAACACATTGCTGCTTCACAAACACACAAAGTAGCATGAAACACCTACCAGCAGCCATGAAGGACATGCAGTGGATTGTCCTAGTCCTTGCTCCCACAGCCTTAGTTTTCTTCCATATAGCTGGAGACGCTGCAGCTTCCGGCGTGGTGCCATCTCCTCCAGTGTCACCGCCACGCCCTACCTGCAAAGGAGACACTAGCATGTGCGGTAACGTATCGATCCCATACCCATTTGCCATCAGCCAGGACTATGCCTTGCCCATTTCAATGAATTCAGGCAACTTCACTATCACTTGCAATTATAGCTTCGATCCTCCTAAACCATTCATTGGTAACATCGAAGTCATAAGCATCTCGCTGGAGGACGGCCAGGTGGTCGTCCAGTCCTTGCTTGCGTTCGACTGCTACAACTCGTCATCCAACCCTAACTCTTGGTGGGTGTACTTCACCTTCGTCCCGCCGTACCTGATCTCGTCGACAAGCAATGAATTTGTTGCCATTGGGTGCGACACAACAGCACTCCTGGCAAATAAAGATCTAGATCACAAGAAGTACAGCACCGGCTGTATCAGCTACTGCGCGAGCGTGGACGACGCAGCCAAGGATGGTTACGACTGCGTGGGGCTGGGCTGCTGCAAGACGGGTATTGTTGATAACCTTGACACCATGAGAGTTTACTGGGGTGATGACACAACCCGCCGCAATAATGCCTATAACTACAGCCCCTGCAGCTATGCCTTCATGGCAAAGAAAGGCTGGTATGTACAACTCTCTCCAGCTGAAATATAGGTCCAACTTTTCAAATTTGGACCATGCTTTTAGGAAAAAGTATTAACACCTACAGCATGGAAGAAGTGAATTAGTAAATTATGTTTCGTAATGGATACAGTGATGCTTATTTAATATTGCAAATGTTATTACTCTTTTCCATAAACTTTTTGAAAATTTAAAAGTTTGACTTAAGACAGACATATATAGAATCCCTTATGTTTCAGTACGGAGGAAGTATGTATACCCAAAAAATGTGTATGATGGAGCTTGGCTACACAGAAGGCCATAAATATCTTCAGCCATACGTGTGGGCTGGCATCTTCAATTAGTTTGTGAAAATAGATAGGAGGATGCATATTTGGCTGACTGTACAATATTCTCATCAGGTACAAGTTCGGCCCACAAGATCTTTATGGTCAAGGAAACAATAGCTTCCTGAAACGGTTTAATAATGAAGCTGTCCCGCTCGTGGTTGACTGGGCCATCAGGAACAACGGATCTTGTCTCAGTGAGTCAGTAAACCTCGCCTGTGTCAGTAACAACAGCACCTGTGTCAACGCCACAAACGGGGATGGGTTCCTTTTGCAAGTGCACAACAGGATACACGGGCAATCCCTATGTCCCAGGCGGATGCACAAGTTAGCGGAATTTATCTAGCTCCTGTACTTAATTATATTATTTTTACAGTATACATTTTTCTTAAGAAAATGGAATTGTCTCAGGGCTCATCGACCGCACTCAGCCATGGTTTTATAAGTAGCTAGGCAGTCAAAAAATAGGTGATCAATTGTTTCATTACAATCACAAAAAGTTGCATAATTTTTTGAGATCTACAACTTTTTGATTTAATCATTTTTCCATATCTTTTGTAAAATTCAAATTCACTGCAGCTCCTATTTTTAGAGGTGGCTGCAAATAGAGCAAAAAAAAAAACAAAACAAGAGATGTAGCAAAAAAAAAAATGTGTGTACCAACCTTTGTCATTTGAAGCTTCAATTTTTTTTTTTTCTACATCTTCATTAAATAACATAGCCCCTTTCCTGCAAAAAAAAAAGGTGCTACAACATGTATTTACCTTGCAAATTATGGTTGTTATGGACTCATCAAGGTCATGTGTGGTCACGAAATAGCTAGAAACCTAAACAAATATGATTAATTACCATTGTCATCACATCATGTGTGGTTCCCTTATAGAAATGGCCGGCTATTTAGTTTTCCACAAAGTGATTCAAAACAAAAACATTGTGACCTATTGTCTCCTACATGGTAATAGGTCACCATATTTCATCAAATCTCCTAGTTTCTATTAATAAAAAAGGTTTAACATCGTACCCAAAATTCATTGTTTTAGACATTTGTAAAGGAGTTACATGTATGAGGGACCACGGAACCTATCAAGGGGAATCACTTAGATCCACGAACTTTGGAAATACTTTTCTAGGTCCCTAAACTTATTAAGCGGTGGATTTCATGTCCTTAAACTTGCTAAGTGGTGCACGCAAGCTCCATAGTTGCACCAAATTGACCATTGTGATGCCCCACTCTATAAGTTAAGGTCATGGACCTAAGTGATACCACAAGTTCAAGGGTTGCTCATGCATGCATTTTACTGCTTCTAAAGGGACATTGTATGTATTATTCGCTGAGCTATTTATTTTTGATCGAGCGAGCTCCTTGAGCTATTTATTTGCATCTTGTTGTGCAGATATCAACGAGTGTGCGAATAGCACTAGTCCTTGTGGCAAGGATAGCACGTGCAAGGATACGGATGGTGGTTTTGAATGCCAATGCAATTTTAACCGTAAGGGTGACGGCAAAATTGAGAGAGGATGTGATGAATACATATTTCCGCCGTATGCTATAGCTGCCGTAGGTGAGGTTCATTAATAACACGCACCACTCTAGTTTTGAATTATTACACACTGAGTTGTTCACTGCTGTAACTGTTTTTTATGGAAAAATATTTAATAGTAGATTTTGGTTTTTTTTTTTTTTTTTTTTTTTTTGCAACATGGTGTGTAGCCTAACATAAGAATAAAAGCATTTCACACTATATATTTTTAGCCACAACTTTTAATTATACACATGATGATATCTTCTCAGCTTTTAACCGTTTGGTATGTAAATGTATTTCAAACTATAGTTGAGAATATATAAAATCTCTTTGTGATCTATATTTATGGATAAGTTTTTCTATGTTGATTTATTTTAAAAATCTTACTATTACTAATTAGAGGCCCCCAGCGGATGTTTTTCTTATTGGATGGCCAGATATTTCTGATTAATATGAGATTTTCTAGTATTTATCTTTTTTCTAATATGAGATATTTTGACTAGTATTACTAATTAGGGGCGTGTCTCGGTGAGGATTAAAGTGGAGGCTCTGTTGGGGCTTCTAATTAGTAATAGTAAGATACTAGAAAAATGCCTCCGTGTTGCTGCGGGGGGTTCCAAATAATTTTGAAATTAGACTATTTATATTTATTGTTATATGAATAAAACTATCTTAAGTTAATTTTGGTTAATAGATTGACACATCGATGTAGACAACTAAATACATGTTAGTTGATGAAGAGATAACTATCATAATTACATGTGCTAGTTCGCTATAATTACAAGTTCTAGTGGACTGTTGATGTGGATAGCTTGCATGTTGAGAGAAATCTCTCGGTGAGGTTTTATTTTGTAAGGCTATAATTACAAGTTCTAGTGGATAGCTTGCATGTTAAGGAAAATCTCTAGTACATAAAAGTATAGGATAGTATAGGATGTGATATGTGGAAAGAAATTTTATTTTAGAATAATCAAGCTTAACATTCTGTTGCCAATGTGAAGCATACACAACAACAGAATGGCTAAACTTTGTATGCTAGCTGAATGGCTAAACTTGTATCTTACTTTTGCAGCAACAGTGCCTGCTGTCGTCCTGGCATGTTTTGCTATTATTGTCCTTCAGACACGGAAGCAGAGGATGCTTTTTAACAAAATGGTGGTGACATTCTGAAGAGTGTTGGCATCAACATTTTCACCAAAGCAGAGTTGAAGGCGATCACAAAGAATTATAGCAAGCGCGTTGGAGGAGGGTTCTTCGGTGACGTCTACATGGGCACCATCAAAGACGGTGCCCAAACCCAACATGTTGCTGTTAAATGTACCGTGACAAAAAAGCAGGCACGCCTGCGGCAGAAGATATTGCGATGTGAGGCACCACAGCACGAGCAGGAAGAGGCCTGGAAGGATGGCTTTGTGAAGGAGATCACCTTCCAATTCCAGATTAAGCATCCAAATGTGGTCCGCCTCATTGGGTGCTGTCTGGAAACGGATGTCCCCATACTGGTCTTCGAGTACGTCAGCAATGGAAGCCTCCATGACAAGCTTCACGTTGCCGACAAGCACTGCTATATCTCGCTGCTTCAGCGCCTGGACATTGCCATTGGCTCTGCACAAGCTCTCTCCCACATTCACTCCCATGGTGATTACAACCACGTGCATGGGGACATCAAGCCAGCCAACATCCTCCTTGATGAAAACCTCGAGGCTAAGGTCTCTGACTTTGGTTCGTCAAAGCTCCTGTCTGTCAATAAGTATGTTGAGGACGTGGCTACAGATGGGAACTATGCAGACCCAGTGTACTACAAGACTGGGCGATTCACAGTGAAGAGTGATGTCTACAGCTTTGGTGTCGTGCTCCTAGAGCTAATTACGAGGAAGACATCTAGGTATGGTGAGAACCGCAGCCTACCCATCGATTTCGAGAAGTCCTGGAAAGACCAAGATCAGAGATGGAGTATGTATGATCCAGATATCTTATCTGATGACCCTATTCTCAAAAAGTGCCTAGACATGGTTGGCACACTTGCAGTTGAATGCCTCAATGGTGACGCTGATAAGAGACCGACAATGGGAGACGTGGTGGTGGAGCTTAAGAAGGTGAAGTCAATAGCCTATGAAGGCTCATGCTTGGAGGCACCCATAGTAGATGAAGCAAGCAAACATGCAGGGTCATCATCTTGAGCAACCCTAATTGTGTAGTAACCTTGAGTTCTTATAATTGTTCAGTCGATTTTACCAAATGTATATGTATGCTGGTTCTATTTCCTTTTATATTGGTAGCTTGGTTGTGCCAAATTACAACATTGTGTGTGTCAGGGAAAAGGACTTGGAAACGACCTCTTGGAAACCAGGGCCATGTATTTATAGATCGAAGTAGGATACAGTGTGCTATAATAAATGGTGTGGGCTCTAACATTTTATAAAGTCCGCCTAACTGGTGTATGGCACTTCATGAATAATGCATAATATAAGAACTCAAATTCCAGAAGGCTTCCAAGGTCGGTGAGGAGGTTGTCAGTGAGGAGCATGGGCGCCTTACATTCAAGTCCTGAAGATGAACATGACAATCTATAACAAACTATTTGGAAGAATTGAATTAGAAGAAACACTCGAACCATCCAGCAAAGCTACCTAACAATCACTGAGGAGATTGCTTTTGGAGCTCTACTCTACCGACATGATCTTAGTGTTGACTTTTGATTTCATTATTGGTCTTGTGCACTACATCAATGTTGAATCTGTAATAATCAAAACATCTACCTAGAGCGTTGCACATGTCATGAGAAAGCAGGTAAAATATATCATTCATCATTCCGGTCAACAACTAATTATTTGCCTGTTATTTGCTTCATATTTTCTATGGCTTATATTTGGTCTAATTAGTGAAGACATGCAAGATGCTATTCATTTTCTTATGTTAATGGCGTCTAAGAAAATGTAATGTTCACTACTATAAACTATATCAGAGACAGTCGAAATCAGTTTCCGAAGGCGGCAGTACCGTCTGCCTCCATACCAACGTCACTGTTAATCCCATAACAGCGGAGACGGGCCACTGCCCACCTCTCAAAATCAGAACATAGGTGTATTTAGATCCAAAAAATTTTATACCCAAAACTATCACATCGAATGTTGTGGCACATGCATGGAGTATTAAATCTAGACCAAATAAAAAACTAATTGCACAGTTTGCTTGCAAATTGCGAGACGAATCTAATGAGCCTAATTAGGCTGTGATTAGACACTAAACTGCTATAGTAACACATACGCTAATGACGGATTAATTAGGTTTAATAAATTCATCTCGTAGTTTATAGGTGGATTCTGTAATTTATTTTATAATTAGTCCTCGTTTAATACTTCAAATGTGTGCTAACATACGCCAAAAACTTTGCCGTAAAGAACTAAACACCCCCACAGTTGCCCACTGACAGACCCACTTTTGAGCCCACCGCCAAGTCCACTCTTGAGCCTGCTGCCAAGCACATCATTCGGGTGTCATGAAGCTACTGCCGGCACTCTTGAACTTCCTCCTCTTTCGCCCAGCACCCGCTCCTCTAGCACCATGGTCTACCTGCTGCCAAGCACATCATATGGCTGTATCAGTGACGTGGGTTAACAAAACGCACTGATAAGGGTAGTGACGCATTTTGTCAAGACGCGTCACTGATACCAGGACATATCTGTGACGCGTGTTGTATAGACGTGTCACTGATATTTACACATATCTGTGACTCATTTTGTTAAGATGCGTCACAAATCACCTGGCCCAAAATGAGAGATCGGCCCAATACTTCTTATAGGCCCAACTACAGCTTCGGTTGAAACCAGTCGTCCATCTATCGATCCGATGGTTGAGAAACATTGTTTGCCTCCCAAACCCTAGTTTGTCTTCACTACACGAGCGGCCATCGCACCTCAAGTCCCCATCCACCCACATGCGCCCCTGCTCCTCCCTTCCCAACGCGAGCTCTCCCTCCCTCCGTTCGCCGGCAGGCTGAGGTCGCCCCCGCCCTCCCCGGCGGGCCATGGCGCTGGCCGCCCTTCTTCTCCCCTAGCCGGATCGATGACGGGGTGGCCACCCTTCTGCTCCCCCGACCAGATCGACAACAGGATGGCTACCCTTCTTCTCCTCCAGCCGGATCCACGACGAGTCGGCCGCCCTTCTTCTCCTCCGCCAGATCCGCGACACGAGGGCTGCGGGCGCGGGGCGGTGCTGGCCGCCGTCCGCGTGGAGGTGCCCGGCCGCTGGCGTGAAGCCGCATGGGCGTGGGCGCAGTGGTGGATCATGGCGTCCGGTTGCCGGCACTGTGGGAGGCATCCGCTATCGTGAATGGGGACCACGACTTGGCTTCTCCCCAAACTGCTCCATGCTTTCCGTGATCCACGTGCACCAGCTCTCCGTGCGGGTAAATTTGGTAGCCTCCATGCCCAGAACATGTTCGATGATATGCCGATGAGAATAGAGACGTGGTTTAGCTGTGACGTGTGTTGCTATTAGCAGTCCTGAATGGATTTGTAGTCAGGTCCTTCCAATCAGAAGAACTTAGGCAATCGTTTCTCTTGTTTGGGTCTGTGATACTATTCCTACAAAATTCTATTTTCTCTATGTTTGTGTCAGAGTACATAAAAAGTGCAAAAGCTGACTCGATGGTGCATATGCATATTACTTACAGGATTAAAGAGTTCATATGTATAATAATTAGTTAATACACGATAACTAGTTTTTCACAAAGAAAACTGAACTGTTTTCAATAGTATAATATAATGTATGGCTATAAATCTGTTAAACAATAATTAGTTAATACACGATAACTATTGCAGGTATTAAAATGTGAAAATGCGGTCTGTTCATGTTCCCAAATAATTATTTAATGACCACAATACAGTTAGATTGGGCAATGTTCACCTACAGAGTTTTGTTAGAGTGTTGTAGCAATAGTAGTGCTTGGAAGTCTGAAGTGATGAACTGAACAGAAGCTAGTTTATCTGTTTGAGTGATCGTGATGTTGTTTGATGAGGGACCTAGCAGAAGCTAGTTTATCTGGTGACACTGTTTGTCTAAGTACGCTTGTACTAGTTGAGAGGCTGTGCATGTGTAAGTGAAATGTGGTATAATAATAAATAAGTAAAGGGCGCCTTTTCCGAAATTCTTCATGGTTAAGTTTTTTCTCTGCCATGGTGATGATTTTTTCTGGCTAGAGTTCTATAAAATTGAATTGCTTCTTCAGGTTTTCTTGCATTATCAAACCATGGAACTAAGGACATTTCCGATATATATGTAACCGCTTAAAAGTAAAGGCTTGTTAAACAAAAGTTGCGACGACAAAGGGATAGATGGCATGCAGTTGGCACTGGGCACTTGGCAGGCACACACGCGGCTGAGACTCTGATGAGAGAGCACCTTTATTTTGTTGGCATTTTCCTGTCCATGACTTGTGACAAAATACAGAAGTTGATTATCATACAATGTTTTGGATTCCCATTTCCTGCTTGAATTTGCTCCTAGGTTGGAACAAAGATAAGTCTCTAATAGGTTGAAGTAGTCACTTGTAGCTTACTTTAACTTGTATCAATACTTCAGTATGGTTACTTTTCATCCTCTCTTTTTTTTCATCATTTGTAGTTTGGAACAAAGCTGACAGATGACATTTGGCATTTTTACTATATAGTGAATGTGTAAGTATGCCTATTATCTTTCAGTCATTCGGCATTTGTACAATGTATTGTCTATACCAATCACTTTTTCTTTATTTGCAGGTTTCCAAATTCGGCAGGAGGGAATAGGTTGCATATATTTGTGCTAGGTAAGATGAAGGTGGCTTCACCCCTCAGTATTATAATCTATAAGTAGTTTGACAGACTTGATCGATTCACTTGTTAATTGGCCATACAGGGGAGTATACAGTAACAGGATGTCACATAAAATTAGTTTCCTTTATTTCCTTTATAAGTTTTGCTTTCTGGGATTCGGTTCTGTGGAAATTACTCATTGCTTTGCTCTCAGTAGGCATCACCCAAATTAGAGATCGATAACTCCTAGTCGTCTTGTGTGTTTATGGCTGGCTGCTAAGTCTACATTAGAGATTGATAACTGTTTATACTGCTAGATAAATTTACTAGGCTACTAAACTTCATCTTGCTGCTAAGTCTCACAGGTCACATTCACAGGTCACATACATAATGGCTTAGTCTCTTCTGTTTTCATATGATTTAGTAGAGCTCTTTTTAATGCAGCAGTAGTACTAGATGTTTGCTCGGAGCACATATCTGGCCTTGGTATACGTGGATGCCTTGCTTCATTTTAATATTTGTCTTATGGATTCTAGGAGCACATATATGGCCTTGGTATTGAAGACTACCTGTTAGGTTAGTGTCTTTCCAATTCTGAATAGCAAGTGTGAAGTGCTACGTTTAGCTAAACTGAATAGAAAGTGACAACCATTATGTATTTCCCTTGCTTTCTGCAATGATGAATACCTGCTACTATATGTGATTTGATTAAACAGAATTGGGATGTCTGATTTTGAGTGATTTGGTTGTTTTACCTAATAGAATTGGTCTACATTACAGAAGATATCAACCTCTGAGTAGTAGTTATTCATTCGTTGATCTAAATTTGTTCGATAATGTTGTCTATGCAGCATGCAGACTAAAGAAGGCGACTCCTCCTGTGCCTGGTGAGTTACTGATATCCTTTGTCATGCCCTGCATATTCTGCAAAATTTGTCCGGCAAGGAAGATGTCCTGCAAAACCCTTAAATGCCGTTGAATTGTCATCAAGGCTTCAGTCTCTTTATTTTGCCTTTATCATATTACTAATAGTAACCTTGTAGATCAGTATATGATCACTTCTCTGGAAAGTAAAGTGTTTAATCAAGTTATGTAAATTAAGGTAGCAACAATCAGTAAAGATGACTAGTTAATATAATGCAATTGACCACTGCTCTGATTTGTTAACCTGTCTTATTTCTGTCACATCTGTACGTTTTCTCACTCTATTGGTGAACTGAATCGATTATCCAAGTTCACATGCTCACCTACTTCTCATTCCACACTGTCTCAATCATGATGTTTAGCTGTCTCAGTTTTATTTAAATTTTTTAGATCTCATTTCTCCATTGTTTCTGTGGTGGAACCTTGGGTGCATATTAACTACTGAAATTTGACTGAAATTGTTTGCCTGCAGGACAATTTCTGATGCTGTTTCAGGCAGCATAAAAGAAAAATGAAAGATTCACAAAAACAGATTAGGAAGGCACCATGCTGCAATTATCAAAGTACTATTTTCCAAAGTGGCAGTAATAAGGTGAATGTCTCTCTATAATACAAGTAATACAAGAAAAACTATAGAGCAGCTAGCTCATGTACTGTTCAGAAATTTTGCAGGCTACTGCTCATGTACTCATTTTGATTTTCTAGGTTGTGGCACCTTGTGCAAATACTTTGTACCATAAGTTGTTTCTAAGTTTGTAAATCATTTTATTGCTGAAATAGATGAAACATGTGTGTAATGTGAGATAATCTAGCATAGTGTAGGCTGCAGTTCTTCTAGCAGTTGCTTTATAGATAAGCTGTATCTGAAGTTTGTAAAGAATTTGACCGTTGAAATGGATGAAATATGTGTAATGCATGACTAGGGTAGAGATTTTTTATTTTTTTTGTTTTTGTAAATTGTTATCAGTGATGCTTCTTGTCTGAATGCGTCACTGTTAAGATCCATATCAGTGATGCATCTTGGCTGAATGCATCGCTGTTAAGATCCACATCGCTGACGCATCTTGGCTGCATGCGTCACCGATAAGGGATATCGCTGACGAGTCTTGGCTTTACGCTTCACGATAAGGGCTATCAATGACGCGTCTTGGCCTTTACGCGTCACCGATAAGGGCTATCAGCGACGCGTCTTGGCCTTACGCGTCACTGATAAGGGCTATCAGCGACGCGGCTTGGCTCTACGCGTCACCGATAAGGGCTATCAGTGACGCCTCTTAGCTTTACACGTCACTGATAAAGGTTAATCAGTAACGCATCTTTACGCGTCACTAATATCGTACTATCACAGACGCAAGATTTGTGACGCGCCTTTTACGCATCACTGATAGCAGTTAAGACGCATCACTGATAACCTTTTCTGGCATAGTGCGGTAAAGGCCACGGAGTTCCTACTGCTCGCACGCTCGGTGCGCCGCCGTGACTCAATGGACTAGGCTAGTTTCTTGAGAAGGTAGATAAACTGAAGAAAGAAAACGAAGGTTTGAAGAGGGAGATAACGAGGGTTTAAAGAGGGAGATCCATGACTTGAGGTAGGTATCTGATGCCCGGAAGGTGAGGGTCAAGACCCTTGAGAAGAATTTTATGGCGGCAAATGAAGAGTTGGCTGCAGCAGGGAATCGCAATATAGACCTCACCAATGCTGCCAGAGAGGCGGAGGAGAAAGAAGCGGCTGAAAAGAGGGCCAGTGTGGCTAAAAAGAGAGCCGATGATTTGGCGGTGCGGCTGGCGACCACGATGAGGGTTGGCTTGCGTGCCTTGGTGTAGGGCCATCCTAGACGAAGTGATGGTGGAATTGGGTGGGTCAGCCTCGGCTGCTTTGCCGGAGGTTGAACCGGCCGTTTTCGGAGCCTGGCTGCAGAAAGAGCTAGGTCTTGTGCGCCCCTTGGTATCCAATGTTGCCGACCTCGAGGGTTGTACAGGGGCCCTGGCCATGGCCGAGACGCTTAAGCGCATGAACTGTGACCATATCAAGGATGTCGGCCGCTCCCGAAACAGGTTCCCTTTGACCACATAGGTTAAAGCTGCGAAGGAAGATGCAGAGAATAGTGCCTTGGTGTTGAGGTTCCTGCAGAGATTTTGGCTCAAGGGTGGTCGGGAGTTGGCCATGGAGGAGGCTAAAGAGTCTACCGAGAGGGTAATGAACTTGTTATGCCTATGATTGGGACTTGGTGTGGTCTAACTGGTTTGTTATCTAAGTTAAATTTCATGTGTTTTTTGCAGGCGCGACAGGTGTTGGTCATTCGACGGCATCAGGACCTTCAGGAATGGGCGAAGGCACCACTTGGGCCGCTACCGCTGGTGTAGGCGGTGGGTCTATTATTGCCACCGTGGAGAACACGGATGTTGAGAGTCATGCTAACCCTGCCGTCGCTGCTATAGAACCTCGCTCCAGAGAACAAGAGGCGGATGCTGCTGCCACGACCGAACAAGTTGGCGACAATGAAGGTGTCCAAGCCAGGGCCGGCGAGGGAGCTGATGATGCCATGCAGGTGTGACGGCCATACTTTTGCGGGCCATTTTGTGGCACTCTAATTCTGGGCTTAGTTTTAGGATCTGGTTTATGAGGGTCTTAAACAATGTGTATTAAGTTGAATGTGATGTAAAGGCTTGACAACTGCCTTGCCACATAGGATCCTACAGGGCCTGCGCGCGAGGTGCTGGACGTGGTGCCCTTGATTCTGAACTATCAAGATACTTTCATTGCGGGCGAGAATTGGGCTAGTGTCAAGTTCAAATTTCCTTCGTTGTCGTTTGATCAGTTTTGGTGGGCGAGGGTCGGAAGTATGATGTAAAAGATCAAGCGGCGATGGTGTTTTGGTGACGTGCTGATCTTACGGATCGTCAGTCGATACGAGTGTTGTTTGGATCTTCTTCTAGTGACCCTCATGAGGATGACGATGTAGATGATAATGTGGCTATTGATTTTGTGCTTGGCAAGGGCGAGGGTGTGTTAGTTAGCGAGGGTGCACTAAGGGTACCCAAGCCTGAACCCATTGAGTTGGATGAACGAGACCGCCAGAGTGTGTATCGGTTGTGAGTGCTTGAGGGTGAGCTCCCATTGGTGCCCTCAGCCCCCGTGCTTTGGGGGCCACTTTGCGTTGTTGGTGATGGCTAGGAAAACAACGGTTTTACCGAGGGGGTTTCGGAGGGGGGTTGTCTCTTGTTCCATTGGGAGGTGTTGATTTTGGGTTAGCCTCTTTTGTTGGGGTGGAGGTTATGGGGGAGGATTGTTTGGGGAAAGAGGGGTTGGCCCTTGTCCTCTTGAGGTTGAGGTAACAGGGGTTGAAAAATTTGTGGAGGATGTTGCAGGGTTCTCGTTGATGAGCTGTTGGACGTGATGGCGAGGCAGATCGTCGAGGATATGGTGGCTAGTTCTTGAACGTGCGAGCACTTGGTGTCAGGGAAGCGGCCTTGATGGTGTTAGGTTTTGTTGTTCGGTTGGTCACTGGGGGTTGTTGTATGTATGTCTATTGAGGCTTGTTGTATGTATGCTTATCGAAGCTTGTTGTATGTATACCTATCGAGGCTTGTTGCATGTATGCCTATCGAAGCTTGTTGTATGTGTGCCTATTTAGGCATGTTGTATATGTGCCAGTCGAGGCTTGTTGTGTGTGAGTTGCGGGGAGTTGTGGTGCAGGTTCATTTGAGGCTTGTTAAGCTTTTTGTTGCCCCATTTTTCCTTTTGTGAGGTTCAAGTCAAATGCGGAACACTTTCATGTGACTTAGTCGCAGCGACGCCCCATTTTTCTTTTAGTGAGGCTCGCGTTTGACGTGAAATGCTTTCGTGTGACTTAGTCGCAGCAACACCCCATTTTTCTTTTAGAGAGGCTAGCGTCAGATGCGAAATACTTTCGTGTGACTTAGCTGCAGCGACACCACATTTTTCTTTGAGGGAGGCTTGTGTTTGTTACTGTGGAAAACATCTTTGTTTTATTTATTAACAAGTGGTTTCGGGTTCTCTTTAGACGAAGGCTACATCACTGGGTTTCTGTTTGAAGCGACTCGGGTTGAGCCAAGTTGGCCTGTCATTGTCAGGTGGAGCTGATTGATGAGGAACCTTGGCGGAGGTTGTTAATGGCGCTTTCGCCCGCCTTGCTCGGGGCGCATGAGTTTCTCCTCGAGCACCGGTTGAAACCCAGGTGCTATGCTTGGTGCCCGTTGGTGCTCCATGAGTTTGTCTTCGAGCTCCGCTTTTCTTTGCTTTTTGATGAGGGCTTGTTGTCTTCCTGCGAGGGTTCCTTTTACTTGTTGCGCTTGGGTCCAGGGGCGCGCTTGAGGCTTGAGGTGCGAAGGTCTATCGGATGGGGACCCTCCCCCCGGCGAGGGTTACTTCTTCTCGCTTTGGTTTCTTCGACGACAGGCTGCTCTCGGCCTACATAGCGTGAATTTGATTCCATTGGTGTTGCTGCACTCGGGGGATGTTACGTTTTATCTTGTAGTATCCCCCCCCCCCCCCCCCCGGTGTATGACTATTGCCTCGTGGTGCGAAGCTTGACTATTTTGAACTTTTGCCTAGCGAACGTGATCTCGTGTGTCTCGCTGGCACAATTATTCCCTCTACCAGGATAGGCCCTACGTTAGCGTGTGAGGCGTATGTGGGTGCTCGGAGCTTTACGTATTTTCTTGTGGTACCATTGTGTAGCTATTGCGTGAGGGTTTTGGGTGACCTTTTGGCGGGGTTTTGTCTTTGCCGGGGTTTGATAGCTTCTGCTGCACGCTTGCATGTGCGTGGTCTACTGGCTGTTGTGTTCTGGGCGTTCCTTAAAGCGGGTTGGCCTATGGGGGGTGATGCTTCTTTTATAAGCTTGATTGTGGTTGGATTGAAGGATTGCTAGTTTTGCTGCTTTTAGTTCTGGATTGGTGAGAGTGTTAATGCGTTTGGTAAGGGTCCTTATTGACGCCGCACCATCGTTAAGGAGTTGCCTAAGTTGTAGACGAGGCTCGGCTTGATTGCGTGCCCGAGCCCCCTGGCGTTTTTTTGAGGCTACTCGGTTTGGGCGATCTCCACGTCCCTTCTTTTTCTTAAGTGGATGTCGGGCTTGCAAGTCACGAGCCCCCCCCCTCATTTTTCGGCCGAGGTGCTCGCCTCTTCGGTGACCACCACGCCTCTCCTTTTCTTAGGTTAAGGTGGGGTCTGCTAGTGTGAGCCCCCGGTGTTTTTGTGAGGGTGCTCGTCTTAGGTGACCTCCATGCCTCTCCTTTCTTAGGTAGAGGTGGGTTTGCTAGTGCGAGCCCCTGGCATTTTTTGTGAGAGTGCTCATCTTGGGTGACCTCCGTGCCTCTCCTTTTTTTAGGTAGAGGTGGGGTTTGCATGAATTAGAAGGAAAAAGGAGGTTTGGAGCGGGTCGAGGGTGAAGATGTTGTGCCTCAGCTCGGTCCAATCCTTGTCTTACCAGCCTTGGTGCTGATGAGGGTAGTGCTTGCTGCTGCGCCCCTTTCAACGTGGGGGAACACGTTGTGTGAGGGAAAACTGTGTTACATTAGAGTTTGGGTTGCTGCCTCGTTAAAAAATCTTGCACCCCTTCGCAAGGAAAAATAGTGCAGTCCCTGTTTGTTCAACTCGATACAAGAATTGTAATGGAAAAAGTAGAAATTTACATGGCGCGGGCGCTACTTTGAGGCACCGCTATGGGTAGTACTTGCGGAGGTCATCGATGTTCCACGTGTGGGGCAAGTCATTGCCCTCGCCGTCTTGGAGGTGGTAAGAGCCAGGTCTGACTGTTTTGGTGACGAGGTAGGGTCCTGTCCACTTGGGCTGTAGCTTTCCTGCCATCTTCGCATTCTGTTTCCTTATGAGTGTTGGTACTCCTTAACGTCACTATCAAAGAATGGAGTTAATCTCACCCAGTGATATGCCGCAAGGAGTACCGGGGTGGATATTTCATAGCATTACCGTAGTGCTAGGTTGTCATCCCCGGCAATGCTAGAAATGCGTGTATGGTATCTATAATATGCTCCTTGAATCTTAAAGAATGAATATGTAAATATGACAAAGGTTATTCACAAGCGCACAGATAAAATACCACTGTAGCATTTCACCGGGAGTAATCTGGGTATCGTTTTTTATATTTAACCACATGGGGGAAAGATATGGTTGGCTAGAGATAATTGATAAAGAAGAATACTTATGAGAGAATCTATCACATAGCACTTATTTAGTAGGGGTAAGCCAGTAATGATATGTATATAATAATGATAAGGATGAATGGGCATAAGTAACACACAGAGATGGGCATAGACTACTCACTAGTTCGGGAAAATTGCAAGAACGTGAAGAACTATCACCAAAACTTGCATGAAATTCTTCGCAAACACCCAAAGAGGGCACTGTGAGGTTACGGCCTCACTTCCTGAACACAGATGATTTACTGAAACATCTGCGGATGACAGAGTCTAGAGAGAGACTAGAGAGACAGAGAGAGAGAGAGACTGAAAACCCTAACTGCTGTGATAAGGATGAGTGGAGGCATCCCCTCTTATTTATAGATGAGGTATGTAACCCCTCAGAGTATTCTGGAACAACTCTCTCAAATCTGATCCAACGGGCCCGCTTCCTACCTGGACTGCCGCCGCCTCGACGCAACATCCAGGATTCCACCACGTAATGCCCCGTTCCTCCTTAGAACCTCTGCCCGGGTTTTGAGACCAAACCCGCGAAACCGTCACCTAGTGGTTTTGAGGCTCAACCCACCAAACCGCCGTGAGTAGCATACTCCATACGCGTCCCTCACCACTTGACGCATGTCACCGCCGTCCTCGATCCGGTCGGCCGCCAAGTGTTCCGGAGCCCCGCTCAACTCGCTCGACCGCCGTCTTGACTCGGTCAACATGGTCACTCAACCATGCACACTTGCGTTTGTCGTTGTCCCCAGATGTTAGCCACCGTGGCTGGTCACCTAGCCTCCTACTCAGTCCAAGCCTCACGTATGTCCTTCACCGCTTCTGGTCCGTCGGCACAGCACGTCCCTGCTTAACCTTCTCCTCGTCACCGACCACCGCCTCCGCGCTCCTCACCTGCGCATCACAAGCCAAGAGACATGTCGCACAACCCAACTCATGCCACAGTTAGTTCCCAAACTCAACCCAGGACGTAAATCACGTTGACAATCACTCATGACAAATCGAACCACAAGGGCACATATTAACCTTGTGTTCGCACAATTAAGATGACGCAATTAGCTATTGCGTGCTGTCATGAGTGTCTGTCTATCTCGACAAGACTGATCCCAGGAATACAGCCCCCAATGTACAGTACAGTACAGGAGGTCGGTTGGTGTGTATATGGAGTATTTTGATCAATTTTACCACATCCCATTGTGAACGTAGTACTCAGTCGGTCTGCTTGGAATGCGGTGTTACAATTTGGATCGCCTGTGTTCTTTAAAAGCAGAGCTTCAGATTGTTTGTTGTTTGGTGTCCACTGTCAAATGTTGATAAAACTGTAGCGTGAGAAAAAATTGTATGCAGTCTGGCTGCACAGATGCTCGGTGCAGACCCACGTCCGATAGAAGCCACGCGTGGCCAGCGCCAGGCGAGGAACGGCTTCACGTGGCCAGGAGCAAGCCCATGTGCTATTGATCCAGCAAGCCGATGTGCATCTAATTTTTTTCCGTAGCGTGGCCCAGTGAAGAGCAGAAATTGAGCAGGACGTACAAGTAGAGCAACCAAACAGTGGATCGACTCATGTGATTAATTTGAATTCGATGGCCCTAGGATGCAACACTCAGTGCAATCACCAAGTACTGGTTCGTCGCTTGGCTTTTCGAGCCATGCTATGATAATTCTTTGCTTGGGCCTGGAGAGGCCAGCAACTAATGGGCCGGACGGGCTAATTTCGCAAGCAGCATTATAGGACGCTGTCCATGAAAATGTATTTTTATGCGAATTGGCTTGTAGTCCAATGGTAGGACGGTCCAGTGGGACGCTACCCACCAGGGTTCAAATCCTGGTGCTCGCACCTTTTCTTGGGATTTTCCCAGGATTTTCCGGCGTTATGCATTAAGTGGTAAGCG
This sequence comes from Hyparrhenia diplandra, assembly GCA_015847255.1. Taxonomy (NCBI): domain Eukaryota; kingdom Viridiplantae; phylum Streptophyta; class Magnoliopsida; order Poales; family Poaceae; genus Hyparrhenia; species Hyparrhenia diplandra. Next base: position 631,083 of record JADLZK010007622.1, on the reverse strand, counting down.
ACGTTCCCGTCGACGACGAGGCGCCTACGGTGACTTCGAGAATCTCCAGATCTGCCGCTGCCCAAATGTATTTGCTCATAGGGGTAGGGTTTGCGTGCGTGTGTTCATAGGGGTGAGTGTGCGTCGTGTTGTGAGTGTCTGCGTTGTACTGTGTCGTCTCAAAAAAAAAAAAAAAAAATAAAATGTATTTTTTATGGCAGGGTTTATCGTCAATGTTGAGCCGTCGTCTAAGCAGCAGTACACTATGCCAAAACAGCACAAAGAAGACACCTTCTGCAGTGATGTGGAATTGAAACGCGTCACTAATATAAGATCAGTGACGTCAGTAAATGGAACACGTCACTGAGCCCATGGCCACTAAACAAAACACGTCACTAATGACTGGTTATCAAAAGCTTTTCCCAACTAGATGCGTCAATGATAACAAGAGTTGTTAGCAGTGACTTATCTCGACGACACATGTCACATGTATATGACCTCGGACCCTGAAATTTTATTAAAATTGATCAAAGGAACAGTACATTTCCAAGCATTTCTCTATTTTGTTAGTGCTGGAACATAGGTATCAAAGGATCGTATTTCTGGATTGAGGTACTAAATTGACATATATGCAACCTTTTGCTGAAGTTACAATCCTCTAATTGAGGCAATAATTAGAGGATCAAATTGATTAGACCATTCAATTTAAAAAGTCAAATCAACATCAACTCACAACCTCAAATCAACATTTAGTGACACCACTACCAACTTCTTGTGCGAACATTGGCTCTGTGAGCGACAGCACTAGCAGCGCGGAGAAAGTCATCACTGCTGAACTGCACAACCGATGGCAGCAGGCTAGGGCCCCCATCGCAGCCTGCGCAATAGCACGAGGATCACGAGCTTGCTTGTCGACGTACGCAAGGACATCTATACTACGGCTTCCAAATGGAGGGAGTATATTAAATTGCATGGCTTGTTTCAAAAAATTGCATGGCTTGCTTTTTCTAGTTTGTGTAAGGTCACTATCTAGGTACAGAGAACGAATCATTTATGAGAGTCATTGTCTTCTTGTGTTCATCTTAATCTTCAAATTTCCACACTTCAGCATTAAATCCTAAACTTTTCTCCGCTTCTTATCAGTTTGTTCGCCATAAGCTTCTTGTTTTGATTTCTGGAAAAATTCAAGACTTGTTCCACCACCAAAATATTGGTTGCAGTTCTATACTTTATGAGTTTAAAATTTGTCCAAAAAAAAATGCATTCTACAAAAGCATGAGACATTATTGAGGATGCTAATCACGGGTGCTGGGTGCATGCATGCAAATGATAACAGCCAAATACAGGAGATACAAAAGGAAAGGAGTTGACGATATATGCGTCTTTTATCAGTCATTATTTTGTTTCAAAAATTCTGGAAAGTTATTTATTTTGGGATGGAGGGAGTGTTTCATAAAAAGTGGTTTTGAATATATTTCAAATTTTTATTGGTAACATTTCATATATAGCCATATTGAGTATTTATGTTTTGATATGTTTATATTAAGGGGTGTCAGACTTTAATTCCTGCTTTAGACCCTAGAGAAATAAGGACTGACAATGGCCACTGGGCTTGTTCTTGGGGATGAAAGAGTCAAAGAAAAACCAAATTTTTATATATATTTTTTAAATTAGACTTTTTGAAAAAATATTTGTTCCAATAAACTATACTAGGACCACCGATTGAGCCTGTGGAAAGTGCTTACCACTGATTGAACCGGCAGAAAAGTACTTACCACAAATATTGATATGACATTCAGATGACTATTGTAGACCTGTACATTAAATTGAATATTTAGCTATCAAGATGGCTTTAAAAAAATTATTATAAACTATAAAATTATTGCCTTCAATTATTGCCTAGGAGGACAAACGTGACGAACCTTTAATTATTGCCTTCCAGTCAGGTGCTGTCAACAAAGGAATTGGCATCGCCTGCCAAAGTGCACTGTTGTGCTCGCCGGAAGCGCAACATTTCACATGCACCATTGGCTTTTCTGACACCAAATTCAATAATGGAGCCAAGTGCTGGCTATTAGCCAAGTTACAAGAAACAAGCTATACAACAGTGATCTCTTATTTATCTATAAGAAACTTTTTATTGTTAGTTTTACCCATGTCCCACCTTCTCTATCCTAATCAACCTCACATTCACTTATAATTTGTTTGGATTGCATGATGGACTCATTCTGGAGCCATCCGAGCATAATCTCAAGGAGCAGCTCCGGGTAAGTTATTCTCTGATGTGGATAAGAGAGTAGTAGTGAAGTACAAAGCTCGTCTCGAGCGATGAACACGTTGCTGAGCTATCACAGTTTGCCATGAAATGTTAGTCTCTGCCTTCTGGGCCCACATTCATTAGCTGTACAGAGTCACGGGAGTACAGCAAGCGAGGGAACCCTCGCTGGAGGATTTGACGACAGAACCTCGCGGATTAATGGAGTTTAACCGCAGCCCACGACGCTTGGCTCATTTTGTTGTGCAGGATTAGTAGACGGCGGAGGTCGATTGGCCATGCGACCCTAGCCGAAGCAGAGACCTTCGCAGGACCCTCGTAGGCTCTCGGCTTGATGACATCAGCCCTGGACAACTCGGCGGCGGCGAGGACAGGAGGGATGCAAGGCGGTTAGGGTTTGAAGTTCATTGTACGAAATTGCCTCTAGGTTTACCCCGTTATCAGTGTCTGGCGAGTTGAAAACCCTATTGTAAAAAGTCCGTGACCGTTGGTATGCTCTATAAATACCGGGGGTTGGCACTGTGTAAGGGGACAGTTGCTGGACCATCTTCGAGCCAATTTACTCCGCTTTTGTTCCCGACTTTTGTTTCATTGTCACCGCCTTCCAAAACTTCGCACATAAAGTACTCGTGCGCCTCATATCTGTGGTAAACCCTCGCCCTTCTCCCCCTCAGTAACGAGCGGGGGTAGAGGGGCAGGTGCGAACCCCACAGCCAGACTCATGAAGTTGCAAGTATGGGTTCATCAAGGAAATTTCTCTGTTGCTACACACTGCCTTTTAGTTGTGTGGATAAATAGCCTTTTGTTAGTTTTTTTTTAATTCGTTATCTTCTTTTTTCCCTCTTGCATTGAACTTTGCTTTTGTTGTCCTATCCTTTCTTTGGCTTCTTTCATGTAATTCAGATTTGGACCTGTTTCATTATATACTCCCCTTGGTCACAAAATAAGTGTACTTTGAAAATCGAGAGAGAAATAATGCCATTATAAAATTACATATATACCCCTACCTATAAAAAGGTAGGGCAACATATAATAATTGCACATTGGCAAAAGACAAAGTTGCAAAAGGTACTAGTTCTAAAAGGGTACATTTATTGTTGGAAAATTTTTGAATACTAGAAATTTACTTATTTGGAGACTGAGCGGGTATGTTTTATTAGCATTAACCAATACGGACTTTAATTAGTTGCCCCTCCTCTTTCCTTATAAAAATGTACATGTGCGTGCATCGATGTCTATGCTGTACCCGTTGGACGACGAGCGTGGTGATCGCCATGGAGGTGCTCCTGCCGGCGGGCCTAGAGGCAAGAAGTCTGGGAGTTTCCCATTTCGCAGTGCCTCCAAGGACCAAGGGTGTGCTTCAAAGTATACCCAGGAATCACGAAAAGCCAGGAATTGTACTGTTTGCAAGCAGTAACGTGTCATCATTTTCTGAAATTTGGGGAGCTCGATGTCAAACAAAGTGGGACCGCATCCATGTGAACATATAGTGACACCACCATTTTCTGTTGGGGACCTCCGCAGCGGAGGTCATTTTCCTCGCCAACATCACAATGGGGAGAAGACGACGGGCAGTACCTACCCCTTTATTTTCTCTTACATTCCCTCTATACGCACATGGTTTTTATTAAGCTGCTGCTGCTCACATGGCATACATAGCTAAATCTCCAGTCCTTTTCACCCCAAATTTCCAGGTTTTGTCGTGTGTTGAGCATGATCGGGCATTTCTTTCCGTCTTTGTCCGCTTTAGTATTCTCGTCCCAATAATTGGTGTTCATCCAAAGATCTGATCCTACCATAATAAAAAATTCACCATGTCAACAAAAAAATATTCGGATGGTGTATTTACCAAGACAACAAAGAAACACCCATATCTGCAAATAAATTCTTAGAGGGGGCATCTTAGACGTCACATGCAAAAATGGACATCCTATAAGACCCACCTAAGCAAGGGATCAGCCCATTTATATAGTAGGATTAAGTCTATTTTGACCCCCAACTATCATTAGTAAAAGTTTTTAATTATCATTGATCATAACATGATCCATTATAATTTTAAAATTATCATTAATAAAAAAAAATTTCAATAGTATGAACTAGGATAATATCATAGGTGGCTCGAACCATGCACCGGCAAAGATACAATAACTTTGCGGTTAAAGATAAGAGCCGACAATGATATTCTAATGCTAGGTCGTGGCTTGACCCAAAGATCGCCAAAATAATATCACTTTGCCCGACTTTTTTGTTTGAGCCAAAGAATATAAGATCAAATTTGTAGCTTGTTATTTCGTTATATTACCTTTGATTCTCATGCTTGTTCTTTGTCATTTTAGAGAGTATTCCGCATAAAAATTTTCATAACCTAATATATAAAAATCCAATAAAAGTGTAGATAAATATTTCATTGCACATAAATATTATCAACAAGTAAATCTAAATATATATAAATTTTTGCACAAACATGCTAAAAGATAAAGTAATTTATTATATCCATTTTTGGCGCCTCAACTCTTGCCTTGTCTAACTTTGGCACTTCAATTATCAAAACCATTCAATTTTGATCTCTCGAGACAGTTGTGAGAGGTTTTCGGATGGCTCTAGGCGCCAAAATTGAACCATTTTGATTGTTCATTTGTTAAAGTTAGATGGTTCACCCACCAAAATATCGGTTGCAGTTCTATACTTTATGAGTTTTAAATTTATCCAAAAAATAACATTCTACAAAAAAAGTGAGACATTATTGAGGAAGCTAATCACAGGTGCATGCATGCAAATGATAATAGCCAATAAATACAGGAGATAAGAATGAATTTCTAGCAACTTTAGGATAGATTTGCAAAGACGATAAAATACCATGCTACCCCTCATTAAACTGTTGAACCTTAATTACTCTCCAGTTACCAAGAAGTCTAATTAAGTAGTGTTGTTTCGAGTATCCAATAACAGAGTAGGAGAGAGGTGTTATGTTAAATGCAACGAAGACTACAAGAGATATTAATGTGGATCGGTGGACCACTCACCTCTAGAAATTGATTCTTTTGAAGACAAATTTTTAATGTAGAAATTGATTCTTTTAGGGACGAGGGAGTACAAAAGGAAAGGAGTCGACGATATATATATGCCTCTTACCACAATCTTTATTTTGTTTGAAAATTTTAATAAAGTTATTTATTTTGGGATGGAGGGAGCATTTCATAAAAAGTGCTTTGGAATAATATTTCAAAAATTTATTGGTAACATTTCATATATACCCATATGGAGTATTAATGTTGTGATATGTTTATATTAAGGGGTCTTGACTTTAATTCCGCACTGGACCCAAGAGAAACGAGGACCGATAATGGCCACTGGGCTTGTTCCTGAGGATGAAAGAATCAATGAAAAACCAAATTTTTTTTATATATTTTTTAAATTAGTCTTTTTGAAAAAAAATATTTGTTCAAATAAACTATAGTAATACCACCGATTGAGGCTGTGGAAACTGCTTACCACTTATTGAAGCGGCGAAAAAGTGCTTACCACCAATATTGATATGACATTCAGGTGTCTATTGTAGACCTGTACATTAAATTGAATATTTAGCTATCAAGATGGCTTTAAATGAAAATATTATAAACTATAAATTTATCGTCTTCAATTATTGCCTAGGAGGACAAGCATGATCAAGACGGACCTTTAATTATTGCCTTCCAGTCAGGCGCTGTCCCATCGGAATTGGCAGCCAAATTGCACTGTTGTGCTGGCCGGAAGCACAACTTTTCATATGCACCAATGGCTTTTCTAATGGTGTTCTCGAGGAGCAGCTCTGGACTAGCTAGGCCAGTTCCCTTCAAAGTTCCAAGTTTTTTCACTGTCTCTCCATCACATCAATTTTTGAATCTATACATGGAGCATTAAATGTTGGTAAAATAAATAATTAATTGCACAGATTAGTTGTAAACCACGAGACGAATCTTTTAAGCCTAGTTAGTACATGATTGGACAATATTTACCAAATACAAACAAAAGAGCTATAGGAGTTCGAGTTGAAAAATTTTACAATCTAAACAAGGCCCTATTCTCTCATGTGGATAAGAGAGAAGCAGTGAAGTACAAAGCTCGTCTCTAGCGATGAACACGTTGCTGAGCTCGCACAGTTTGCCATGAAATGTTAGTCTCAGCCTTTCGGACCCACATTCATGAGTTGTACTGCTAGCAAAGTTTTTATTATTTCATTCTTACAAGTCAGTCGGCGGTTTACATGGTGCTGTTGAAGACTCCCTAAGGTGAACGGTACAGAACTAATAGCAAAGTAAAAGACGACCAAAAGGATGGAACGACCGATCCACTTGACAAAGACCAGTGCCTAATGGGAACGCCAGACCAGTTTTGACTGTGTGCTGTGTATAAATTTTACGGAAGAAACTCTGGATCATCTCTTCTTCCATCGTTCTTTGGCTAGTAGCTGCTTGAACATTGCAAACTTCTGCTTAACTGAGGATCGCTTTCATTTTCAAACATTTGAAATCTGAAAAACCAGTTTAGCTTGGCTGCCATTCTTCATGGATATTTTTAGTCCGCTGTGTTGGTAAGTGTTCTAGTTAGAAAGAAATGACTTCATCTTCATAGCAACCCAGCGAGACTCATGAAGGTGCAAGTATAGGTTCATCAAGAAAATTTCTCTGTTGCTACATGCACACAGTTACCGAAAAGTCTGCACCCCTTTTTAGTCATGTGGATAAAGAGTCTTTTGTTACCTTTTTTTTTTTTATTCTATTATCTTCTTTTTACCTCTTGAACTTTGCTTTGTTGTCCTATCGTTTCTTTGGTTTCTTTCCTGTAGTTTGGACCTGTTTCATTATATATTCCCTCAGTCTTATAAGTTCACTTCTAAAACTGAGAGGAGAAACAATGCCACTATAAAATTATTATATATATACCCATACCTATAAAAAGGTAAGACCACATGTAATAACTGCACCTTTGGAACAGAGAAACTAGCAAAAAGTATAAGTCCTAGATAGTCTATGGCCTAGAAGTTGTGGGACAAATTTTCAACGATAGAAATATACCGAGACAGAGTTTGTTTTATTAGTATTAACCAATAGGGACTTTATGTGGTCCCCCTCTTTCCTCATAAAAAAATAGATGGGCGTGCATCCAAGTCTGTGCTGTACCCGCTGGTGGCTGGATGACGAGCACCGTGATCGCAATGGAGGTGCCTAGCCTAGAGGGCGAAGGCTGGGCGTTTCCCATTTTGCAGTGCCTTCCCAAGTACTCCCTCCGTCCCAAAAAAATGCAACTATGGAAATGGTGCCGCCAATTTAATTAAAGGTTGACTAAGTTTATAGCAATTAATATTAATATTTATATCTCAAAAAATTATTATAAAAATATATTCCGTCACGAATCTATTGATACTAATTTTGTATTATAAGTATTAGTAATATTTTATATAAATTTAGTCAAAGTTGAATCGGTTGACTTCTCGAAAACGAGAATCACATGTTTTCTTGGATGGAGGAAGTATGCCCGTGAATCACGAAACGTCAGAATGGTACTGCTTTGCGAGCAGTAACGTGTCATCATTTTCTGAAATTTGGGGAGCTCGATGTCAAATAAAGTGGGACTACAGGCATGTGGACATGCAGTGACACCACTAACTTCTGTCGGAGACCTCCACTGTGGAGGTCATTTTCCTCACCAACATCGCAATGGGGAAATGACATGACGACGGGAGCACCTATCCCTTTATTTTCTCTTAGAATCTCTCTATATGCACTGATTTATCAAGCTGCTCACATGGCATATATAGCCAAATCTCCTGTCCTTTTCACCCCACATTTCCAGTTTTGTTGTGTGTTGAGCATGATCAGGCATTTCTTTCCCGTTTTCTTCTGCTCGTCCCATTATGTCCTGTGCATTGCCACGGGAGAAACAAGCTATCAAAAGATATGTGTTTATAATTTATTTTATGTAAATTAATATTGGTAATAAATTCACAATGCTCTATTAAATCCATGTATCGATGAAAATGGGGAAACTGGATTTGTACCATTTAAAGAACCAGAGTTTAAAAAATAGCATCCAAAAATTTTGCTTTAGAAATTTGGCATCAAAAGATTGCTCTGATGTTGCCTTCTACCATTTCCGTGAATTGACGTTAACTGAATGATGCGCTGCTCGCTCGCGACCACCACGCCCCCACAATGGTGCCGCGAACGACGGACGTTCCCACATCGTTCTTGAGACATGAACCTCAAGGGGGCCTTCGCCTATGTCTATTCCTCGTCATCTAGGCCTGCCTTAGCGTAAAGCTTTCCTGCGTTGCGCCTCCGCTAAGATCTCCTTAGTCCTTAGGGGGCTCTCCTCCAACTTCAATGCACTACCACGGAACAGAATTTTCTTGGGGGCCGAAAACAGTCAAGGAATACACAAAAACCGCCAAGGAAATGTTTTTTGGCGGTGCACCACCAAGCATGAACCGCCAAGTCTGGACAGCAAGGAAAATAGCGATTCCTTGACGGCTGGCCCTCAAGCAATGTTTCCTTGACTGCTGCCCACCAAGAATAATATGGGCATGTCACAGATTGGCAAGGGGACAAGAAAATAAGAAGACCGTCAAGGAAATTTATTTTCTTGGAGGTGAAGAACCGACAACTAAATATATTTTCTTGAGGGTCATGTACCGTCAAGTAATCCTATTTCCTTGGGAGTGTTGGACCGCCAAGAAAATGCATTTTCTTGACTGACCCTCACCGCCAAGAAAGCATGTTTCCCTTGTCTGTCATCCAGCCAAGAAAATTAATTTTCCTTGCTCCCTTCTCAGCCATTGCAATAGATTTTGCACAAATATGGTAGCCAAGGAAATACAATCTCGCCAAGGAAAAGGCAGGAACATTTTGTTCACCAGAACAATTAAATCAAATGGATCAAACAATATCTATTAATGATCCAACAGTCTTAATATCATGCAACATCCAATGGTTAATTACAAGACCATTTTGCAGATATATACAAAATAAATATGGCAACATTGTTTCATGCCTTCATGTCATCAGCCATGCTTAAGGCAACATTGCTCACTACATTAGCAAAAGAATAGCTGGTACTAGCACCAGTCCTGCCTACATATTAGTAACACATGCTTAAGGCAACATTGCTCACTAGAACGATCAGCAAAAGGTTAGTTCGTGCTCACTTGCACTTGGAGGGTACCAGCACCAATACAATGCAACACTGCTGGTTTCTACCAAATTAGACCAAAAGGAAATCCAAACTGCAGCCTACCGGTCACTTGGAGCCAGTGGCGTTACCATGCCTTGTGCCACTCCCATCTGTTGCCACTCCCATCTGTTGCCACTCTCATCTTTTTGCTGCGTGCATGGTCAGTTAAGTGCTCATCATCACCTTGGACTGTTTCAACATCATCAGCTTCCTCATACATGCTATCATCACCTGACATGTAAGCCTCCTCATCAGCTTCATCATCAGTGTCATCCTCCTCATCAGCTTCATCAACAGTGTAATCCTCATCAGATTCATCATCATTGTAGTTGCAGTTGTACCAACCATTATCAACAGATTCAGAGCCTGCATGTGACGACCATGTCTGCAAGAAGCAATATAGTTGTACTCAATATACTAGTTTCCAATTATTAGCAAAATTCAAGTGAGCCAGTACACATTCCCTAAAAAAAATATCTGCGCAAATATCTGTCTAGAAAATACAAAGCATGAAACATAGATAATAAAATGAATGTTGTAACCTGATTGCGGCGGGCATCAATGTTTAATAGGCGCTGCAACAGATCAGCAGGTGGTTGTTTTTTGAAATCCGCGTAAATTCTCTACAGTTAAAAAGCACCCATATAAAAATGCATGTATTGGGCAAGTTAAATGATCTAAACAATAAACAATTTTACCATGACAAGGTCACGATGTACACCATTTTCCTCAATGAGTAGCTCATTAGTTTCTTTCAATTGCTCATTTTCTGCCATCACACTTTGATACTTATCATGATTGGGTGGCATAACCGATCTTGATTTGGCATGTACTAGAACACATGCCTTATCAATAGCACCATCACCTATTAGAACACGGCCATGGGGCATTCCACGTGCCATGGTGTACAATGCTTTGCCATCAAGTACTTTCAATTCTCATCCGAGCTAGTGCTTTGTAGTCATCCTAAAATGGAGACAATATGAAATTAATGATGTGCATGTGGCAGAACGAACTTTTTCAATCTGTGTACTAAAGATGTAATATATTGAGAAAGTAAAACACGCAAAGAAAATATCAATAATAGAGAAAAGTATGAAGAGCAGACCAATCGTTTCTGCGCTTTTTGGCTAGGGATTGGACCACTCCTTCCTGTGTTATCCACTTTTTTAATTCCGGATTTCATTACAAAGAAATGTGTTTATATTGCCACTCGATGCCCAGGCCCAAAAGTATATTCCTCAAAAATGTACCGCAAGTCAAGCTCGAGAAATGTACTACAGAAAAAGATCCTCTATAACTATGTTTAAGAAATTATGCATGAAGAAATGTATTGCGTGTCAATGACTTAAGCAAAACAAAAATGGTGCATCCTACCAGGAATTGTTGTGTCTCAGCGAAATTTCTTGAACCTCCTCTATTTTGAGCAGGATCTTCAGCACTCATGCGCGACTCTTGGGCTCTATGCCTCTTTTCCTTGTACTCATTAGAAGTCCAATATTTGGCAAACCAAGCCCGCATAAAGTGTTATTGCACCATTCGATACGAGTAGACAAGTATTCTTCTTCTTCAGAAGTTCAATGGTGCGTGCCCGTATCATCATCACAATTCTCACCCCTTTCATGAAAGAACATCTTGACAGACCTCCAAACGTAGTTGGTATATCATATTGGTCACCCTTTTCACAAGATAGTTCTCTAGATTTTTTCAAAGACGTCTCCTATGTTGTGGATGGGTTGTAAACAAACTCTACATTATAAGCCAAGGCAGGGTTACATATGTATAGCCAAGCCGACAAAATATCAAAGTTCTTAAACCGTAAGCTAGGTGTTTACTTACCCGCATCACCGCTTTACTTTTTGAGCATAGCAGATGGCATTTTCATTCTTTTTCCAATAATAATCATTCCATGATAGTGCTGGCTCTTTGTTTAACAATTGTGCCATCATCGCCATACACCGTGATAATACCTCGGGTACTCCCGCTTTAGAATAGCTCCTACTTGTGATGGGTACTTGAAGCCTTTTGGTGTATAACCAACATACTTGAATTGACTCATTATATAACAAATGACAATTCAGTTATTCCTAGTCATCTTTATACTTCCTTGCAAACAAAAGAGAAGAATGATAAGAACTATAATAATATCTAGAAATGAGCTCATGAATACTTACCAATGACCAACAGGTTCAAGTTGAACCCTTCCACCTCGTGGAACCATTTTCAATTCTGTTTCCGGGTCAACTTCCCTCTTCCCCTTTTCAAGGATTCACATTTAGTTGGGAGTTCACACCTTCACTAGAACCATTAGGTTGGGCACCATCACCACTACCATTCTGTTGGGAGTCGCCAACATTAGCATTTCTTTCGTGAGTTTCCACCATTAGGACCATCACCACCATTCGGCTTGGGGGATACCACCAAGGCTTCGGATTGAACACCAAGAGGGACTGAACACCCTTGTGGCATTATTTCTCGCTAGAGTGAACACAATTTGGAGTGCTCCTCTCAAAGTTCCCACCATCAGCCCCAACCCTTCGGACTGATTTGCATTTGATCGAACACCTTGAGGATTGTTTCCCAGAGTTGGCACCATCATTACTTTCAGTGTTACTCTTGTGCCTTCGTGACGAAAGACCATACATCGCCTCGCATTATTAGTAAAACAAAGGCAACATGGGAATAACAATTTCAGCGCAACATGGACATGCAATACTTTCTAGTGCAACATGGACATGTAATAAGCCATAAAATTGACAGTTGTCCTAGAAGGTACAAATCCAGTTCAAGGCATACAAACTACTTGCACAACCCCTAAATAAAGAAAAAGTCAATAATCTTCGTGGTCATAAGCTAGATGTTCAAAGCAGATTAGCAGGTCCTCTTCATCTTGATTGTCTTCATGTTCTCGTCCTCTTCATCTTGATTGTCTTCATGTTCTTCGATGTATTTCCACCAGCCATATCTTCTTGGCCTTCATCTATTTTGATAGAAATTCCAAGTCCTTGGGATCAGTTTCAACCAGATTAGGCATAGAGAATGCACGGTCCAAAAATATGTTTGTGTTTTCAATCCACTCATTAGAGGGGCCTGTCCACGAGACCAACCACTATACATCCACTCCCGGTCGACATTATTTTTTACTCTGTTTTAAAAAGATGACAAAAATGATATATATTTTAGATTTAGATTCTTGACAATTGACACAATTATCACCCAAATAGGGCCAGTAGGGCAGAAAAGAAATAGAAAGACAATAATTATCAACACTGTGTCCAGCTTACTACAAATATACACTCTAATTAATGTTAAACACACATATACTATTTCAGATCGAGTTGTGAAGACAGAACATGATACTTACTGTTACTTTGTTTCAGAGTTGTCCACAGAGAATTCCCTTGCACTCCTCAACAATGGAATATAGATCACATCTACTGAGATCCAACCTGGTAAAATAGGCACGATCAGTTTACACATGTATTCCCCTGTTGCATAGGTGTAATCTTACTATTACTAATTGGAGGCTCCAACGGAGGCTCCACGTTAATTCTCACCAAACGCTAAAGAAAAGATAAATACTAGAAATTCCCACGTTAATCAGAAATATCTAGCCATTAGATCTGTAGACTTAGCAATCGGCAACCATTAGATCCACTTTATTTTGTAGAAAATTACCCACCTTTGCCATTATTATTATACCCATAAAGAGAAAACAAATGAATCTTATATATATTAAAATCTAGCGTGTAGCAAGAAAAGATAAATACATTGTTTCCCTACCCGGAGCCCGGAAGAAATCATCTCATCAGGCAGTTCCAATGGTGGGGGAAAAAAAGAGAACGCCGCCTCACGACGGCTCCACGCATTACTGGCCGCCGGGCAGCTGACTTGGGGTCATCGGGACGAGCAAGCAAGGGGTAAGCCAATGAAACGCAGACAAGTACATCTCCACCAATGCCCTTGCTCCGATCAACAACAATAACGGTTGGTGCGCCGTGTGAGATCTCAGATGAATCTCTCCTGGAGGAGCAACACGTTGGCATGAAGGAGCAGCACTGCTGCAGCACGTTTGCGTGTTGGCAGCACTCCCGTACGACCAAGATCACATGGAGGGTCTACGAGGCAGCCAGCAGCCTCCATCTACCACGATGAAGGACGGGCGGCATGGAGGAGAGCCACGTGCACTTGACAGCTGAAGCGAGACACCGTATAGAAGGTACCAGCCGCCATATATCTTCGTCTTCCTGTGGTTTCGTGCTGCGCTATCGGACGATACAGATGTCTTGGCGCTTATTCATGGGCTAACCTGATACGCATCAGCGCCAAGAGATCTCAACCCCGGGTGCAGGAAGAAGGTAGGCATGCTCTTTGTTGAAGAGCACCGCATATATCTGACGATGATGCAAATATGGGCTCTCTCAGTTGATCACATATTTGATTGCCATTGATGCACACAAGCCGGCTGCACGGGAACGTCAGGTCTCGGCATTATTACAAAGATGCTGTACAAAGCCATTAGAATGTGGAAAATTGGAGCCTATGCATTTATCAGCAACACCAACTATAGCATAGGTAGATCCGCGAGCCAGACGGACACGGATGACGTGTTCCACACAGCTTCTTCATCATTAGCTCCATCTATCAACATCCAAAAGTCCTATGGGACGGACACGGATGACGCGTTCCACACAACTTATTCATCATTAGCTCCATCTATCAACATCCAAAAGTCCTATGGATCATCGCACGGTTTGCGCCGTCCCATGGAGATCCAAGACAGTGTGTTCCATAAGAGAGGAGGGTGATGGAGTGCATGTCTTCCTAAATGGGTGAGAAACTGAGAAATAATCTGATTTTCCCAGCTCCATGTATGCTGGCTGGTATTGTGTGGCTCTAGCCATAAGATGTTGAGAATGGACAACAAGCCAATATAGATGACGCTCGGCTGCAGCAGGATCCATTGTTACTTGGCAAGGACGCCATCGACAACTGCTCCAAATCAATATCAACGACACCGCAAGTAAGGCAATGTCGAGGTGAGTACCGACACACCAACATCATATATCTTGCCGGATCCCATAATTTTAATTTGACTTCTCGTGACATACATGATATGATCTTTATTGAATTAGGTATAATTTTTATTTAAATTTAATGTTACTTGCCCCATTTTTCATTATTGACCATCATCTATATTTTGTATTTACTTAATAATAATGTCATTAATGTACTTATAATTACATTATAATGATGCAAAAACTTATTGAATCCTTATTCGACCCCTAAGTTTGCATTCCAATTACACATACATGGCATTATGAAAGTAATATTTATCTGTATAATTTGTACTTAAATTACCCACCTCAGTATAAAAAAAATAACAAAATCTCTCTAATCGACATGTAAAATTAATGTAAAGCTATTACCAATAATAACTCAACATCCATGTTTAAAATTTATATTAGTATACATATTTATTTTATAAGCTTATCAAGCCCTGAAATATATCCTTACCAAACAACGATTAATGACACGCTCAGTTCACTTTTAAGTTATATTAACATTTATGACAATAAATTTTAGAAGTGGTTGTCCACAAAAGTGTTAAAACAATTCGATTGAAACATTGTATCATATGAATATTAATAACTTAATTTTAAGAACTATTTGGTTATTAAGATCATACTAATACCATGCAATAATTTCAATATCTTGAGTATCCGGTGCATTTATGACTGTCATAACTAAGAGGGTAATCAGTCACCCAGAATATTCTTATAACACAATAAAATAAGAAAATTTTGAATAAATAATACACTGAGCAACAACTGGATTAGAAGCTAAAGGTTAAAGCATAGATTTGAATGACATCATATATAAAGGAATGATATATGCACTTTAAGTTTATTTATGTTTCATATGTATGGTTCTAAGAAATTTTAACCATAAAGAAATTTATTACTCATGAAACTGGTACAAATAAAAAATATGGATACTAAAAATTCTTGCAAAAGTCCAACATATTTTGTAGTCAAATTGACCGGTAGACTTTAATCACCATCTATTGTACCGGGAGGGGCTAATAAGCTTAAAATTCGGGAAAATAATCAAAATTGAAGTTCATGGAATCAAAATATATAGACTTCACTACCTTGGCAAAAAAAAATATAGACCATAGAAAACTATCGTAGTTTAATTAAATGTTTCATCTAAATCTATATATATTGGAGATACATAAGAGGTGCTATGCAAAGCTATGAAAAAAAAAAATATATTTGATAGATTATCATAATTGAATACAGACTATAGAGTACCTACGTAGCTATTATTTTAGAAATTAACGAAGAGAGAAAGATATTTGATATAAGTCATTCTTATTAGTTAATATTTCATAAAATTTAAACCCGCAAGGGAGCACGGGTTGGTGAACTAGTATTCTTTAAGGCATTTTATACAGTTTTGTTATATTTATAACTTATTTCAAATACCATACCGAGTACTGTAAGAAAGACATCCTCACCAGTATGTGTACTAGTAATAATGTCCTGAACTAATTTTAGACCTATGTCTGAACTAGTACTTATTTCTGAACTAATTTTAGACCTAGTATGTGAACTACTACTAATTTTAGGCATCCTCACCGAGTACTTATTTCTGAACTAATTTTAGACCTGTCCTAGCGCACAGTATGTGTACTAGTAATAATGAAGGAAAACCAAATAAACAAAATAAGAAAGGCATCCTCACCAGGCTCTGAAGTTTGTATGGATCTACAGGGTAATGAACTCTGGAGCTGTGTAGACCTTGGACCAGGGCACAGCGCCCAGGCCAACACGCAACAGAATCCCCACCACGGCACTCAGCACCGACACAGTCCAAGACGCTGCAGAATCCCAACCACAACGCCAGAGATAGGCTTCACATCGTCACAAATCTTGCAAATCTGGGCGTTGGAAAGGAGGGGATGAGTAGAGAAGCCGACGATGTCAATCCAAGGGAAGAGGATACACTAATTTTAGAGCTAAGCCATGCAGATCTTGGGACGAAATTCGAGGGGGCAGAGAATGGAGTGGGTGAGTGGAGGGAGGAGGTAGTGCGACGGTCCGGGAGTGGAGAAGAAGGGTTCAGAGGCGACGGAGGCCGTCGATGAGAGACGACGGAGGTTGCGTCGAGGGGAGCAGGTAGCGCGAGCATGGGTGGTGGCGGCCGTGAGCGTGGGTGGTGGCGGCCGTGGGGGATATTTTTGGTCTGGATGGGTTGGGAGCGGCGGCGGGTCATAGGGTTAGGTGCCGGAGAGCGCGCCAATTTTTTTTCTCAAGGCGGGAGCACGACGCGGTGGCAAATATTGGCGTCGCGGCACCCAGAATAATTTCTTGGCTGCCGGTCATCAAGAAAAATTTAATTTCCTTTGACTGCTACGTGAAACCGCCAAAAATATATATATATATTTCCTTGACTGTTTCATAGCACCGTCAAGCAATATACATATTCCTTGGCGGTTGTAATTTGGCCTTCAAGGAAATTCCCAGCCCTCAAGAAATTTCTATTTTGTGGTAGTGATGGGTAGCTGAGGAAGAGCTACGCGGATGAGGAGGGGGCGCAACATCCAGTGCGGGGTGGAGGTAACCACAAACACCCACGCAAGATCCGTCCTCCTCCACCACTTCGGCCTGCGCGCCTTCATGTTTTGGTTGACCAGGCAGAGCAGCCGCGCCATGGCGAAGGGCAGCCGGGTGGAACGGCCTTCGCATGGCCATGCTCCGTGCCAGGCCATGCAAACCTGTTGAGCGCGGCTGCCGGTGAGGTGCCCTCCACTGTCGGTGATCGTGCGATTCGTTGCCGCAGCTGGCCGCACCGGATCAGACGAAACGAAAGAATCTGCTCAATGCAGTTTTCACCTGTTTTCCAAGGTGTGGGAAACGACGCCAGCTCATTTCAAAACAATGGTTTTTGCCGACATGTCACTTTATTTAATGCTCATGAAACTCCATGACATCCCATTGAGATTAACCTTAGAGAGAGATGGTGTATTTACCAAGACAACAAAGAAACACCCATCTCTGCAAATAAGTTCTCCGAGGGGGCATCTTATGCCAGTATCAGTGGGGTTTCATGTCCAAGTTTTCAACACACCCATATTTTGAAAACAGTGCAGAATATCATCCCCTTCAAACTCTCTCTACTATAAAAATTTTATCATCTCTTTTATCAATACAGTGCTAAGTTAGCATATTTAATACGCACGTAACTCTCATAAAATCCCCATTGAGCGCCTTAGACGTCACATGCAAAAAAACGACATCCTACAAGACCCACCTAAGCAAAGGAATCAGCCCATTTATATTAGGATTAAGTCTATTTTGACTATAGTAACAATTTTTAAATATCATTAATTATAGTATGATCCATTATAATTTTAATTTATCTCTACTACACAAAAATCTTTTGCACAGCGTTTCCAAAATGGCCTCAGAGGCGGGCGGAAATTTCAACCGCTTCGGTTAATGCCCGATTACCAGAGCTGGCATTTTTTGTAAACCGAGGCAGTCACAACCAACCGCCTCACAAAATCAATTTACGGTAATCGCCTCTTAAAATCATTAATCGAGGTGGGCATTATAAGAGGTCCGCCCCGGGAAAATAGGGCTATTTTGCGAGGCGGGCTTCTCCGCTAATGTGGCGAATCCCACTCTGAATTACAAAAGACCATCTGTCCTCTCTCCCTCTAGCAAAGATGCGGGCGCAGCAGATCCGCGAGCAAGCAGTCGGATCTGGTGGCGGGGACGGCGGCGGTGGCACGGACCTGCGAGCGGCTCCCCAACAGCGGCGCCCGCAAGGCTGCGAGCGGCGGGATGCCGGATTTGGTGGCCGTGGAGGCCGATCCATCGGATCCCCGTGGATAGGCTCGGCAGGCCCGTGGATGGGCTCGCCGGGCCTGTCCATGGGTTTTCATTTCTTTTTATTTGATTAACTGCTGTGGGCGGCCAACCGCCTGGGTTAAGACCACATTAACCATGACCTTTGTCCGAGGCGGTTGAAAAACCTCCTCGGTTAATACTTTTTGCCTGCCATGGTTAAGTATTTCAGTAGTAGTGTATCATTAATAAAAAGTTTTTAATAGTATGAACTAGCTTAATATCATAGATGGCTTGAACCACACACCAGTGGTGATATAATAACATTGCCGGTTAAAGATAAGAACAAACAATGATATTCTAATGCCGGGTCATGGCTTCACCCAACATCGGCAAAATAGTATCACTGCCGGCTTTTTGTTTGAACCAGCAATATAAGATCAAATTTGTAGCTAGTTTTGGTCGTTATATTGTCTTTTGATTCTCATGCTTGTTCTTTGTCATTTTAGAGAGCATTCCGCATAAATATTTTAATAACCTAACATATAAATATCCAATAAAAGTGTAGATAATTATTTCATACATATAAATATTTATCAATAAGTAAATCTAAATATATAAATTTTTGCACAAACACACAAAAAAAGATAAATTAATTGATTATGTCCATTTTTGGTGCCTCAACTCTGTCTTTGTCTAACTTTGGCATCTCAATTAACAAAACCATTTAATTTTGACCTCCAACATAGTTGAGTGGTTTTCAGATGGCTCTAGGCGGCAAAATGAACCATTTTGTTTGTTGATTTGTGCAATGGCAAAGGCCTTTGGTTGGGGGCTCCCACCCAGGGGTTCAAATCCTGGGTGCGACACTTTATCCCGGATTTATTTCAGGATTTTCCGCTATGTGCATTAAGTGGTAGGCGACGTCCCCTGTCGATAGCGAGGCACCAGTGGTGACTTCGGAACTTCAAGATTTGCCAGCTCAGTCCTTCGAAGGTGCTCATAGGGGTAGGGTTTGCGTACGTGTGTTCGTAGGGGTGAGTGTGCGTGCGTGTTGAGCGTCTGCGTTGTACTGTGTAATCTCAAAAAAAAAAAAAAAAAAAGACGGTTTTGTTGTTGTGTATCAAAATTAGAAAAAGGCAAGAGTTGAGGGGCCCAAAAGGGATATATATAATCCTTTATATTACTAACCCTAACATGCCTCCTCCCCACCTACCCGTTCTGCCGCCCCAAACCACTGGCAGACGGAATTGCCCTCTGCAAATCATGCTTTTTAGAGGGTTTTGACACAGGCAGACGGAATTGCTCTCTGGGGGTCTTTGCCTGTGGTAGCGCTCAGGTAATGTGATATGGGCACCTGTAAAGTTAATTTCTGTACCACTGACTTATCATGATGGTTCAAAACAAGGTGATTGAAGCAATTTTTTCTAGTAGTGATTGATCATGCATGCTTGTACATTGGCAGGCAGATGGCAATGTTAAACTGCAGTAGTGCGACGCACACGATTTTGGGCTGGGTCACTCTGTTGATGGGCCCCTCCAGCAATAGGACAGCACGTCATGTCGTCTTTGCTTTGGGGCTGCTGAGACCCGAGAGGTATTGTAACCGTGCTAGCAATTAGTTACCCATGGTTTAATGAATTGTGGACATAGGCCTTGTTTAGTTACACATCCAACTTCCAAGTTTTTACACTCTCTCTCCATCACATCACATCACATCAATCTACGGACACATATATGGAGCAGTAAATGTAGATAAAAAAATAACTAATTTCACAGTTTGATTATAAATCACGAGACGAATCTTTTAAGCCTAGTTAATCCATGATTGGACAATATTTACCACAAACAAACGAAAGTGCTACAGGAGTTCAAATTCTAACTTTCTAACTTCCCAAGTGTAACTAAACAAGGCCATAGATATATAGATCAGTGTAAGGACTCCCTCAAAAAAAAAAAAAAAAAAAAAAAAAAAAAAAAAAGCTCAGTGTAAGGACCAAATGGAAATGGCCCGAGAGCGTGGGGTTTCAGGGTATATTTACTTGTGTACATACCAGAGATATTTTTTCATAACACATCTGAGGCGGATAATTAGCATAAGGATTTATAAAAAAGATATCTATTATCTTTCATACTGGCATATATGGAAACTTAGGGGTACTTTACGTTATGGTTCTTAATGTCATTAGTAGATAATTTAGAAGAAATATTATGAGGTTGTCTTAAATTATTATAATAGCAGATTTGGTAGAGATGGGTAGTTTTGATGCAAGTTTAGAGGGTTGTATTGAATTAACTTTCACATTGAAAAGTGTATGTGTCGTGGTCGATACCACGGTCACAAAGAACCGACCGCTAATGTGTGCAACGATGGCCTAACTCAAGGGACAATGACACGGTGTTTATACTTTGGTTCGGGGCTAATCGGTGCACCCTAATCCAAAGTGTGGCACTATCCGAGCTCAAATGCTCGAATCGGGGCGAATACAAGCGGGCGAGAGAGGGAGATGAGCTCCCAGGTCTCTGCGAAAGGTGGGTGATCGGAGTGTTGGAAGCTAGAATGCTTGTGAGCTGAGAACTTGCCTTCTCCCAATGGCCGTGGCTCCCTTTATAGTCGCTAGGAGGGCGCATGGGTGGCAGGGAGAAAGACTTAGGAGGAGAAGAGATACAAAGTGGAGGGGTGAAGGGAAAAACTCCTCCAGTTGCCGCACGCCGGCTGTCCGGTGTCGACGCCACGCCGCCGCAGATTGATAGCCTGCTCGCCGGTCGTCGAGAGCCGTAGGGCGGCTCCATATCCCGATATCTCAGACGTCCGACCGCCGAGCTCGGAGCTTGTTGGTCGGGCGGGGGGAACAATGAGCTCGACGCTGCGCCGTCGCCGCCCAGCGCCCCGCCGCCGCCCACGCGGCTGCGCCGCTGTCCACGGGTCGGACTGCGGCGGCGCGCCGCACGGCCATGAATGCGTGTACTTCATGTCGCAGAAAAATGTGTAGACAGAGAGCTCGGTGGGGTGCCGGCCGCCATTGCCGAGGTCATCCTTGTCCCGTAGTGTTTGTCCGTAGCGCTCGGCGCGGTATGGCATGGCCTCGAGGAGCCATACCGCAAGTGCCTTCGGGGATCTCATTCCTCGACGATATCCGGATGTAGGTTGCGGGCGCCTCGACAAGTAGCCGCTACCTGCCCGAAAAACATCGGGCTCGAGCCTCGCTGTTTGGATGAGGGATCGCGGCAACCCGAGAGCCTCGCTCGAGACGGAAGGGAGCTCGTCGACCGAAGCCGAGCTCGGAGCCGCCCGTGTACTTGTGAGAGCTCGTTCAAGGCGGAGAATGGACGCCGGGTCGAGCTCGAGCCGTGCCCAGGGAGCTCGTCCCGGAGAGCTCGTTCGAGGCGGAAAGGCTCCCGTCGGCCGAGCCGGGTTCGATCGAGGCGAGCCGGGCCAGCCCCCGATTGTTTGTTCTCGAATTGGACTTATCCGGTGATGGGCTTTAGTTGCGGATTTGGCCCAACTAATCACGGCCGACTATCTACGTCCCACAAGAGCCCCGAGCGTGGAGGGGAGTGGTTCCTCCAAGACGCTGGAAAGTGATTTCATCCACATCGACGAGGACCAGATTTCCAAGCGAGGTGCGCGAGCGGAGGCTTGTTGTGATTTATGTTTCGTCGACGCTCCCCACACTTTCAAGGCGCTGGGAAGGGTGAGCTTGAGCTCGGCTTTACCTCGAGGGCCAAACCGAAAAGCCCGATGAGCTTTGTAGTGGATAGCTCGAGTGAGGCCCGAGCTCGCCGCAACGAAAGCTCGATCGTCTAGTCAGCCTCGTGGACCGACCTCATATTCCGGTGACTTCGACCTCTTCGGTTCCCGAGACCCTCGTGAGGAGCTCGGGGCTCGCCCGCCTCCCCGCCGTGGAGGATAACCCAAGGTCATTCCGTTGTCGCCGGCGACTCAAGCGCAACTTGGGGGAGCCCCCCGAGCTCTACGGATGCTCGGGGCTTGGGCCGCCGATGCCGCTCCTCCGCCGTGCTCCTTGCCCTGGTTGTCTCCCCGGCGGCCTTCGTGCTCGCGAGAGCCGGCCTTCGAACCCGGAGCTCGAGGTCGATGTGAGCTCAGAGCCGCAAGGTAGCCGTCCGAATACAACCGTTGGCGATGAGCTCGCTAATTTTTGCCTACAGTAAAAAGAGCCATTGGGAAAAAAAAATAGCCGTTGGGAAATTTACCGTTACCTTCGCCCTGGAAGTAATCAAGCGTTTTTTTACAAATACGCCCGTTGCTTGCCACGTGGAGGACTCTGTTGATATTTCTTACACGATCCAAATTAAGAAGGCGAAAAGAAATATATGACGTATCTATCTAATCATGTTAGCTTGGATGTGGAATTAATCTCACGATCCAACAAAGGCGGAGTTAGGCGGTGTTAGTTGTGGGGTGTAATCTTAGCATCATTATCCATAGTGGAGTTAATCTCACCGGATATGTACTCAAGGTATACCACTCATTTCTAGGCATTACCTACACACTAGTCCATCACCCTAGCAATAACGCTCTAAGAAATGCGGGTATGGTATTCTTGATAGGCCTTGATAAAAAGAATGAACATGATATCTCGCAGTTTACGAGATAGAAATACCATCGCACCACTTCACCGGGAGTAATCCGTATCGTATTTATATTTTACCACAGGGAAGGGGAGTCTATGGAAAGTAGAGAGAGAGGGGTATAATGATTTAGATTGTGATTACTTATGAGATCCACTTGCAGTTGTATAATGCAGAGTAGCCATATGCATCTAACAATACTCAACAGGATAAGTTACAAGATAAAGATAATTTAAATAAATGATAACTACCCGTCTAAGATCATCATATGACACTAGTATCATACGAGCTATTAGCATGTTATAGAAAGAATAGAAAGAATATTCCTAAGTGACTCCTAATCATATGCCAATGAATACTACAATTAGTGCAATACATCTAGCTATCATGGCAAGGTTGCAATACATCTACACATGGTAAGCATTACCAATGACAATCAAGGATCTAAACTTGATCATCACCGTAATTATGGCTCAACTTGGCCTATCATTCTGAGGGTGGACTCCAAAGGACTCAATAGGACCGCTCACTCCCGCGATCTACCACACGTCCCGAATGTAGGGTGCAATTGCAGATAAACGTTGTATAAACACCACGTTTACACATTGCTTATCACCCACATAGTGATCATCTACGTGGATGCTATACAATTCCATGCATAAGATATAAGACAAACTCACTAAACTAAACATATAATCATAGCATGCATGGATACATATCAATAAGAATATAATCATGATATAGATCAAAGTCATATCCATTGTATTCTGATAATAATACTTACAGATCGAATACAAGAGAGAAGCCACGAAGAACGATGATCCCGCTACTTCTTGACTATCGTGAATCAAGATGAACTTGACTTCCTCTAGAACTAGATAGGTAGCTAACTACTTCTAATATGATGAACTAGGGCTTAGGTCTAGACTTGGTTGGACTTGAGTTGAGATGAACTCAGCTGATATGAATTGATAATGACTTGGTATGAGTTAGGGTTTCACCCTGGGGTCAGGTGGTCTTCTTATATAGCACTTGGCGATGAACAGGGACCCTTGGATCAAACCGACCTCTAGCAACGGTATAGATACAACCTCAAGGTCGGTGGTAAATCGACATAAAAAGATGAGGCCGACAGGGTGACCCCCACCCGGCGGCCGGTCCCTAAATGGCTCTGGCGGCCGCCAGGTGTCAAGCCCTCTCGGTTTCCCGTTTCTTCCGGTGTCTTCTTACGGTATCTTCTAGAGTGTTTTAGTCCACATTTCGAGTTGAGTTACTTCACGGTTAAGTCTTGTCATCGTATGGGATGTAAACTCTTCTGATTCTCATCAATCTTCTCTGTTTTTATCTGTTAGTCCCTACAAAGTCACAGAATACCAAAACTCGTGGAAATATATTAGTTAGACCCCTAGACTTATGTTGATATCCAACTTGAGCCCTTATTTCATGTTAATTGACTAATAATATTATGCTATAACAGGTGTCAACAGACGCGTGGAGGTTTCTGGAGGGGTCGTTAGCGCATGGTGGGCCTCACCGGCCCGATCGTCTCGGCGGATCTGCCTCGAGCTCTTCCTATAAATAGGAGAGAGCGTAGGATCGGGCTAGTTTCCCAATCTTCCATCCGCCGCCAAATCCACCATCGCCCTTTCGCCCTAGATCTGTTCGCCGCCTCTCCGCCGCCGCCGAGAGTGAGGGGAGAGTCGCCGGAGTCCGGCCGAGGACCGTCGCCGGAAGCGCAGGGGGATCCATGGGTTCGTGGATGCCGACGAAGGTCACCGAGCAGATGCTCGAGGAGCGCGTGGCGTACGGTGGACATCCGCCGCTGACCGACGCCCGGGAGTGGATCGTGCCTCCCCCGACGGATGACGTGCCTCACCCGCCGGATGGCTACATCGCTCCTTCACCTCCTTCCACGACGTAGGCTTCTCGGCGTCCCCTCCATCGACTTCTTCCGATCCCTCCTCTCGTGATCGGGGCATCGAGCTCCAGCACTTGAATCCAAATGGGATCCTTTACCTCGCCGCCTTCACCACCTTCTGCGAGGGGTGGCTCGGGATCGAGGCGAACTGGGACCTCTTCCGGTTCTTCTTCCACGCCAAGATCATGTAGAGCTCCGACGGGCGGAACGCGCCCGTTCCGGGTCATAAGCCATCCGGCCGCGGCCGGGCGTGAAGGTGAAGTTCCCGGCCAATCACTCCCTCGTCGAACACCAAGTGGCGGGAGGGAGTGGTTCTACCTCAAGAATGATGAAGAGTACCCACTCCCACGCTTCACGGGCCGCGTGTTCCCTCGTCGGATGAGCCGTGGAGGGAGGGACCTCGCGACCACCTGCTTGCCGCGAATCTAGGAGATGACGGACGACAAACGCCCTTTCGAGGGCACGGTGACGACGCCCGCCTCTTCGCAAGGAAGACGTGGAGTGGTGTGTCCGGAGGGTGACCGGAAGGCCTTCATGATCCGACGGATCCCAACACGATCCCGGCCGCCATCACCGAGGACGCAGTAATGGTGAGTTCGACTTCTCCTTCTTTTTATCTCGTGTTTTGGTAGGCGACGTCGTTGTCTCATCCTTTCTCGTGACGTGTAGGTCGGTGCGGTGGACCTCCCACCCCTCCCTCGTCCCTCCGATGAGGACAGTCCCCCGGCCTCGGTGTCCCTCCGAGCCGCCCCCGACGCGTCGGTCGAGTCCCGGGGATAGTGAGGCGCAAGAAACCGACGAGCCCCAGGGGCTCAAGGAAGGCGGCGGCCCGAACCTGCGCGGCGAAGGGACAGCGGGAACCTCGCGGATCGGGACGTCGTCCGCCCGGATCGCGCCGTCCCGACGCGGGCGACCTCGTCCCGATCCCGGGCTGCTCTCCGGCCCCCGCGGCCCTCCCAAGCTGTTGCGGGCGCGCCTCAAGGAGGAGGGGGCTCCCGAGCACAGAGCCGACGGGGAAAAAGAGGCGGATGGCCACCGAGTAAGTGCTCGAGCTCACCTTTCATTATTTCTCGATGTCGTGACTCCTCGTATGAAGGTGTGGGCTCTGCCGCTTGTTTTCTCCAGAAGGCCAAGCCACTAGGGCTCCCGAACCCCTCCAAGTGCACGAGGGACATCCGGGGCTCGAGCTCGGCGGCGCAAGCTCTCCCGTCTCGAGACGGCCCACGACGGACATTCCCCAGACCTCGGGGAGGAGGAGGGGAGGAGGGAGCAGTCGGCGGGAGCGTGTCGGCCTCGTCCTCGAGCACCATCCCGGGTGTCGCAGGCGTTGGCTACGCTGACGAGCTCAAGGCGCAAGGATCGAGACCTCGGCATCGGGCGTCTGTCCCCATCGGCCAGAACTTCCGGTGTGGCGGCGGCGACGGAGTAGATGGTGATCGACCCTCGACTCTCCCGAGGGGCGGAGGTATGTGATCCTCCCGCTCGGGTCCGACTGCCTTCGGGGTGCGGGCCGGTTAGGGACGACAGGGTCATGGAAGTCAGGTCCACGGTCGGCGGCTTCCCCTCACAAAAATGCCAGCGCCTGACCTGGCCTTGAAACTTAAATTAGCTGGGGGCGAAGAGTCGGAACATCCTCAGCCGGCGGCCGCGATACGAAAACCCTCGGTGGCGCACGGCGGCAAATGGAAACCTCGAGCCGGCTCGCGTGCGCCATCGGCAGCGGTAGCCGCCGGCTTCGCCGTCGTCGGGCGTAGCGGGCCGGCACCGAGAGCTTGGAGCGCCACGCCGGGCTCGGGACGGAGGTCGTCGGCCGGCGACGCCGCCGGATGCCAAACGAGCATTCTTCGACCCTCGGGGCGGGAGAGGCAGGGAGCCGCCAGGGAGTCCGTCATGCCATGGCGATGGGCGGGGCCGTGACTGCCAGATGGTGGCGGCGGGAGGTGGTGCCGGGGCACGAGGGGCGGCGCGAGAGTGTCTCCATCGAGATGTTTGCGTCGTTGCTGGCGAGCGTGCGAGCCTTAGCGCTGCTTTTCTTGGGGACATGAGAGGCGACTGTTGTGGGAGTTCTGGCGTCGGTGGCGGCCGGGCTCAGCTCGAGGGACTCATGTGGCGCGGCGATCTGACACAGTCCCGGGCGGCGGGGGTCTGGCCACTGTTCACCTCCACCACGACATCCGGGGCGGCCGGGCGACATTGCCGCTCACATTCGCGGGCCGAGGAGCGCTGCCCGCGGGTCCGTGGAGGAGGTCGCCCAGCGGCCAAAGTCCGGCCAGCGGTGGCAGCCCAGCACCAGTGGGAGGTCAATCTCGCGCACCCCGCCAGCCAGCGCGAGAAGATGCAGGAGGAGCTCGCCGGCCTCCGCAAGATGCTTTGGAGGACAAGGAGCCGGAGAGGTCGGCGCTTGAACAGCGGGGACCAAGAGGCTCGAGGAAGATAAGGACACCATCGCGGGACGCTCCGGGAGCGCGATCGTGAGCTTGAATGTAAGTACCCTTCGAAGTTCTTCTTCCTCTTCGCTTAAGGTTGGGTGCCGATAGATTTAGTTGGCGGAACCTTTAGCCTACGACGCGAGATCGCCGAAGCTATCGGTTTTGTTCCAAGCTTCGAGGCGAGAGGCATCGGCTCGATGCCGAAAACCAATCATTCTCGGGAGAATCGGGAAGAGCTTTGTGAAGTCTTGGCGTGTAAGCCGGTGGATTTCGCATTTCCTTTTGACACTTTGAGGCTCATGCTCTGAGCTGTTTGCCTTTTTTGCAGCTGAGAAGCAGAAGTCGTTGGGCTAGCGCAAAACCTCAAGGAGCTCCCTGTCTTCTGCGGAGGCCACCTTGACGCATACCCAACTCACGCTGCAGAGAAGGAGGGCGAAATGCGGTGTAACACCCGTGTTTTTACATCATTTTAAAAATCAAAAAAATTTGAACTTTTTGAACCGCAAAAACCAAACCCTTTTTTGAAAACCTTGCATCAAATCCCATCATATAGGAAATAGGTTCCTTTTTGTTTGCTTGTTGAACAATATGATGGTGGATGAGTTGATACATAACCTAGGACTATGGAAGTCATGCATGAGAAATGATTTACATCTTCTCTCGGAATAACAATAGACTCATATCACGTGTGCTAATATACATACCAAGGAAGGCAATGTATATTAATGGTCTTAAAGTAAAGACACAATAATATATGTATGAGCCCTTGCACCATTATAAATATATGCACACATGAAATGATGCATGGGAGATAATGAGGTTCTGAGCGTGTGTATATAATAGTACAAGTGTATATTTGACCCCATATTAAAACCATGGGGAATATATATACATACACATTTGTACAAGTATAAAATATAATATATGTACATGTATACACATGAGAAATGGGAAGAGAAAGGATAAAGGAAAATGAGAAAGGAAATTAGAAAGAAGAAAGGGAGACACGGGCCCATTCTCTTTTGAATCAGCCCAACACCACCTCCTCTCTCTCCCCCACACGGGCGGCCCAAGAGCCCGGTGGCCACCCTACCACTCCTTTCCCTCCTCTCTCACTCACCGACACACGGGCCCCGCCCGTCCGGACCCTCCTACCTCCACCTCTCCTTCTCCCACCGCAGCCCGGCCTCACTGTCACCTTCTCCTCCCTCCTTGTTCAAGCATGCCCGCCACGGCCCCGCCGCCGGTCCCGCTGCCTCCCCACCGCACCGCCCGCCTGGGGCGACACTTGAGCACACGGTGCCGCAGGACCCCTCGGGAGAAGTCGCATCGGCAAGCAGCTCCCTCTACACCAAGCACAAAGTGGGCGTGGACCTTGCCCGGCGCATCAATGGCGTCTCCGGCGTGGCGAGAGGCGGGGGCGAGGCGCGCGCCGGAGAGCACGGCGAGGACTCGAGCCGCGGTAATCACGCGGACCTGCGCGGGAGCCGTCTCATCGGCTGCACGCCAACAGCCCCGCGTGTCCCCACGCGAATAGCGGGGCGGCGACCGCCCCCCGGCTGGCCGCCGGCTGCGCGGCCGGGGCGGGCTTAACCCTTGCCGGCATGACCAGCGACATGATGCGATGATTGCCAAAGCCAGCGGGCCACGCGCCCGATCATTCGCCGGAAAATATCGGAGACGGGCGAAAGATCTCACCCGGGGGCGCCGCGGCGGCCGAGCTATAATCTTGCCGCCGGTGCGGCTCGACTCGCACCTCGACCATAGCTACTCCCAAGTCTTGAACACCCGGTGCTCACCTCCTCGGCACCGAGCTCCTCTCGGTCTCGCGGGAAGCGAGTTCCCCCAAATCGAGGGACTCCGCCGCCGCCGCTCGAGGAGGTTCAGCGCCTTGCCCCGCCCGCGGGAGTCGTCGCCCGATTGCGATTGGTAACTATGTATGTCCCCTAGTGCCTCCTCTTTTTGCTCGACCCTCTACTTCTCGTTCGTGCATTGTAGCCTCTTTGCCACGGCAGCGCCGCCGAGAGCACCGGGCCCGCCCGCGCCGATGGGGCCGCCCATCCCACCGTCGCCTCGGGGTGCACCCACGGGTCGGGGCAAGGCTGGGTACCCTACGCCCCTCGCGGCAAGCTTCGACGGTCCGTGCCAGCCGGCCGGATTCGGCGACGGCGCCGCCAGCCGTATGGCGAGGCGGGGCGACGTCGACCACGCCGCCGTTGGAGTGTGGCGGCGTCGGGCGTCGCCCAGAGGGACGGCGGCGCGTGGCCGTTCTCCGTCCGACCCCATTCCCCCTCCGGCCAACGCCACGTGGACGGACCGGGACCCACCGGTCGGTCGCTTCGAGGGGATACGGTGTCGTGCACGAGGAAAAAAAATTGCTATGTACACCCCGTTTGTACACAAGATGTTATTACCCCTATTTCTCGGGTCATAAAAATTCCCGAAAAATTTGTAAATTCATCATTAGAATTATAGAATTTTATCATGTAATTAGTTCCAATATTATTACATGATAAAATTATTATATAATATGACCCTAAGGAATTAATTAGGGATTAATATTGTATAATTCATATCTCATGCAAATTAACTCCGATTTGAGTGAAACGACTTCCATAATTCATCTAAAATCTAGGACTATGCATTCAGCCTATCACCACCATAATGTTCTATGTTTGCTATGCTTGCTTTAGTTTAAACCAGGTTTATCGATAGACACGCGTTAGCTCTTCGTCGACTCGTTTAGGAGTTTTCCTTCCTAACGAGCCAACTTAGTTCGTCAATCGCGTGCCGATTTGTAAGAACATACCGTGCAAGTCCTTACCCCCTAACCTGACTTAATTAATCAACCCTAATCTATGATTCAACTATGTTAATCTAAGTAAACATTTATACATGCGATGATAACCTTGGTTTATGAGCTATGTGCCTAAGAAGCTATGTGCTTAATACATTGATGAGCTATGTGCTATTGATAATGCTATGTGCTTAAGATATTGATGATGCTATGTGCAAGAGATAATAATGATGCTATGTGCATGAGGTTATCATCGAGGTTATGTTTATGATAATGTTAAGATAATGTTTATAATGTTATGTTGTTATAAAATGAACCTAACCAACAAATGAGGTGGGTGGTGTTAGTCTACATGGAGGTGGGCTAACACGTTTTCGAATGATTCCTGCGGTGAGATACCTGCCTCCCTAAGGACCGGTTCATAGACCATCTACCTAGTGCGATATTGCGCATAACCACCACGCGCTAGGGATGGGGCGGCTTGACCCCGTTTTGTGACGGCATAATTTCGATCCAAGGTGGTCATTGACACCTGTTATAGCATAATATTATTAGTCAATTAAATATGAAATAAGGGCTTAAGTTGAATACCAACATAACTCTAGGGGTCTAACTAACATAATTCCACAAGTTTTGGTATTTCATGACTTTGCGGGGACTAACAGAGAAAAAAGCAGAGAAGATTGATGAGAATCGGAAGAGTTTACATCCCATACGATGACAAGACTTAACCGTGAAGTAACTCAAGTCGAAATGTGGACTAAAACACTCTAGAAGATACCGAAGACACCGGAAGAAACGGAAACCGAGAGGGCTTGACGCCCGGGCGGCCGCCGCAGCCATTTAGGCCGGCCGCCCGGGTGGGGTCACCCCGCCGGCCTCATCTTTTATGTCGGTTTACCACCGACCTTGAGGTTGTATCTACACCGTTCTTTGGAGGTCGGTTTGATCCAAGGGTCCCCTGCTCATCGCCAAGTGCTATATAAGAAGACCACGACCCCTGTGGTGAAACCCTAACTCATACC
>JADLZK010007621.1:0-319285 GCA_015847255.1 Hyparrhenia diplandra | reverse complement strand
GCTGTTGTGTGACCTAGTTGGAAGTGTAAATCTTATACATTGTGGTAGGCCTCCTCCTCGCCCTCTTTTCTCCTCCTTCTCCTCCTAGATTAGGCAAGGGTTCTAGCGAGTTCCCTTCTCTCTAGTGGGGTGGTATAATGGTAGATCTAGGGATGGTATGTAGGCCGTTGTTGGGAGTGATCGGTGAGGTCGGTGGGTGTAGGGGCTCCAATGGTGACATGGGTGACGGGACATGGTTAGGGAATGGAAGGCTCTCCTGCAGCTAGAGAAGATGGCGGCAAAGTACTTCGGCTGTAGTTTGAGACGATGGCGTGCGGTGGGGGAGAGGTAGAGGGCGGTCATGATATGTGCTTTCGAACTCCTAGCACCGCGAAACACAAGTGGGCGGTGTGTGGTTGAGGGAGCCGGAATTAGCTAACCCTATATTATTTTTCTTCTTTTTTCAACAGAGAAACAATTTATTTCCTAAAATGGAGCTGCATCTAAAAAAATTGATTGCTTTTAGTGGAGTCCATCGATATGTACGAATGGGACCCGATTTAAAACTTGCAAAATGTGTCATAACTTATAATTTATAGCATCAAAATGTTCTTCCCTATCTCTCTATGTAAAAGAGGATGAAAACCACAAACCTCGATCCTATATTTAAAAATAGACTCAACTACTTTTCTTCTCAAGCTATTGTTGTTATAATAATTTTTTTTTAGTTCCACTCACACTATTCTAAGATCCATTTGACTAGATCTCGCTTTCCGGATATCCTCCATGGATTCTCTCATCTCTCTAACATTCTCCCGCTTTTGCCTAGATTGGATCTAAGTTTCTTCATGTGTCTTACCAAGCTTTGATAGTTAGGTCACCTCTCTAACACAACATCCGCGATTGGCAAACACACATGCTATTTTCCCCTCCATTCCCTAATCCACATATTTAATTAGTACTAGTGACCTCTCACCTTCCGGCCCAAAATTAATAAACTTGTGTGGAAACACAAGGAGGTACATAATGGTTGTTGGTTAAAAGGGCATGCATCTCAAAAGATGTTGTGCATGCGATGGAACAAGTTTGCCATCCGGTCGGTTCATTCATGCCTTCTTCATTTATGGGACATCCACTTAAGAAAACTTATTTATTGATTATCCACTTATTAGATTCTATTTAAGTAAAACATCTTACGTTTGCACTCTCTTTTGGACTTATATGTGTTTGGCGCCAAGTGGATATGTTATACTTCGGGTATGTTTTAGGCTTCTTCTCCATAAGGGTCTTGATTAACCTATTTTAAATTCATCATCATGCGCAAAATATTCACCAAACTTGCGGAATCCATTAGTTTAAACCTCTATCCCAAGCCTTCGCTCATTGGACCATTTGCAAACAAACCCAAACCTTCCTCTCATTGGACCATTGCAAGCATCCTCACATCCCAAGCCTCTTATATTCAATTGGTCCGACGGCTTGCAGCCTCCCCACTTCGGAAAGCCGTTTTTGTCATTGCGTTCCTTCTCATGTGTCCCGTCGTCTTCGCCATCATCTGCCGCCATTGCCATCGTTGATGCCGCCGGGTCCATGCTCCTCCCTTCCTCCCCGCATGGTATGTTTTTCTCTCCCATCCCCTTTCTCCCACTTTGAATTTAATTTACCTTTTGCTCATCGATCTTAGAAAACATGCAACTATGGGAGCGTGTGAGTCAAACTTTCTCAACTTTGACTATGTTTGTAGAAAATAATGCGCAACATTTGTATCTCTAAATAAATTTATTAAAAATCTAGACTTAAAGATCTTTCCGATGATACTAATTACTTAGTATAAATATTTTTTATATTTTAATATATAATTGCCGCAATTTGAAAATATGGACTTCTCGGTAGTTTAGAATTGCATGTTTTAAGAGAGACGAGGGAAAAAGCAAAGCTTAACTCTCGGACTACATCGCGGGAGCAAATCAAGATGCCTCAATTTCTTTCTTGCAGTTCCTTCAAGCCTCTTTAATATACTAGACCTACCGATTTTTGTCTAATCAAAATGGTGACAAGCTGTGGGCAATGAACCAATCAAAACAAGTTTTGGTGCATTGCCATGATTTTAGTTGGGTAAGACTTGAAATCTAGCCAAGCATTGCCATGAGCAAGAATTAAAAGCCAACCAAAAGCGGCCCGCCACTTACTTCTGCTTTGTGTGGGCAATGGCGGTCATCGATACTCATCGACAAATAAAGGGGAGGTCAATTCCCGTGAGCCCGTGCCTATGCCCATGCACTCTCTCTTTGTGTCTCTCTGCATCACATACAATGACCACGGCGGCGCCGGTTGTTGTGTATTTGAAAGACGCTGCATGGGCACGGGCCTAGGCAAGAGGAGGGCGGGCGGGCGGGTCACAAGAGGATGTGAGCTCCACGGTGACATTCTCCCTTGCGACCACGCCGGCCGCCTCCTGCATGGACACATGGACATATGGTGGATGCCGCGGCGTGGATCTAGCAGCGATGGTGGCGATCCACCGGATGCGGCGGAGATCCGTTAGACGCGGTGTATATTTTTCCATTTGTCACTAACACGCATGGGTCGCACCAAGCATGACACAAAAATCACCGCCCTAGAATGGTTCGACCGCTCACGTAGTGCCGATTACCAGGCGATCATATAGTTTCATGTGTGGGCCACCATGTCACCGTAGTGCGGAACCAAGCATGGCTTCGATAAAGGGCCGGCCAATGGCGTCACCACGTCATTCTAGTTGTTAGATCAACTTCTAGCAATTTTGGCCATTGATGTACCCCTTGATAGGAAAACCTAGGTATAGAAGCATCTTCCATCCTCGGTCCTGCTCCTATTTCCTCCTCCTACCGCAACTTCTCGCTTGCTACTGCTCCATCTCGAATCAACAACGTTATGAAGCCTCCTCGCCTCTCCTCTTGCTACCGCGACTAGTGGCCCGTGCCTAGGACATCCCTCTCCTGCTCCATATGTCTCCTCATGTCCAAACATAGCTACGACGATAATAATGACATGCGGTCAAGGCGAACAACGCTTGCCCAAGGCATGGTGTGGCGCGACAACCTCACTCAACGCATGGCTACCGAGGCGCATGCCGCGGGCGCGACCGACCGCGGGCCAACACGAAAGCATCCTCGGCTACCGTGTTAGGAGCATGGCACAACATGACTAATCTATGATAGTGCCGCGCTCGGGCCATGAACTCGCAAGACGCGACAACACTAACCGCACAACGCGCGCAGCTCAGTTTGCCGCATAGTGCCATGCCGCCTGTGTCGTAGTGCCTCGCCGTGCTTGTGCTCGCGGTTGCCGCGGCGTCCCTTTGGCCATCTATAATAGGTAGACTTCATCCACCCTCTCTCTACTTTTCCTCCTAGATCCCGGACTAGGGTTCCCGCGAAAGCTCCCTTCTCTTTGGTGGGGTATACAATGGCCAACCTGGGGATGCGTGTAGGCCGTTGGTGGAAGTGGTGGATGGGCGGTTTATGGGGCTCTAGAAGCGGGAGGGGCGGTTCTGGACGAAGTCGTGGGGAAGCTCGCAAAAGCTAGAGAAGATCGTGGGCGCTTAATTCATTAGAGCTAGAGACGATGGCGATGGGCGGGAGGGGAAGAGGGCTACCAAGGGCTAGAACCATAGCTGGTGGTGAAAAAAACGGTGGTCGACGACGGGCGTGGGGTGTCAAAGCCGAACCCTAGATTTGGTCATTTCTTTCTTTTTCAACTAAAATAATTTATTTCCTAAAATGGAGTGTGAATCTCGAAATTTGTTTTCCTACAATGCAGGTGCTTTAGTGGATTCTATCAATTTTATGTACAAAATTGGGACCCATTCTTCCTTCCAAATGTGTCTTCAGGCTGTAGTTTCCCCAAAGATCAAAATGTGCTTCCTCTATCTCTCTTCGTAAGAGGATGAAACCACAAACCTCGATCTATATTTTAAAAATAGACTCAACTACTTGCTTCTCAAACTATTGTAGCTATAATTAGTTTTTAGTTCCACTCCACACTATTCCAGAATCCATTTGACTAGATATGCTCAAATCTCCTCCATGGATTCTCTCTCTCAACTCTCCAACGTTCTCCTCAATTTTCCTAGACTGGATCTAAGTTTCTTCATCATCGTCATTACGGGCTTTGATAGTTAGGTCAGCTCTCCTATGCCATGAAGGTGTCACACCCAGATGCTATTTTCCCACTCCATCCCCATGATACATTTGTTGTGTGCTAAACACAACATCACAGAACGCATTATGTGTACTTCTACTTCTTGACTATTTCAAACGTCATCGTGAGAGATAGCACATAATCTCTTTGGTGGTGTCATAAGAATTGTGACTTGGAAAACCCACTTGGCACATTCTAGTCTCTTTGGACAAGAAGTGGCGACATGGGCGGTTGATTAAAGGAAGTTGGTTTGACATATGGTATTTTCTCAAAAGGTCATCATGGGATGAGGATGAAGATCCAAAAGTTTTTTTTTTTTTATCCTCCGCTTCATGTAGGGTGATGTGAAAAAACTATAGAGTTTCGTAATTTAAGTACCACGGTGAAAGGTCAAAAATGATAGGAACAAAACCTTACAAACATGCACGGTAGAGTTATAGAAGCTCAGACCAGGATCGGAAACTCCAGCAATGTCAAAGTTGGCCTAGAGAATAGCCATAGGGTCTCCTTGAAGCAAAGATTCTATTGATTGGGGCTCCAAGGACAAAGCCTTCTTCTATGTGTCCTCACTTATTAGGGTTATCAAAAACTTTCCATAAGCTCTTGCTTATTCTCTAGGCTTTGCTCAAGCCCTATTGATGCAATGGTGCTATTTAATTGGTGGTACAAAAGTGAAAACTAAGTGGAGTTGGTGTGGTATTGCTTCACTATTACTGTAGTAGTTTTGGAATAAGCGAGCATGGTCATTAGTGCACTACTAGAAAGAGCTGGCATGGTTGTTCTACCCCTTAGTTCTTCATGCAATGGTGGGGTAACTAGAGAACATTATCTATCATGTGCATTTTTTAGTATCACATTGTACAAGAGGTATGACTACGTTTCTATCATTAATTCTCTATAGAACTAAATGTTCTTTTTATAACTTCTTCAATATGTTTTATCGGTTAAGAAAGGATGAGGTTGTGGCCTATTGTCATTAATTTGTTACAAAATTGGGGGTTCTCTGGGTGGTCGTCCACTTGTTAGATTTCATTTAAGCCTTCTTTATGGATTTTATGGGTTGTCCACTTAAAAAGGATTATTTATGAATCGTCCACTCATTTCTTGTACCAACATTCACTATTGTGCCTTATCCCATCATGGGCATTTGTCTGCACCATGAGATATTATTCGTTATTTCCATGTTACTGGACAAATATTGAGTGGTTTTTTAGGGATAGATAAGAAGATGTAGTAGGAACCAATATGCTAGATATAATTAATCTCACGTTTTCAAGATCATGATGGGTGGGTATGGCTACTATTAAATGAAACATCATCTTGTCATGTCACGAGACATGAAAGCCAAATCCATCTAGTATTTTCTACCTCCTTAAGGATATCGTTAGTTTCTTAGGGATATTGTTAGTTATTCATGGTTTACTATATAAACAAGTCCATTCTACCATCAATCGTACAAAACATTTAATATACAAGCTACCTATACCAAAGGTATAGATTTGTTGAAATTGTTAAGCATAGTAGTTTTTCTAGCCTAATATTATGTTCATGGCATCCTATGCATGTTCGATAATCCTAATAATTGATGTACAACTTTTTCGATGTTGTTTGGAAGTTATATATTTTTTTTTTTCTCATACATTGAATTTAGAGATTCAATGTTCTAAATCATTTTTCTTTTCAAGTGTGCAATAGTTTTTGTGATTTACATTATGGACTACTTTGGGTAAATCACTATATTTCCCCTTCCAAACCATAATCACATAATAAATGCAATTGATCATTGTAGATATGCAATTATTCTATGCTTACTATTATTAAATTTAATTTACTTCCATTTTTTCAAGAAATCCTTCGGTCAGCTTTGTCCTAACATAATGGTGGTTTACAACACGAACATTTGTTAGGGATTATGGCTTCTTTAATTGTTACTGTTCCTTTGTTGTGCACCAAGTTCACGGGTAGACCATGATACATTTATTGTGTGCTAAACACAACATTACAAAGGTTGCATGTGTACTTCTGCTTCTTGACTATTTCAAACTTCATTTTACAAACCTCTTTTGATGGTGTCATAAGAATTGCCGCTTGGAAAACCACTTGCAAATTCTAGTCTCTTTGGACAAGCGGCGAGAACATGGGGGTTGATTAAAGAATGGTTTGAGATATTGTATTTTACCAAAAGGTCATCATGGGATGAGGATGAAGATCCAAAAGTTTTGTGCATCCTCTCCTGCATGTAGATTGACCTGAAGGTTGGTAGAGTTTCGTAATTTAAGTACAATGATGAAAGGTAAAAAATGATAGGAACAAAACCTTTGGAACATGCAAGGCAGGGTCATGGAAGAACGGACCAAGATCGGAAAATCCACCAATGTCAAAGTGGGCCTAGAGAATAGCCATAGGGTCTTCTTGGAGCATAGATTCTATTGACTGGGGCTCCAAGGACAAAGTTTTCTTCCACATGTCCTCACTTAGTGGAGTTGTCAAAAACATGTCCATAAGCTCTTGCTCATTCTCTAGGCTTTGCTTGAGCCCTGTTGATGCAATGATGCTAGGTTAAATGAGTAAAAAACTGAGTGGAGTTTGTGTGGTAGTGCTTCTGTATTACTGTAGTAGCTCTAGGAGTGAGCGTGGTCATTAGGTGCACCACTACAAAGAGCTGGCATGATTGTTTTACCCTCAGCGTTTTGTGCAAAGGGGAAATGTCATTGTCAGTCTGCATAAATCTTGTATCCCTAGGTGGGGTAACTAGAGAACATTATCTATCATGTGTATTTTTAGTATCCCGTTGTAAAAGAGATATGGCTAAGGATTTCTATCATTAATTCGCTGGAACTAGATTCCCTTTTATGATTTCTTGGATATGTTTTATATTAATTGATTAATAAAGGATGAGGTCGTGTGCTATTGTCATTAATTTGTTTCAAAATTGGGGTTTTACTGGTTGTCCGGCTTATTAGATTTCATTTAAGCCTTCTTTATGGACTTTATGGGTCATCCACTTAAAAGGGGGCTTATTTATGGATCATCCACTTATTTCTTGTGCCAACATTCACTATTGTGCCTAAGGCCATCACATGCATTTGTCTCTCCCATGGGCTATTATTTATTATTTCGATGCTGTTGGACATATACTGAGTGGATCTTTAGGGCTAGATACAAAGATGTAGTAGGTGCCAATACGCAAGATACAATTAATCTTCACATTTCAAGATGTAGTGGGTGGATATGGATACTATTAAATGATATATCGTGTTTTTGTGTCGAGACATGACAACCAAATCCATCTAGTATTTGCTATCTCCTTATCTTAAGGATATTGTTAGATTCTTAGGGATATTGTCAGCTATTCATGGTTCACTATATAAACAAGTCTATTCTACCTTCAATGTAAAATATGGGGACAAGCTACCTATGAAGGGTAACACACAAAAGAACTTTTGTGGCTAGTTTCATGTCCAAACAAACTGCCCATGTTCTCGTTACGAATGATTCCCGTGATGATTGCTTTGTTGCATCAATTATCATCAATAATTTTAACATTTGTGGTATCATGCTTATTACGAGTCTTAAAAAACCACTTATCGAGTAGTTTTTGACGTACTATATTAGTAATGTTATTTTCACATATTTTTAAACAATACAGAATGTTGGTACAATATTATCTTGATATGATACCATCACTTATTCTTTTGCATTTATCTGCACCTTGAACTACATAAGTAAATAGAAATTCAGTTAATGTTTTTACAACATCTATATAGTAGATAAAACACCAGAAAGGATGCAATGTTATTTTTTTTTTTATGATCCATTGTTCTATATGTGTAAATGTGTCTTTTCATTTTCTCTAGTAACCCTATTTTGAGGAAAAACAGGAAGGGGAGTGCCCTACTGTGAATTTATTAAAAAAGTAGACCGTAAAAGGTCTTACAACTGAGATCAAGAAACATAAAAAGAAAAGAAAAAATTAAAAGAATTACACAAAGAGCTCTATCCATCTATCAAAATTTGCAAAGAGGGAAGGTTTGGCTCATAGCTTAGCTAGAGCTAACTCTTGTTTGAAGGTTCACTTGACGTTTGCAATGGAATGTTGGATTTGTCTGAATATGAGACGGACACACTTTGCTATTCCTAGTCGTTGATATCCATGATGTTGGAGAAGCTTTTTTAATTCTCTTGCTTTTGCTCTCTATATAACTTTCACGAACAATATTGAGTCCTGGACTCCTGACACGGACACGGTTCCTAATTGGTATTGTATTGAACTACATTCCCTTTTTTTTTTCCAGAACTCTAGGGGGCAGTGAACATAATTATTTGGTGAACACGGACACAGTTCCTAATTGATGTTGTATTAGGGCTGCTTTCCTTATTTCCGACTCTAGGGGCAGTGGACAAAAATTTTAGTGAACGAAATTTTTTTTCAGATACTAGGGGAAGTGGACATAATTTTTTGGTGAACACGGACACGGTTCCTGATTGATATTGTATTGGACTGTTTTCCCTTTTTTTTTTTTAGGGCGGTGGACAGAAATTTGAGTGAATGAATATTTTCAATCTTTATTGATAGGTTTCCATTTGGACTGGTTGGTCAAGTGCTAGTTATTTTTTTATTTTTAAAAATAGCTATTTACTAATTATGTATACTACTCGACGTGGACTATTTGGTCCGGTGCTAATTTCTTTTATTTCAATGTGAAAATGGAATATTATTAATCATTTTCATATGGACTTTGGGTTTGATGTAGACTTTTTTTAATTAACGTGGAAATTTCTGGACTCTCTCAGCGAACATGGTGGTTTCCTTTTACACTATTGTATTAAATATATAGATATTTTTCATTAAGGCCTTAGCTCAGCCTCACGAGTGAAGCTGTTTTATTTTTTTAAAAACAACTTTATGAACATCTATCTAGGCGAAACTGAACTGTTTTAAAAAAAACATTATTTAGCAAAATTACTTCACCAACAGTTTAATGCATGAATATGAGAGAGTATTGAGAGAGGTAGGATAAGCTACTTTTTCAGAGGGAGTGTTTGATATAAAAAACAGCTCACAACAACTCTCTTCGCTCTCCTTTATAATAGGGGGCCAAAGGAAAACATAGAACCTAAACAATGTTTACTTAACCAATTTTTTTGTATGCATAAAAAAATGACATGTTCATAAAAGCCAAAACAACATGCCATACACATGCATCAACTTGACAATTCCGCACAAAAAAATAAGTAGGGCGTTTGGTTGCGACAACCGACAATCACTCTATTTTTCCACGAGAAGCAGTTGGAGAAACTGTCCCCAAAGTTGATAAAATAAAAAATAAAAAATAAAAAAAAAAACTGTCCCAAAAGTACAGAAGAGCTTCTCTGATTGCTTGTAAAGAACAACCAAGTGAAGAATTTATTTTCTATACAAACGCTGATTAGATGGAACTGGACTAAAATCAACAGATCATATATATATATATATATTTTTTTGATGAAACAGGAAGGGGCCTCACTAACTACTTAGTAAAATTATTACGCACACATATCGAAATACATCAATATTACCGCAAACAAAACCCAGTCTACCGTGGGGACTGAATTCCCAAGTACGCTGAATCAGTGAGGCTAACAAACCCATTACTGAGCTCTATTTCAGGGTACGTGCTTGGTGATCCAACAAGCAAGGCCCTTCGCTCCTCACCTGAAGTTTGTTGGCCCCAAGGATGCGGATGCTGCAACAGTTTCCTGACTCTGTCAAGCTCTTCTGCAACTTCCCGCATCGAGGGCCTCTTGTTGCTAGCCATCTCGAGGCACTCCTTGGCCAGCTCCGCCACCTGCTCGATCAGCTCAATGCTCTGTTCACCAATTATTTGTTCGTCCAGCATCTCATAAAAGCCTGTTCTCGCTCATGGCTAGAAGGAAATGTGATGAGAGGTTCTTCTCCTCCTCAAGTGCCTGAAGGTTCATCGCCTTCCTGCATGTAAGCAACTCCAGCAGAACAACACCGAAGCTGTATACATCACTCTTACTCGTCAACTTGCTGGTCTGCATATACTCTGGATCAAGGTAACCATAAGTGCCTTGGACAAATGTGACAAATTGAGCTTCATCTGTCGGAGCCAATGTGGAAGCACCAAAGTCTGCAACTTTTGCGGTGTAATCCTCATCAACTAGTATGTTGGGTGATTTCACATCACCATGGATGATTGGGGGTGAAGCCCAGGGTGCAGGTACGCGAGGGCTTCAGCGGTCTCATGTGCGATCTTCAGGCGCGTTGTGAAGGAAATGCGTGACCCATTGGGCCGGCCATGGATAAGCTGGTACAAGGTGCCGTTTGGGATGAACTGGTAGACAAGCATGGGGACTTCCACCTCAAGGCAACAGCCATATAGCCTCACCACGTTCCTGTGGTTGACTTGGGACAGGATGAGCATCTCCTTCCCAAACTCTTTCTCCTGTCTCTCGTTGATTATCTTGCACTTCTTTATTGCAACCAATCTTCTGTCTTTCAGAGCTCCCTTGTAGACGGTGCCGTTCCTCCCCTTGCCAAGCACATTTCGCTCATCGAATTTGTTGGTCGCCTCTTCTAGCTCTTCCTTGGTGAACAATGTGAATGACAGCCCTTGTTTTGACTTCATTTCCTCGAACAACAAGAGGCCCCCGTGCTGCCTGAAGTACCTCTGTTTCACAGCAGCAAGGCTCCTCCTTTGGTGGATCATGTATGCACAAGACATGCTCACTACTAGTGCAACCAGACCGACGCTAATACCTGCAACAAGGTAAAAAAAATTTA
The DNA here is from genome assembly GCA_015847255.1 of Hyparrhenia diplandra. Classification (NCBI taxonomy): domain Eukaryota; kingdom Viridiplantae; phylum Streptophyta; class Magnoliopsida; order Poales; family Poaceae; genus Hyparrhenia; species Hyparrhenia diplandra. The sequence goes on along the minus strand of JADLZK010007621.1, from coordinate 308,337 downwards.
AAAGGTTCTAGTCCTACCCATAGGAGCTGATGTCACATTGAGGAGAGAGACCTTTACGGCCGTCGAAAAGATATCTAAATTATGACTTGAATTTGGTACTACCACCTCAAGTCAGATAAACTAATTGCAAGTCAAATTAGCTGTCTAAAACGTCGTCTCATTCTGAACCGAGGGAGTGAAATTCAGTACCATAGGATTTGCTTCTTACTACGTTATAACCGGTAGTCAACTTTAATTTTTAAGAAGGGTAAAAAGCTCGTTGAGAAAATGAATTAGTAGCTGTACCAACTGCCAAGTGGACACCAAGTTGAGATTTTTGGGCTACGCACGTGCCATTGTAAGCGTTGCCTGTTGTCTTGTCCGGGCAAGAACACAGGAATCCTCCAGGAGTGTTGATACAGGTTCCAGGGACAGAGCAGGGGTACTGGAATCGAGTGTCATCGCACTCGTTAACATCTGCAAAACGAAAGGCCAGCCGAGTCGTTCAACTTCTGTATCTAGGAACAGAGAATCACAAGTTATGCATCAACAAATAACAACAGTGTCAGGTACCACCGCCTGCCAGGTGGGCCCACCCACACTGGATGCCGGTCTGTAGAGAGGACTCCAACTACTTTAAGCCACCAGAAGATCCCCAAGGAGATGATCAATCAAAATATCAATTACCCTTTACCCTTTACTTGTGTTGTTACTGTTCATCTTCCTTCCCGAGCTCTTCCTTCTCTCCCCTTGTACCCGGTTTAGAGGATTCTAGAGAATATTGAGTGAGATTAGTGGCCCCGGTTTGGGGTTGCTAACAAGGGTATCAGCTCTACCGACCGTGGTGCCATGGATTCCTCGAGTCCGCCGGCCCGTGTGAGTTGCTCGTGAAGTTCGGACGAAGTTCGAGAGGGGCCCTATTGGACGCGATCGGGTTAGCGCCACGCTGGGGCCGCCGAGTCCCGCGGTCGCCATCCCCCCGAAGCGGTTCCGCGGGCAACCGACGCCATCGCGGTGGCCGATAACCGGGCGGGGCTGTTCGAGTTCGCCTCCTCCCGAGGAGCGCAAAGATCGACTTCCACATCGCCGCCCCCCAGCGTATCTCATCGTGAGGGTTGTCGGCTAATTGGGCAGTCTTTCATCGACGCCCCCGACGAGCCCGCCCCCCGCCGACCGCAACTACCTCGCCCAGTGGCGCTTCCATCCGCTTCCGCTGGGCCCACCGGCGAAGCTCCTTCATGGGCCCGCTTACGACCGCTCGGCGTGGTCATTCAGCGCCGGCCCCTCGCTACGCCGCGACGCACGCCTCTCCTGCCGCTTCGCCGACCGCGCGAAGCTCCTTCGGGCCGATTTCAGGCAGTTGTCAGTCTTCGGCTGCAGGCGTGCTGCGCCAAAGGCGCTGCCGACGCGCGTTCGCTGCCTGCTGCCGCCGCGCTGTGCAAGCAGCCGCGCTGTACCGTGAGCGCGCCAGCTCGCTGGCTTCGCGATACTGCGTGCGCTGGCCTCGCATCTCGCGCTGACGATTTCTGGTGCTGCATGGTGTGATGCTGAAAGCCAGCGTGCATGCAGCCGCTAGCCGCCGAGCATGCGCATCTGCTATCGTCGCTACAAGGCTGCCGCATTTTGCGCACCGCAAGACGCCTGCAGGGCACTCGCTAGCCTCGCTGAGTGCCGGATTTCCGAGCTCGCTGACTCGGTGGACTGCGAACCGGCTACCGCGGGCGCTTTGTACGGGTGGGAGTGGACGCACCGCTTCTGTGTGCGCGTGAGGAGAGCTTCGACGGCAAGGCGCGCGAGAGGAGTCGACGCGAGAAGTGCGCACGGAATCCGGGCGAAGCCGCCGACGGCGCCTCCGCTGGGCGCAGCCTCGTGGTAGGAGATGTACGGCCTCCGCACCTCCAGCATCCGGGCGGGCGCTGACGAGGCAGTGTGAGACGCAATCCGCTGCCTCGGGCTGGGGAATCCATGGTGGAGCGGGAAGTCGAGGATGGTATTGAGGACAGCAAAGGGCTCGAGCCCCGATCCGCCGTGTAGTCCGCTGGGAAACTTCCCCGAAGATGACGAGGATTCCGGCCGCGCTGGCAGCTCGAAGACGGCGGCGCGGAGGCGACTCGGTAGCCCCCGAGGATGCAGTACGGGCCGCGCCGCAAAGTCAAGACGGCGCCGCGCGAGGCGACTCGAGTAGCCCCCCCGAGGACGAGTACGGGCATACTGGGCTGGCTCGAGGTGGAGAACCGCGGCCTCGAACCAGAGCCGCTACCGCGAGTGTCGGATTTCGAGCCTCGCGCGCCGAGACTTCACGGGCGCCGCCCTCACGCTCGAAAGTACAAGTACATCATGGCTGCCCGCTGGAAGCTCAACGCATCCATGATTCCAGGCTGCGTCGGAGGTGCTGGACGCCAACATCTCCGCCCCACGCCAGGCTCGAGACGCCGCCCGATGGCGGGGCGCCGACCCAGGCGCGCGCTGCGTCCGCGATCGCGGGCGAAGCTTGCTCGCCAGCCGGGCCTCGAAAGCACGCTTCACGGCGTCGCCACGGATTGTGACAACTCCATCGCGCTGCTGCGCATCACCGGATCTCGCGTCGGACACACGCGTGCATCACGCCGCTGACTCCGCGAGATCCTCATCTCGCTCGCCTGCTCGCGGCGCTCGCTTCCGGCGCCTACTACGACGACCACGGCATCCCGATCCGCTGCAGCGCCTACTACGAGCGACAACGGGCGTCCCCACCGCCGGGCGTTTCCTCCCAAAAGCTCAGCTGGGGGAACCTCGGCACCGCGGCGCTTCGTGCCGGATCCCCGGCGGCGCCCTGCTTGCTTGAGCCCTCCGTGTCCGCGGCGGCGTGCTGCTGCCTGCCTCGGAGGCGCGCTGGCGGTGCAGAACACTAAGAGCACTTCGCCACGGGCTGCGAGCTCATCATCGCCAGCCGCCTGCCCCTCCCCCAACGTCTTCGTCAAACACGCTGCAGGCTGGATGGACACGCCCACCATCTGTTCGACTCCAGTCCTCGTCGGCAAGAACTTCACCAAGCAGCTTGACGCGTACACCACGTCCGTGTCCGAGTGTTGGGCGATCTTCGGGCGCTTGTTCCCGTCGGCCTCGTCTTCACGCCCCCTGGGGAACCAAGCTTCCACATCTTCGATTCGTCATGTGCGTGAGCGTCACCGGCACGACAGGCTGTGCACTCAAGACCGTGCTGCAGGAGGCCCTGCTGATGTCCAAGGAGGAAAAAGATAGACTCCCTAGACCTCTTCTGTTACATGGTGACGATGACTGTCCTGACATTCGAGCTGGCAACACTAGCCAAGGAGCACGACACATTCAGGTTGATGTTGAGCCTCGCACTGATGGACCCCAACTTCCTGGACATCCCTATGCTCAAGATAAGTGTTGTTCTTCTTCTCTCTGATGACCATCACGTCCAGATCCATACGCATGATTTCAGCTCAGATCATGATACTGCTGCCATGCATGCTATATCTGAATACTGTGATGGCAAATTTCCATTCATTGATGCCGGAGGCTCCATACAAGATGGATTTGCTCAGCGTACAGATAGCTTCCTGAGCACTGTGGTTAAAGGGAGATTCAGTTGGGCATTGAGTATGTTGACAATGGCGTGCTACTGAATTTCATCAAATCTGATGAAGAGTGTCACAACTTGATGTCCAACAAGTGTCCGATGAGTGGCGTCAACCACTTCTCTGATGAGTACGTCTTCAAGGCTGCAGATGTCACAACGATGGTGAAGGCTGCAGCGGCTCCGCTGGAGCTCCTACATACGCTGCTGGTGTGCACAGAAGCTGTGCAGCACGCGAACTTCATCTACATCCTCGACGTCGTCTCGGCTGGCAAGATCCTCCTCATCAGTCCCTACAAGTCCAGCGGTAGCGTGGTGGCAAGCTTGTCCGACCTGTGCACGGCTGAGGAGACGATCATTGCAGCGGCTTGTGGGAAAGCCGCCATTTAAGGAGGGAGGAATGTCAGGTACCACCGCCTGCCAGGTGGGCCCACCCACACTGGATGCCGGTCTGTAGAGAGGACTCCAACTACTTTAAGCCACCAGAAGATCCCCAAGGAGATGATCAATCAAAATATCAATTACCCTTTACCCTTTACTTGTGTTGTTACTGTTCATCTTCCTTCCCGAGCTCTTCCTTCTCTCCCCTTGTACCGGTTTAGGGATTCTAGAGAATATTGAGTGAGATTAGTGGCCCTGGTTGGGGTTGCTAACAAACAGAGAATCTAGTTTCCAAGCGGAAAAAAAAAACAATTACTCCAGATGAAGTTGAGACATCTGCAGAAGGGAATTGAATTGAAGAAGAGACCTTGGCAGCCGTCAAGGACGTAGGGATTTCCCTCGTACCCTGTGGAGCAGTTGCAGAGATAGCCCGGGCCGTTCCTGGAATCGACACACTCGCTGTTGTTGCTGACGCACATGTACGCCGTCGTGTTCCGCTCCGCCTCCCCTGCATCGTCTCCTTTCCCACCACAAAATCCAGCACCACCGGCACCTTCCCGCCGGTCGACTCCACGAAGTCGCCGGCGGTGACGTACGTGGTCCGGAAGTCGAACGCCGCGGTTTCCACCAGCGCGGCGTAGCTGCACGGGCTGAACGCCGTGACCCCGGAGGTGTTGAACCTGTCGTCGAACTGCATCTGGTACGTGTTGATCCCCGGGGGATGGCCGCCTGGCAGCATCCCATGCCGGAGCACGAGCCGTTCTCCAGCCGGCCGGCGTCGGGGCACGTGGCCATGCACCCGGTCATGTACACGGGCCCGGTGTTGGCGGACTGCACGTACGCCAGCGAGTTGCAGCCGACCACGGTGAACCGGTTGGCCTCATCGGAGAGCCGGAACTGCGAGTCGGTGAAGTCGTTCCACCAGGGGCCGGGGTTGTCGTCCATGGACATGGAGGTGCGGTTGTAGCACCAGGACAAGAAGTCGCTGCGGACGCGCGCCTGGCCACGGCTCAGGGGAGATGTTGGTGACCTCGGCCTCATAGCAGAAGGCCTTGTAGGTGCCGTCGGCGGTGAGGTTGCAGGTGAGGCCGAAGGTGGTGTCACCCTCACCCGTGTAGAGGTAGCAGCCGCGGCCGATGCCGAACGGGTAGGGGATGTCCAAGTCACCGCACCGGCGCTGGCAAGAGGGTGGTGTAGTTGCAGCGGCTGCCCATGCCAGAACGAGCACGGCGATGATCAGTGTAGTAAGGAGCATCGGTCTGCGCCTTCTTAATTGCATGATCGATGATCTAGATGCTAAGGCTTTGCTTGCTCAAAAGAAAAAGTTGCTCAGGCTTTGCTGGGCACGGTAGGTGAAATTTCCTTTGGATGTGGAAGGAACCAGAGAACGTTTATGGCGGTCACACGTTGACGTTGGAAAACAACACTTGGATAGCGCCTGTCACAACAAGTGGAATAAGTCTCCCTTTTGGAGTAAATTAATTGCCGATCGAGATGGATCTAAACTACGGAAAAGGGAAAACGACGTTGTTTGGAGATGATTGACCTCCACTACGAGTGCATATCAGCTTCGATTTTTAATTGGGACGCGTCAGAAGGCAAAACATTACGCGTTTTTTTAGTTTTTGATGAAACAGGAGGGGATTGACCCCTACTGGAATTTTATTATTAAGAGATAAGGATTAAACAAACGTTACAGCGAAGGTTTAATTAGGAGAAAAAAAAGTAAAAATAGCTAAATTACACAAAACCTTTTAGCCATAAGTCTATTAAAAGTTGAATGTTTTTTTTTTTTGATACTATTAAAAAGTTGAATGTTGACTTTGCACAAAGAATAACTAGAGCAAGCTCAGCTTTTGCAACTTTGCACTGAATGAAACATACTCTTGAAAATAATGTCGTTACGCGTCACAATAATTTCCATGATGAAGAATGGCAGTGGGAAATCAATCATCCCGTCTGAACGATCGTACAGGAGTCGTGCGTCTGCCGAGCGCTACTTTCCAGCATACTCCCTCCGTCCCCATTAAATTTGTCACCTGGATTTTATGTCATCTTGTTCGATGATTAGTTTTATTCAAATTTTTACATAGATATAATTTATTTTGTTATGACTTATTTTATTAATAAATATATTGAAATATTGATTAATTTATTTTACTATTTACATAAATATTTTGAATAACGTGGAGTTCAAAAATCAAAAACGTCAAGCTCTATAAGACGGAGGGAGTACGCAGTTAGCATAGTACTGGAGAACCGCGTGTACGCGCGGATGGCAGGAGCCGTGGTTGGCTCGCTGCCCGCCAGGGTTGGAACCACGGGTTTGACGTTGGTGTACTAGGGATTTTTCCTCAGTCGGCTGTGTCATGGCTTAGCTGCCTGAAATGGACACGCTACAATGGTCAGGTGCCCGTCACGTTCGAAGCTAGGGTGACGTGACGACTTCGGATACTTCTCAACCACATGCAAGCCTCTTGGTATAGGTTTAGCTATAGAAAAAGCTTGCGCACTAGTTGTGTCATGTGTGCGTGTGCGTGCCGTTTGTGGTAGTGTGAATTGATGCGTGAGGTTAAATACAACCTAGAGCAACTAGCCCCTACTCAAGCCCCAATAGCTAAATATAGGGGTCAGGCTAAAAATCAACTCTAGCAAGGGCCCCTACTCAAAATCCACCCTTCAGTATCCCATTTCTGTTGGGTATAGGCCAAGCCCGGAAAATTCTGTTTAAACTCGTTTTCCTGGCCGCGGCGCTTTCTTCCCACTCGCAACAAAGAGCCGCGTGGTACATCTTGACAACATTTGGGGTTCTGCAGTCACGCTTTGCTATGATTAAGGGTCCCGCAAGGTTTTGGGGCAAGGAGATCTTGTGGTACATCTTGACAACATGTGTGATCTTGCATAATATGATAATTGAGAATGAGAGGGATGTCGATGATGTTGGGGGATATGACTATGATCAGGATGGGGGTGAGGAGTTGAGGCAAGAAGAATACCAACATCTCAATCCAAATGTGATGTCCGAGTTCCTCGGGATACACAAGGAGATTGAAGATAAAGAGGGACATGAGAAACTTCGAAATGATCTTGTGGAGCATTTGTGGGGGGGCGACATGGCACAAGTTAATTATTTTATTCGACTCTATGTTTCATGATTATGCTATTTGATTTGCAAACTTGTCGTGGATTATGTTGTGATTGACTATATTAAATTCAGACCAAATTTGTATTTGAATTTAAATTGAAAAAATTATATTTTATTTGTAATTTTTCGGTGTGGTGCTTTTATAGTCATTGTAAAATAAATTATTATATATTATGAAGCAATGAACCAATTGAAACTAATTTTGGCATTGCCATGATTTTAATTGGGCAAGAGTTGAAAAGCTAACCAGGCGGATTATCATGATTTTAGTTGAGCAAGAATTGAAAGCTAACCAAACATGCCCCAATCACTTGCTTCTACTTAGTTGGGTGATGACGGCCATCGACAACAGTCGGTGAGCTCAACTCCCAGGAGCCCGTGCCTATTCCCATGCACTCTCCACCCCCCTTCTCTCTCTCTCTCTCACACACACACACGTGTGTGGTTTACTCTACTTTGGTATGTTTAGTGTGTAGTGTTTAGAGTCTCTCTCTCTGTGTGTGTGTGTGTGTGTGTTTTTTTTACTCTGCTTTGGCATGTTTAGTGTGTAGTGTTTAGAGCTTCAGCTACACGACTCTTGTGTTGTGTGTGTAAGGATAAGCATATCCCGAAGGTACCTTCTCGTGAAGTGTATTTTCTCACTGTAGGATTGTTCATCGAGATCCACAATGTGCCTCACAGGCTACCTGACATTCAATTTTTCTCGCCTCGTGTATAGGTGTTTTACTAGGCCCCTTACCACACTGCAAAAGAATCAAGGCAGACATCTCTCCCTCCCGCTCCTCGTATTCACATCTCCTTAGAAAATTGCCTCTCCACCACCATCGCCTTCGCCTTCTCTCTTCGACGCTCTCCTTCCTAAAAAAAAAAAAAAAAATCTGTCGCCTCTCCCCTCTCTCTCCGCGCCAGCTGCCGCGGCCCCACTGTTCTTCTCTCCGGTACCCTCTTGTCCCGAGCATAGTAGCGACCAGAGTAGGCAGCCAAACCGTAACCTAATATGCGGCGCCGGCGCCGCCTCGGCACCCTCCCGATGTTCGACTCCAAGGCATTCCCGCCGGCGCTAGACTTCTTTGCGCCCATGGCACCGGCGGAGATCTCCCCCGTCCTCAGTGTGAGTATCTCACACATCCCTGTTCCTCAATCTCTCTTGTGCTAAATCTGATTTTTGTTTTAATGTTAAGCCTTGGGTTTTGGTTTGGATTTGTAGAGGAAGTAGGAGCTGCTCCTCCAATTAAAGGTCACACATCGGCATCCCTTGGGTGCATGCGGTGAGTTCTTCCTTTAGGTTTAACCATTTATCTATTCATTTTCGAACAAGATGCCTTTTAGGTTTAGCCATTTATCTAGGATAACCCTTGTCCAGTGCCTCTCTGCCTAAAGAACCTTTGTTCATTTATATAGGTTTAGCCATTTTCAAACAAGATTCCTCCAATCGAACAACATACGAAGTCTCTCTACCTCTCCCTCGCTACAAACGTGGCTATGATGACATCACGATGGCGTGTCAAGGCAAGGTGGTGGCGTGGCGGTGGTGGCGGCTTCACACAAGGCACGCATCTGCTATAGTGGCTTGCGGCGACCTCGCTCAAGGTACCGTGCTTGGTGTGCGGAGGGCGCACGAATGGCCACTGGTTGGCACGAACATGCGTGGGCTACCATTCCTAGGAACACGACACGAGATGACTAACCTCCCATAGTCCTAGGCCACGCCCTTGTCATGACAACACTATCCAAAGCATGACAAGGCTAAGTTGTAGTGTTGTGCTTGTCCCGTGCCAAGTTGTGCGACCTAGTTGGCAATCTACAATAGGTAGGCCTCCTCCTCGTCCTCTTTTTTTTTTCGCTCTTTCCACTGGATCAAAGGCTAGGGTTCTAGCGAGTTCCCTTCTCTCCCGTGGGGTAGTACATAATGGTCATCATTCGGAAAAGGTAGGTAAGCTAGTTGTGGGAGTGGTCGATGGTCGGTGGTTTAGGGACCTCCAACGATGACAAAAAGCGATCGAACTTGGTTAGGGGGGGGAAGGCTCCCCCCGAGCTAGAGAAGATCGCGTGGCAGGCAACTTCGCTAGAGTTTGAGACGATGGCGGGCGGGGGGAGAGATAGAGGGCGACCGCCATATGTGCTCAAACCCTAGCACTTCTTGGCCGCCGCGATGGCTGGCATTGTGGGTGAGGGAGCTAGAATTGGCGAACCCTATATTAGTTTTCTTCTTTTTCAACTGAAATATTTTATTTCCTAAAATGGAGCGTGCATCAAGAAATTTGATTTGGCGCGTGCCTTAGTGGAGTCCATCGATATGTACAAAATGGGACCAATTCCGCTTGCAAATTTGTCATAACTTATAGTTTATAGCATCAAAATGTTATAACTCTATCTCTACGTAAGAGGATGAAACCGCAAACCTCAATCCTATATTTAAAAATTGACTCAACTACTTTCTTCTCAAGTCATTGTTGTTATAATAATTTTTTAGTTCCACTCCACACAATTCTAGGACCCATTTGACTAGATCTGCTTAGATATCCTCCATGGATTCTCTCATCTCCCTAACATTCTCCTTAGTTTGCCTAGATTGGATCTAATTTTCTTCATGTGTCGTTACCAAGCTTTGATAGTCGGTCTCCTCTCAGTACACAACATCACGATTGTCAAACACACATGCTATTTTCCCCGCTCCATCCCTAATCCACATTTAATTAATACTAGTGACCTCTCGACCTTCCAAAATTTAATCTAAACTTGTGTGGAACACAAGAAGGTACATAATGGTTATTAGTTAAAGGGCATGTATCTTAAAGATGTGTGCATGAGATGAAACAAGTTTGCCATCTGGTCAGGCTCATTCATGCCTTCTTTATTTATGGGACATCCACTTAAAAATCTTATTTATTGATTGTCCTCTTATTAGATTTTATTTAAGTAAAACATCTTCTATCGGTGCTCTCCTTTTGGACTTATTATTCAGGCTTATATGTGTTTGGCGCCAAGTGGATATGTTATACTTCGGTATGGTTTAGGCTTCTTCTCCAAAAGGGTCTTGATTAACCTATTTTCTGATTACATCATCATGCATACAAATATTCACCAAACTTGTGAAATCCATTAGTTTAAACCTCTATTCCAAGCCTTCCGCTCATTGGACCGCTGCAAACGTAGACCCAAACCTTCCTCTCATTGGGCCATTGCAAGCATCCTCACATCCCAAGTCTTTTATATTCAATTGGTCCGATAGCTTGCAGCCTCCCCTCTTTTCGGCCTGTTTTCTGTCGTTGTGTTCTTCTCATGTGTCCCGTCGTCTCCGCCATCACTGCCGTCATTGCCATTGTTGCCGCCGGCGCAGGGTCCATGCTCCTCCCCTTCCTCCCACGTGGTATGTTTCTCTCCCTTCCTCTTTCTCCCACTTCGAATTTGATTTCCCTTTTTGCTCATCCGCCTCTTGTGTTATATAAGGTAGTGTTTGGTTGGTGGGATGGAGTGAGATAGGGGGTGCGATCATCCCTCTTTTAGGATGTTTGGTTGGGGCATCCTTGGGTGGGATGGTTCCTTAGGAGAATATTCCCCTCAAATGCGACAACCCTACCCCAGTCAAAAAGAGTGGATGTGGGCAACCCTGTGAGAGATGGCACTTTGCACCACGAGGGAGAAAAAAAGAAGATGTAGGCACCTTTGTAGTAGTCGAGGTCGCTCAAGGGTGTAGCACGACGACACACAATCGATCTCAGGGCAAAGGAGGTCCATGACGACGTGCGTCCGGGCTCGTAAGTGGAGGGGGCACTTATTAGATTTCTTTATGTGGGTTTTAGGGTTCGTCCACTTATTAGATTTCATTGAAACCTTCAATATGGATTTTATGGCTCGTCCACATTAAAAAGGCTTCTTTATGTATCATCCACTTATTTCTTGTACCATCGATTACCCAGACCCGTCATGACCATTTGTCTCTCCCATTGGCTAATATTTATTATTTCCATGTTCCTTGACAAATATTGAGTGGATCTTTAGGGATAGATACGGAGATGTAGTAGGTACCAATATGCAAGGTATGATTATTCTTCACATTTCAAGATGTTGTAGTGGGGTATGGATACTATTAAATGATAGATCATCTTGTCATGTCGAGATCGACAACCACATCCATCTAGTATTTTCTATCTACATATCTCAAGTCTATTCTACCTTCAATCGTACAAAACATTCTAATGCAAGTTACCTATACCAAAGGTATAGATTTCTTGAAATTGTTAAACATAGTCGTTTTTTTCTAGCCCAATATTATCTTCGTGGTGGCTTCCTTTGCTGAATTTAGAGATTTTCTAAATCACTTTTATTTTCAAGTGTGCAATAGTTTATGTGATTTTCATAACAATTACTTCTGTAAATCATCATATGTCCTTGCCAAGGCACAATTACATCATAAATGCAATTGTTCACTACATATATCCAATTACTTTCACTTTGGACAAGAAATCTCTCAATTAGATTTGTCCTAACATAAGTGGTAATTTACAACACGAACATTTGTTGTGGATGATGGCCCACTTTAATTGTTACCCATTCCTTTGTGTTGTGCACAAAGCTCATGTGACCATGATACGTTTTTTTCTAACACAACATTTCAGAGCTTGCATGTGTGTGCTTCTACTTCTAGACTATGTCAATCTTCATTGTAGAGCCCATAATCTCTTTTGATGGTGTCATAAGAATTGTTGTTGGAAAACTACTTGGAAAATTCTAGTCTCCTTTGTTGGACATGTGAGGGCACGGGGGTTGATTAAAGAAATTTGGTTAGACATATGGTATTTTCCCATAAGGCCATCATGGGATGAGGATGATGATCCAAAAGTTTTCGCGTATCCTCTCCTGCATGTAGATTGATGAAAGGTAAAAAATGATAGGAACTTAGCAAAATGCAAGGCGGGGTCATGGATGATCGGACCGGGATTGGAAACTCTAGTAATGTCAAAGTTTGCACGGAGAATAGCATAGCGTCACCTTGTAGCAAAGGACAAAGCCTTCTTGCACGCGTCCTCACTTACTTGGAGTTGTCAAAATATGTCCATAAGCTCTTGCTCATTCTCCGGTCTTTTGCACGAGCCCTGTTGATGCAATGATGCTAGTTAATTGGTGGGAGTGGAGTTGGTGTGGTATTGCTTCACTATTACTATAGTAGCTCTAGAAGGAGTGAGCATGGTCATTAAGTGCACTACTAGAAAGAGCTGCAAAGATTGCTTTACTCCATGGTGCTTCTTGAAAAAGGAGAAATGTCATTATCATTGCGCCTAAATCTCGTATAATTGGTGGGTTAACTAGAGAATAATATCTATCATGTGTATTTTTAGTATCACATTGTACAAGAGGAATGGCTATGGATTTGTATCATTAATTGGCTTTAGAACTAGATGTCCTTTATGACTTCTTCAATATGTTTTATATTTTATACTTATTGATAAATAAAGTATGAGGTTTTGTGCTATTGTCATTAATTTGTTACAAAATCAGGTGTTACGGTCGTCCCACTTACTAGATTTCATTTAAGCCTTCTTTTCGATTTTACGGGTTGTCCAATTAAAAAAAAAGCTTATTTATGAATTGTCCACTTATTTTTTGTACCAACTTTCCCTATTGTGCCTTAGCCCGTCACGAGCATTTATCTCTCCCATATATGGATCTGTATTTTCTTAAGGATATCATCGGTTTCATTTTCATTAAATAGCTTGTCACATTTGAATGTTTGATGAAATGACAACGTATTTAAGAATAGAGAAATAAATTGCATCTAGGTGAAACTCTCTTAACACGAATATCAACTCTCTATGAGTCATGGAATTAAATGCATATGAAGCTTTAGAATGAAATTTTTGCATCGAGGGACGTGTTTAATCCATGTTTCATTAAGTATTTGAGTTATATTCAAAAATATAAATCATGATACATGTAGTATTATGTCGGATTCAAGCACTAACAAAATAGAGCACTTTATTATTCTCATAAATTCGCATTAGCATGTAGAAAAGGAAGTACTCGAAGAATGAAACTTTAAGTGAAGTGCAAAAGATGTTGGAAAATTAGGTATTTCACTTATATTCCAAAAAGTATAAATCATGATAGGCGTAGTATTATGCAGGATTCAAGCATTAACTAAATAGAGCATGTCATTCTCGTAAACTAGCATTAGCATATAGACAAGGCAGTCTTTGCAAGCAATAGAGTGGTACATAACCCGGTGATTCTCGACTAATTTAAGAATGTTCCACTAGGAAAAATGAGTTGAAACAAACTAAAATACATGGATGAAAATGGTACGGATATTTATCCATTTGTCCGCTTCGACGAATAAATATGAACACTTAAATGGATAATTAGGCTGGGTATTCAAAAATTTTGCCGAATCTGAGATACTTAAACGGATAGTTTACATGTATATCAATTACAAATATAATATCATCAGTATCCGGCGGATATAGATAATTTGGGTAAAAAAATGGATATATCCGCCTAGATATTATCTGTTTGAGCATCTCCAACAGTTTTGCAAAATGTACTTGGCAAAACTTGTAATTTGCCAAGTCACAAAAATATATGCCAAGTGAAAAAAAACTGTGGTTCTCCTATAGTTTTGCAAATTTAGCTTGGCAAAAAAAAAAAAAAAAGGCAATATGCAACAAGCAAGTAGGGAGATGATTTTATTTTTTACGGTCAATACGCAACATGCAAGCAAGGAGAGGATTTGCCAAGTCCCTCTCTGCCTTGGCATATTTTCCAAGTTGAGGATGGTGTATGCCAAGTTGCCCAAAATGTCAATCAAATTGCAAAACTGTTGGAGACCACTTTTTATGTTTTTGGCAAATTTGAAGAATGCAAACCCCGCTTTGCAAAACTGTTGGAGTTGAGTCTAGGCCATGGACAGCTGAAGTACCACGGTGTTGTGCCACCCTTCACTTTATAACTACCTTCTTGCGCGTTCCGCTCTGGGTGGCGATTGCGTGTGTGTGCGTGTGGCAGCACTAGGCACGGGGAGGCCAGAGTGTAAGTGGAAGTGGAGTACATAATGAATAAGGTGCAACACAAAGGTAGATGGGGAAGGCCTCGGCCTAGTTAAAAATCTAGATGGATTATTAATCATAGAGTGGATTAGTGGTTTGGGCACCTGTTTGATATATAAATACTCCCTCCATCCCAAAATAAGCACAAGTCTTTGACTTTTAAAAAATATGTTTGACCGTTCGTCTTATTAAAAAACTTTATGTAAATTATCAATCAAACAAAATATTATTATAATATCTTTAGTGATGTAATAAGTCATAACAAAAGTGATAGTATTTATAATAAAAGTTAAATAAGGCGAGAGGTAAAACACAATTTTTACGAGTCAAAGAATTGTGTTTATTTTGGGACGGAGGGAGTATGTTGCTTTTACTCAATATCCAAAAAGATATTTGTATTCAACATTTTCTAAATCCGATTCATATTGTATTTGATACTCATTATTCATATATGTAACCGAGACAATTTGTATTTGTATATGTATCCGATAACTATTTGTGTTCAAGCTGAATCCAAGAAGAAATATGAAACAATATCGTATCAACAATATCTGTTCAGTATGCGATCTGTTTTCATCCCCTAATAAAATAAGCGGAAAAAGAGCATGGAATCATAACAAAATGGTTTAGGAATTGACGTGGTCAAATTCAGCTGATGCATTGTAGCAACATGATGCTCCCAAAGTTAAGACAAAAAACATAGTGTATGCGCATTTGGTAAACTCGTAAATTAAGGTTTACTAACTAATTTTCTCTTTTTATGCAGCTTAAGAACTTTCTAGAGACTTACCAACACTTCGGCCATTAATATTGGTGTCCAATTTGTGGGCAACGTAGCCTGATTGGTTGATGACCAAAATTTTCCATAATAAGGGTTTGACAAGCCATGATTTTGGCTAGTGATTGGTTGGTTATCAAAACTTGCCAACTTCTCACATTTGGCTTGCAAACCTTTATCAATATTTTTGCCCTAGTGTTGGCTTACGAATCTATGACCTTATTAAGAATTTTGGTTGTTAACCAATCAAGCTCTATAAATTTTGGCATGCCACAGTTTGGGTGGGTAAGACTTGGAAGCCAACCAATCGGGCCCTACAAATTAAGAGAAATAGATACCTCACAAAGCGTATGGTTGTCGAATTCTTACGGTAGACCATCTAGCGTCCTTTCTAAATTATCCCACGTAGCATACGTGTAAGACATATTGACAAAACAGTTTGCCGAACCATTCGAGACCGTCTTAGTTAGTGTACAAAATTGGCGAGTTCAAAAACTACTTAACACATAACACATATTGTTATGTGTTAAACGAAACGAAACCCCGGACCCCATAAGCGAGCCCTCAACTCAAACGAAACCCCGGACCCCAATCGCACGAGAGACAAGACGTCCTACCGCGGAGCACGAAGTCTTCACCGCACCACGAGCTCTCGGCGCAAGGACAAGCCTCCGCCTCGCTCGAGCCCTCCCATAACGAGCTCCCCGTCTTCATCGCGCGACCTCACTTTCGGGGACCTCTTTCCGCCTCGCTCGAGCTCCCTTGCGGCGGACCTCATGATGACCACCGAGAGCTCATCCGCCGCCTTCTCGGAGAAGCTTGCGGGTACGAGGGGGTTGGTCAACAACTCTCGACAAGCTCAACAACTCCCTCGGCAGACATTGTGGCCCACGACGGGCTCTGATGGGGAAAGAGCTATCAAACAATCACCTCGTCATGCCCCGTCGACTCCAACAACTCCGCCCACGGTGCCGTGCGGGTACATGCGGGGTACACCCTCCCCATCCTCGGTATGGGCCTCCCCATCCGAGAAGACGCCTTCCAACTACGATTAGGGACAGGCGACGCCTAACCACCGCCCAAACCCGATTCCGCGTCTGGCGGCGACCAATTCGGCATCCAAAGTACTCGGAGCTCGAAGGAAGCTCGTGTCCCGCGGAGTGAGCTCACCCGAGCTCTAAAACCGCTCCTATCATCCCGTACATGTATCTGCGTTTCTTCAAGTCCTCAACCTTGTGATGAGCTCATGCCCCCCCCCCCCGACTATAAAAAAGGGAAGGCCGGCCACCAGGTCGAGGCGAGAGGTTCAATTCTCAACATCCACACACGAGACACACTTTCGATATTGGCACTAGCCTCAATCACGAGACTTGGGAGCCCTCTCCTCTCTCGACTTCGCTTGTACTCGCCCCGGTATGAGCGTTTGAGCTCGGATAGTGATCACACCGACTAGGGAGAGTGATTTGCCCCCGAACCATATAAATCTTGTGTCATTGTCTCTAGAGCTAGGCCATCGGAGCACGCGTTAGCCGGACATTCTTTGTGACGGTGGTATTAGACCACGGCGGTTGGCGCGCCATGTAGGGGCAGCGCTAGTGCGGCGTTCTCCACTTCGATGGCTTCCTCTGCTTCACCGACGGCGTAGTAGCGCTAGCGATGCGCCCGGCACCATCGACTTCTCCAAGACCGAGCGGGCGGTCCCCCTCACCGGGCCGTCTTCACCCGCCCGACGCGGCGTGAGGACATTCCCGCCGCCTCCGAGGCGCCCCACCGACTCCGTACTCACGAGCATGGGGGGCGAACTCAACCTCCGCGCGGCCGTCTTATCCTTCCGCCGCTGGACGCTTCGCCCTCATCAAGGACGTGACGCCGCCCGAACATCCTAGGACGCGAGCCCACGCAGCTCGCCGCTCCACGACGTGACCTTCTCCACCGCCAACGCCGCCCCGCAGCAGCCGGAGAGGAGACGCTGCCGGCCGATGAGTTCACGGCGGCCTACGCCGATGTACCCCGACGGCACCCGGCCTTCCACTCCCCATCAGGGCGACGAGCCCCGACAGAGCAAATAAGCCCACGAGCTCGAGCTCGCCCTCGATGGGATGAGCCTCGTGGATCTGCGACGCTTAATGTATCGGGTGCTACATGTGCCACACCCCGAGGGTGCCAGAGAAGAACCACCTCGGCGACGCCTCCCAACACACGCCGGGACTCCGCCCGCCGCCGCGGCCGCCCGCCGACCGACCGGCCAAGGCTCGGCCGAAGAGCCTCGAGGAGCTCGGCGTGGCTCAAAGAGCGCGGCCCTCCCGCCGAGCAGGGGAAGGCAGTACGCGAGCACGAGCTCGAGCCCGCGGCGTCCATGACCGCATCAATCGACGACGGGCCCCCGAACAGCCCCCGCCGGTGTTCGAGAGCATCCCAGAACCCGGCGCCGCAGCCGGCTACCTCGCCGACGCTGTTCCGCCCCCGAGGAGCCCGAGGGCATGGAGGACCCACGAGCAACTCAAGAGGGCTCTGGCGGAGGTAGGGTCCACCAGAAGCGGCGAGCTCGCCGTCGCATCGCCGACCGCCGGAGGGAGCAGAGGCCTCCTTGCATCCCGAGGTCCACGCGCCGCCGGGTCGGGCGAGAACCACGACGCAAGGGACACCATCAACGCCCGGCCGCAAAGGCGGAGGCCCGCCGACAAAGAACGCCCCCCGACGACGGGTAAGCACTACCGTGACGCATACCACGACAAGCGCCCTCATTTTCACAAAGAAGCGGCGCTGGCCGCCAATGACAAATAAGAAGACAAGAGCCGCAGCCCCACACCGGCCGCCGTCCACTCCGAGCCCGTCCCTAGGCGGATCATCGGTCATCAAGCTCGAGCTCGAGGAGGCCGAGGGCATTCGGCTCACAAGATCCACGGTAGCCCCATTTCCTTCTGGTTCGAGCTCCGACCTCTGGCGAAAGTACAATGGGAACGTGACCCGCCACACGGCTTGAGGACTACCGCCTACGGCCGCCAGCGGGGGCGCCGACAACGACTATTTCATCATCCGCAACCTCCCTTTACCTGCAAAAATTCCTTGTTGATCGTGGCTCGAAAGCACCTCCGGAGGGCACCATCCGCAACTGGGAGGACTTGCGCGGCGCCTTCGTCGGCAACTTCCAAGGCACCTACACCGGGCCGAGC
Organism: Hyparrhenia diplandra; assembly: GCA_015847255.1. Lineage (NCBI taxonomy): Eukaryota > Viridiplantae > Streptophyta > Magnoliopsida > Poales > Poaceae > Hyparrhenia > Hyparrhenia diplandra. Next base: position 290,255 of record JADLZK010007621.1, on the reverse strand, counting down.
ACGACGTGGGATCTCCGAGGGTGCAAGCGGGGAAAGGAAGGCCCTGCGCGACTACATCGCGCTTCTCCAAGCTTCGCAACAACCTCTCCGAGGCCTCCGACTCCGAAGTCATCACCGCCACGTTCGCACCACCGCGAGACCCCGATCCACGAGCCGCGGCGTCCCAAGTCCAAGACCGTGAAGGAGCTCCCCGACCTCGCCACCCGCCACGCGAGAGGGAGGACGCCGCCCGTCGCCATCACGGCAAGGGCGCAGACCTAAGGTCGACGGCACGACGTTCTTTGAGGGATCCGGCTCGCGCACGACGCAAGAAGAAGAACAAGAAGAACAAGCGCCCCCGCGGACGACGAGACGACGACGAGTTCATCGCCGTGGCGACAAGCGCAAGGCCGGCCCCAAAGGGCGCACGAACCGTCCCCAAAGAGCACTTCGACAAGATGCTCGAGGGCGCCGCGTTGCGCACCACGAGGGTCCCATCAAGCACAAAGATGAAGGATTTTACCGCCTCATGAAAGAAGCACGTGATGGGCACACCGCGAGGAGGAGATAAGGACGACGGCGACAAGCGTCGCTGGCCGCTCGACGAGTTCGACGGCGACATCTACATCGAGGGCGGCGCCGTCAACATAGTCTCTGGGGAGCTCCCGGCTCACGAGTCCAAGCGTCGGCAAAAAGCTCACCCGCCGCGAGGTCCTCTTCACCGAAGCTGCGGCGACGCCCGCCTACCTCAAGTGGTCGAGGCTCGGCGATCACGTTAAACAAGGCGGACCACCCACGACACATCCGTGCAGGAGGTACCCGCCGTCGTCGAACCCATCGCCGGCACCAAAGCGCCTTGGCAAGGTGCTAATGGACGGCGGTAGTGGCCTCAACCTCCCATACATCCACGTGCTTCAAGCCCTTGGCATCCCAAGGCACGACTCCGCCCCTTCGCCGAACCGACCACGGCGTGGTGCCGGGAAGCAGATGGTCCCGCCGGCGGATCGATCTCCTCGTCACCTTGACACCCGGACATCTTCCGTAAGGAGGTCCTCATGTTCGAGGTGCTCCGTTCAAGAAACTACCACCGCGCTCTATTAGAGCTGCCCCCATCACGCTGATGAGGTTCGGCGGCCCCAACTGGCCCTACCTTTCAAGCTCAAGATCCCCGGCCGAAGGGGGTCATCACCGTCCGACCCCACCTCGAGCACGCCGACCGGTGAGGCCGGCCGCCGCCCGCACGCCCCGACGCAAAGAATCGAGATCGAGGAGATGCTACCGGGATGGCGTCCGGGCCAGCCAAGACTCCCCTGTAGCTCAAGAAGATGGCGAGCACGAGCTCAGCTGTCGAACTCCCGAGGGCAGGGTGAGCACCAGCTCTTCCGCCGAGCTCGAGAAGGTCACGGGTACGCTTGAGCCCGAAGGACGCCAAGGAGGTCACTTGGCCGACAAGGATGGGCGCATTCTCCGGCGTGGGTCCGAGCTCTCCCCAATATGGCCAGAAGCGAGTTGCTCCGCGCAACCTCGATGTATTACAGGAGGGCCTCCTGATATGCCGCATACCGAGGGAAGTCCGAGCACTCCTTGAACATCAAACCCGCTCGGCGGGTGAAGCGCAGGTTAGACGCTTTCGACGACGACGACGCCGTGCAATCGCCGAGGAGATAGATAAGCTCTTAGCCGCTAGGTTTATCAAGGAGGTGTATCATCCCAAGTGGATAGCCAACCCTATACTAGTTAAGAAGAAGAACGGGAAATGGAGAATGTGTGTTGATTACACGGGTCTCAACAAGGCATGCCCAAAGGATCCGCTTCCTTTGACGCCAAGACGACGGTCGTTGACTCCACCTCCGGTGCGCGAGATACTCCGTTTTCTCGACGCCTACTCCGCTACCACCGGTCGCGATGAATGAGCTCGATCAGCTCGCCACCTCCTTCATCACTTCGCTTACGCGTTCATTTGCGTAACGATGCCCGCCGGTTTTGAAAACGGCGCGCCACCTTCCAAAGGTGCATGCGTAAAGTCTTCAAAGAGCTCCTCGAAAGCTCGTAGAAGCATATGTCGATGACATCGTTGTCAAGACAAAATGCTCGAAAGAGCTCATCCTGCACTCGAAAAGGTCTTCGCCAAGCTCCGCGAATATGGAGTCAAGCTCAACTCAAAAATGCGCTTTTTGGGGTCCCTCGAGGGAAGTTGCTTGGCTTCATCGCTCCGAACGCCGCATTGAGGCCAACCCCGAAAAATAGCCGCCATCACGAGCATGGGGCCGATTAAAACGCCAAGTCGTGCACGACTCACGGGGTGTCTAGCCGCGCTAAGCCGCTTCATAGCTCGACTGGGAACGGAGCCTCCCGCCCTACAAGTTGCCGGAGAAAACCGAAGCGCCGCCCTCGACCGACGAGGCCCAAAGAAGCTCGACTCGCCGGCAACCTCGCCATCCGCCGGCAAGCTCGTCGCGCCGCGCCCAACGAGCCGATCCTCCCCATCTCGGCCACCTCGAAGGTGGTGAGCACCGCGGCCGTCGTCGAGAGAGAGGAGGAAGGGCACGCCGCCAAAGCACAAACCCGTGTACTCCCATCGCCGAGATCCTCACCGACACCAAGACTCCTGCACGCCCAGCTCAAAAGCTCGTGTACGCACACTATTGATCACCCGCGCAAGCTCGTGCACTACTGATTCCCTACCCGGCACGCGGTCGCCTCCAAGTACCCGCTCGGTGAAGTCATCCGTAGCCCCGAGGTTACGGGCCGCATGGGCAAGTGGGCCATCGAGCTCATGGGAGCCGACATCACCCACGCCCCCCGCAGACACCATAAAATCTCGTGCTCGCTGACTTCATCGCGAATGGACGGAGGTCGAAAGCGGTTGCCCGTGCCCGACGACATATCGAAGTATGGGCGCTGTACTCGACGGATCCGTGAAGAAGTATGGCGCTGCGTGGACTCGCCTTCATCTCCCAAACAAGGTACGCATGAAGTACTCGACTCGCCTACACTTCCCCGGTCCAACAACGTGGCGAAGTACGAGGCTCGGAATGGCTTATGCGCCAAGACGAGCTCGCATCCGCACCTCGAGGTCCGGGGCGATTCCGAGCTCAGAAGAACCAAGTCATGAAGGAAGTCGATCGCCAACCCAAGATGGTCGCTGCATCACCGTAAGGTCCGCGAGCCCGAGGAACACTTCCACGGGCTCGAAAATAATCATGTCCATCGCCACCAAATAACGATGCCGATAAACCTCGCTTTGCCAGATCGGACCGCCGCCCGTCCCGCCAGCGCGCCTTCATGCACGAGCAACATAAGCCATCGATACGGCCAGTGGGCGAGCCCGCTGCAACACGCGCAAACACGATTGCCGACGCTCCGCTCGGGTCCTATGGAGATAGACGCTCCCACGAGCTCGAGCTCACCCGACACGGCGCTTGCTTGGCCACGAAGCTCGAGTCCGACCGCTCGGGGCTGGCCCGGCCGGTCAAGTTCGACCGCGACCGCCCGGGCCCGACATGAGTCCCTCTCCCACGGTGGTTCAAGGAAGGCAAGCTCCCGCAAGAAGAGTGAAGACGCCCCCAGCGCCAAGAGCAAAATCTTTCATCCTCGCCTGAGAAGAGCTCTACTGCCGCGAGCCTCCTCGGCTGGCCCCTCCAACCTGCATCACCTTCGAGCAAGGAGAGGAGCTCATCAAGGAGATCCACGCCGGCGATCGTGGCTGCACCACCCTGCCGCAGCCTCATTGGGAAAGCATTCCGTCAAGGCTTCACTGGCCGACCGCCGTGAACGCCATTCGAAGCCGTCCAAGACCGCGAGGATGCCGCCTTCGCCAAGCACGCATCTCCTAGCGTAGTCCCTCCTGGGCAATCCTCTCTCACCGGCCGTCACGGCCCCGGGGCTTCGATATGGTAGGACCCCTTCAAGAAAACAGCCGGGGGTTACACGCGATCTCCTCGTCGCCACCCCACAAGTTCTCCAAGTGGATCGAGGGTCATGCCCATCGCACGGGATTCAAAGCGGTTATGCCCCTCGATGGCCTCCCTCGCACAGCCCCGCAAACCACAAACAATCAAACAAGGTGGAAAGCACAAACGAAGCCCCCGACTACCGCCGACATCGGCAAAACCTCGTAAAGACGGTAGTGGCGTGCTTCGGGCGACTTGCCGGGCGCCGGGGCGGGCACGCCCGAGCCGCGGCTGCGGTTCCGCGGCCGCATCACGCTAGTAGCTCCTCCGCCAAAGCCGGGGGTCGCTCTTCGCCGAGCCGCGAGGCCGGGCGTCCGGGTGGGGGCGCCCCTATGCTGGTGGATCCGGGCGATACAGTCCGGGAGGGAGATGTGGGCGCGCGCCGCTCGCGACACGCTGGTAGCCCTACGAAGATGGAGACGGAGGTGAGAGGGGCCGCGGACTTGAGGCGCCGTGGTGGATGCGCAGGAGGCCCGGCTGGCCTGGTGTCCTGGGCCACGACGAGCTAACGCTGCGGACTCGGCGGAGCACAAGCCCCGCAGCCTCCCGCGCCCGCACCCCTGCCCCGCACGGAGGATCGCGCCGCCCGAGCGGCCTCGACCGCGGGAGGGAGCCGCAGCCGCGGGCCGGCGGCCCTCCCGCAGCCGAGGAACCTACGCGCGCCGGTGGCGGCCGGGACCCTCTCGCCGCCGGGCGCCCCGCATCCTCAGATGAAACTCCCCGAAATTAAAAGCATGTCCTTGCGTGTGTTTTATGGATGCCGCGGGCGCGTGGGAGGCGATGATGGCGCGGCGGGAGGCGGCGACGCGAGGGGTGGTTGCGGCATTAAACGGGAAGGCGAGATGGCAGCTAGGAGGAAGGGGCTAACACGCCGCCGCTGCTGACGCATCATCGAGGAGGAATTGGAACAGGCCGCCACAAGCGCAAGTTTTTTTTTCTCGAGAGGAACTAACGCCGCTGCGCGAAGGTAGGGATGCCTACGTGGATGGCTACGTTGTCCTAGTTTGCACGCTGAGAGAACTCCCCTAGTGGGTTCCCCTTTACAAGTGTTATAGATTTTACATCATTTGGCTTTTGGTAAAACTATCCAGTGTTATTTTAGACGGAGTGGTAACGTGCTACCTGTCCCTGGAAGCAAAATTATTCAGGGAAAAATAATTCTGCAAGCACAATAAAGAGAGGGCCCAAGTCTTTTACAAAACGAGCAGGACGTAGACTCCTCTAGAACAATGTGGGTCCTTGTCGACAGAGACAGAAACAACGGGAGGAAAGCTCTCGTCTCTCTGGAAAGCAAAAGAAGACCAACGAGGACCGGAGAGAAGTCCAGACGATTCATCACCGATGTTGACGAAGCTATAAATATATCACCGCTGATGGCCATAGCTCAGCCCAATCCAGAGCAAAAGATCGCAATCCGACCAAGCAACGCACAGCAAAATCTCTCAATCCACAGGTTCACTTCCCCAGTTCGCATTCGCAAGGCACCGAGCAGCGCGCTAGCAAACCAGCAATGTCGCTCGTGAGGCGCAGCAACGTGTTCGACCCCTTCTCCATGGACCTCTGGGACCCGTTCGACAACATGTTCCGCTCTATCGTCCCGTCGGCCTCCTCCGGCGACTCTGAGAGACCGCCGCCTTCGCCAACGCGCGCATCGACTGGAAGGAGACGCCCGAGGCGCACGTCTTCAAGGCCGACCTCCCCGGCGTCAAGAAGGAGGAGGTCAAGGTGGAGGTGGAGGACGGCAACGTGCTGGTTATCAGCGGCCAGCGCAGCAAGGAGGAGGAGGACAAGAACGACAAGTGGCACCGCGTCGAGCGCAGCAGCGGCCAGTTCACGAGGCGCTTCCGCCTGCCGGAGAACGCCAAGACAGAGGAGGTGAAGGCCGGGCTGGAGAACGGTGTGCTCACTGTCACCGTGCCCAAGGCTGAGGTCAAGAAGCCCGAGGTGAAGAGCGTCCAGATCGCCGGTTGAGGAGCCATGGAGGCGGGGTGAAAGCTCGCGGCGTGGGATCTCCGGTTTCAGTTTCAGCTACGGGCAGTGGGACTCGTTTGTGTTGTATTCTGTGTGTGTGTGGTTACTATGCTTTGGTATGTCTGGTGTGTGAGTGTTCAGAGTATCATGGTTCCGGTTCCTGGCAGTGTCATGTACTAGTCTCCGCACTTTGCCTGTTTGTATTGAGCTCGGCTCAGTATGTTCTGGGGAGTGAATAAAAAAAAAACAGATATTGTCGCGCGTACTAGCCCTATACTACTAATCACCTGCTCCTGCTCTGTTTCATTCACGCAAACACAACGAATCTTCAGATCAGGCTTTGGCTCATCTTTTGTGCAGACAAGTCTCGAACTGGTCCGAATGGTCTGTTCCTCCTACCAGTTTTGTTGGTTCTAAGTTCTGGTTTTTTGAGAGATTAAGGATACTAAATAGATGTACTAAAGTTATCTTAACACGTGATAATTATTCTAGAAACGGAGGAAGTTAAAAAAAAAAGCTATACCACAATATAATCTATAGCTAGACGTATGATGTATTCTTCAGACCCAAAATAAGATATGATGTATTCTTCAGACCCAAAATAAGTAAGTACTCGTGAAAGATGTTTCCACGTAGATGCAATTGACATGAATTCTACTCATTTTTTTAAAAAAATGCTTAGGTGATGTTTGGTTTTTAGAGACTAAACTTTTTTTAGTCCTAGGAGTTTAGTCCCTCCAAAAGAGTCTTGATGTAAAGTCTCAAAAAAAAAAACTAAAAAAAAAATCCCAGAGTCTTGATGTAAAGTCTCAAAAAAAGTCCCAAAAACTAAAAAAAATCCCTAAGAATCTTGATGTAAAGTCTCAAAAAGTCCCAAAAACTAAAAAAAAATCCCAAAAAGCAAACAGTCCCTTAATTGTTCCAACACACGCTGCAGCGCCTAACATTCCCTCGGCCATGGCTCTCACACACAACGACGGGCGGGCGACGGTCAACAACGCATGACCTAGAGCTCCTGCCAAGGGCGGGCGTCCTTTTGATCAGCGCCCCCCATTTATAGGCGGATGCCACGGGTGCTGCCAGAAGGCCCCTCCTTTTGATCGTGCCCCCACTTATAGGCGGATGCCGCGGTGGTGGCATCTAGCCGCTATGGTGGCGGATCCGCCGATTTTGGCATCGACCCAACCGCGGGCGCCGAAAAGGTAGGTCTCCTCCTCTTTCATTTGTCGCTAAATGACCGGCGAAGCTCCTGCCGCCGGCGTCCTCCCTTATGCGACCATACCCCCACACGCCTCCGATCCTCTCAAGGCGGGGCATATGGTGGGATACCACGCCGATAGGATATGGCGGTGGATCCGCCACGGCAAGGGACCCGACATTAGCGGGCGTATTAAGTAGTATTTTCATTTGGCTCTAACACGATGGGCCACCGAGCACCGACATTAAAAAGGTCCGCCCGGCTTGCATAGTGCTTCTATCGCATGACCGGTCAGAAGTGCCGTGTTTGGGCCGTTGCCGCCATAGTGCCGACCCAAGCACGTAATCCAATAAAGAGCCAGGTGGCCCGATCATTCTCCGCTAGATCAACTTTCTGCAATTTTGACCATGGGTGTGTTTTTAGATCCCAAAATTTGGTGCAAAATTTTGGAGGAATGTCACATCGGTTAATCGTAAAGCACGCTTCGCTTGTTAGTGGTAAATATTATCCTACCATGACGTAACTAGGTTCAAAAGAATCGCCTCGTAATGTACATCTAAAATCGGTAATTAGTTTATTTTTTTACCTACATTTCGTACTCGTTGCATGTGCCGCATTTTGATGTGATGGGGAATCTTCTTTTGCATAGTAGAATTTGGAGAGAAAGTTGGGGTGCTAAACACACCCATTGGATGTATATCTAGATAGAAAAACTAGGTATAAAAAGCTACTAAATACTCATTTTGTCTCATTTTCCTACCTCCCAAACCGCAAGAATTCTCTCGCTCCTCCTCGATCGAACAAAGTATGACTAGTTTACAGCCCGGCTGCTCGCTTCAAGGCTGGTTTTGGCCGCCCGTGGGTTTTAGAGGGTTTTATTGAAGGATACTGCGTATAAAAAATTTCAGTCATGGGATGTTGAGTACACAGTTTTTTTGATCAACGCTAGAGTACAATGTGTAGTGTTCAGAAATCTCGTAAAACGGTAGGAGGTGGTGTTGGTGTACACAAAGACCACCGAAAAAGCATAGATGACGGAGAGTCTTAACATATATCTAATAGAGTTCAAATGTAATCAAACATAAAAGTTAACACGGTTAGTATAAAGTCTCTACCATTCACGAACATAGGCTTACACAAGCATACATAATTGTTCACATAGAGTCCGCTAAACATAGTTCACGGGCATGTGCCTCGAAGTTGATGGAGTTGAGCCGACGCGAATGTGGCGCGTCCGTGATCTAGATCCAACCACTCCCTCGCCGCACTCAATGCTAAAGCCTGAATCGCATGTTGAGAGAACCGTTAGATTTGAATGGTGATATTAAGAAGGAAATAGTTAATTTGCAGGACAAATGAGTATACCATGACGACATACGTAGTTGCCTTCGGAGTCACAATCACCGCCTGAAGTTGTTGTTTTTTGGGTCGGACACCATTAAGCTACCGCTCTTCCGCATAATGAAAAAAAAAGCACATAGAATCTCTATGTTAGTGAAAGAAGTCCGATTAGATAAATATTATTGTTGTTGGGTTGTGCTCGCAGGTGCAATAGGCAAATGCACCATGCCATGGAAAACATCATTCATCGTAGAGGCACAACAATAAACAAAATGTATAATTGTAGTAGGGAATATAATGACATTCTATTTGCAAAAGCATTAATAACAAAGAAGACCGAATGAACCAATGTGACAAGAAAAGTGTAAAAAGATGGCATTGATGAAATGAAAGTTCCTTCAAGCCGGTCTTCAAAGGCCTCCCTAAGCACATCACTGCCGCACCCTTCTTCCTCATCCGTACAAAGATAATTGCAATGAATTGGAGTATAATCAAGAACCACACGCCTAAGTTGGAAGGAGAGTGTATATGAATTACCTGTATAATAGGTTCTTGCTTTAGGTTTCAAGCAGAGCCGGAGGAGTCGCCCCTGGGCCGAGATCTTGCCATCTCTAATGTTGAACTCGATTTGACACAATCTTGTAAACCGTTATAGCATGGCAAAGATCTACATTGGTAGGTTGGGGGTCCATAATCGATCGTCGGCCGAATACGTGGGTAGCCATCCACCAACATTCCAAGAAGGAAAGCGTAATAGCAAAGAAAGAACTCGTGATCACTTTTGTTTCCTCGATACAAGCCATATGAAAGGGAAATGGATAATGTATCCCTAAAGATAACAAACCTTTGAGGGCATCAATGTATGGCGATTGTTACGCCACGAACCATTCCTAGAGCAAAACGATTTGCATAGGAGACCAGATCATTTAGCATACGTTGAGAGTTTTAAAACACGTAAAAGCAACAACTAAACAAGACGCACCTGCACCAACCATTTTTTTCCCTCGATCCGTACCTTTTTCCGCTTTACAACTACACTCCAACAGTGTAAGGTCAAGAGGGTATATAATAGGCACCCCTCAACTGTAACAAAACAGAATTAACTATGGCTTTGTCCTCAAGATGTAACCATTGAGGCACATAGATAAAACGAGTTGATGGACCATACATTTTCTTTTACCGGTTGCCGGAACCAAAGAAGTGTATATACGGAAGAAGCTATGGATCGTGGATAGGGCAAACATTAATTTCTAAAGCATAAACAAACAATGTGGAGGTGAGAGGCAACCAAGAAGGCAACATACAAGATCCTTCCCCAATATTTTGGGGCAAAGCCACCGCCTACGCCTCCATTGTAAAACCCTAACAAACAGGAACCAATCTCAATGTAAATGTGTGGTTAATGTGATTATTGTTGGAAAAAACAATGTTCGAGAAAAAATAAACATGTGCAAAGCACAACCGCTTCCTCGTCAAACAAACATCCTCAAGGATCTAGACCTCTCCTCGATCAAACACCGAGATCGAACGGCAAGTTCCTCGTGATCTTTGTGGCCAACCTACAGATCATGCCTACCGCCCTAGCAGCAAATAGAAGAGACAACAGAAGGTTGCAACTTTTCCGCACATAACGACACCCCGAAATTATAATCCACCACAATGAATCCATACATTTTCGTAGGAAGGCTATGCTCGCAATGCAGCCTTGCTCATAGGCGCCCCCTAAAACCATCCCCAGCGCCCAAAAAGAAATCCTATCACAAGGCACAACAATTTCCACCCCATAAAATGAGTCCCATCTCCAAAGAACCTCAAAGAGGTCGATTGTGTAATGTAGATAATGACGCTTGTAGTCTGCCTTTGCCATTGCTTGATGACAAATCCATTTTAGCTCTCAAGCCATTTCCCACCATGCATGAGTCTCTTATCGGTCCATTGTCGCTACGCATGCATTAAAGAGAGCATGTTGCATTCTCTCGAAAAAAAAAAACAATTAGACCAATTGGACTATCCATTACAAAAATTTAGCAATCCAAAGTCGAAGTTCAGAAAGAATATAAATCACCGCATCTTTCAAGTTCAAGTTCACAGAATTTCTCTATAGCATATAGCTCAAACAAATGCCTTCTCTTCGTACCTCAGCCATAATCCGCAGAAAACAAAGGGGTAATAGAACATTCAAAAAATAAATGGATAACTACATAACCTTTAATAGCCATTACTACAAACACATGGTGTGCAAGGTTACGAGCCAAATCTCATTATCTACTTTTTGAATCACTTTGCATGCCTCGCAAACACTTTCGGGGCCACAAAGACGCTCATGCACCTTTTGCTTGAAGCCCTACCGTAGCCTCCACATAGGTGCTGATCCTCTCCATCATCCCCATGCGCCATGACGCCGCACCACCGCTGGATTGGGAAGGACGCTACCGAGAGCCATTCGCCATCTCGCATCATCAAAAAAAATCGAAAAACATATCTTCCGTGAAGCGGCCGCTTTTCTAAAAAAGGAAGCAGGTCGCATGCTAGAGGTAGATCTTTATTCCTCACATCCATGAGGCACAAGACGCTACGCATAACCGTGCCTTCCTATGCTCGACATCGCCGGAAAGCACGCAAATGAGGAGCCGAAGGATCCAATACCTCCAGCTTTGATTCTTGAGAGCATCCAATACCTCGTCATCCACAAGTAACATCATTTGAAATTAGCATAGCAAACACATTTCTCATTTCATTTTGCAAAAGTTACTATATGTAATGCAATCGATAACAAAAAGAAATGCAACAATTTGCAAGCAACAACCTATATACGCTTTGTTAACATCACATCAGCAGAACAAAAGTAGCATTCGAGTACAAACGCACACAACCGCATTTGGATTCTCAAATGCGAATCGTTTTCTAAATGTTTTCACCAATTGCGCAGTATATATCAGAGGTAATAACCTCGCAGAACCGTTTGGAGGCAAAATAAGTACAGAGGCGCTAGCATCCGCCGCAAGCTCGTTTAATTAAAAAATCAGAGGACAACAGTTGGATTATGCGGTGGGCATAAGAGAAATTCACGTAAACATCGACCAACTTGCTCACCCGAATACTGCTCGGTTGCTAATCAAGAAAAGTGGCTTGCCGCATCTGGCTGCCGAGATGCTATCTCTCAACACTTAAAATGAAGCAAAACATACAAAGAACAAATGTTACATAGCATATTCGCTCCGAGATAAGAACTGTGGGGCGGCGATTAGCGTTAAGCGCAGGGCCTAGCATCCCGCCGGCCCGGATCCATCGCCATAGACCTCCGCTAGCAAGGAAGGCCGAGCAAAGCAGGCCTATCGAGGACGAAGCCCCCGCAATAGCAGATCAATGGTCTTCAACGTTGTTCCGCGAGGGAAATGGAGGAGCAAGGGAGACATTACACTCTCACCGAGGTTGCTAGGGTGCTTGGGGGCTTCGGGAAGGGGCCGTAGGCTGCGTCCGCTCAGCGCCGGGCTTCGACCGCCGCTGCATCTACTCACGCCGGGCTCTCGCACGCTGCTGCCGCTAGTGCCGAGGCCGCCGTGGAGGGGCCGCCGCGCCGAGTGCCGCGCTGGGCGCTGCAGCCGCTCTTTCGCCGACACGCTACCGGCCAGGCCGGCGGCCGCCGCTTGCTCGAAGCTCTAGGGTGGGAGGAGGCGCTTCCATGGACGCCGACGCCGGACTCTTCCTCCATGGCCCCGCCGGGAGAAGCGCTGCGGAATCGGGAGTGGGGAGGCCTCGCCCGCCGGGAAAGAGCCGCTAGCCGCCGGGCCGGGCCGCCTCGCGGCGCCGGGTGGCGAGGGGGTTGAGGATGGGGAGGTCGCCGCCGCACACCCGCCATCGCCATCCCTCGCCCGCCCCTATCCACCGCTACGCTCGAGCCGCTCCGCGCGTGGGCCGGGGAAGGAGCGGGCCGCTCGCTAAGCGCTACCGCTTCCTCAAGCGCCGGGCCTCGCGACGCCCATGGCCGCCGCTAGCAGATCGGAGGAAGGGCGCCACGGCCGCGGCGCCGCTAGCTGGGGAGGGGCGCAGGCCGCCGCCGCAGTGATCGAGGAAGAAGGCCACCGCCGCCGCCGCTGTTTGCCGGGCGCCGCCGTGGCCCTCGCGCCATGGGTCTCGCTGGGCTATCGCGCTTCCACGGCAGCCACTCCTACCCCAGGCCGGAACGCCGGGACGCCAAGACGCCGTGCCGCCCACGGCCGCCGGGCCATGGCCGGGCCGGGCCGGCAAGGGGAGAGGGAGGTTGGGATGAGGGCCTCCTCGCCGCCATGCCCGGCCAGGCTCGAGCCTTCCCCGCCTGCACGCACGCCCGTGCCCACCCTAGCCGCCACCGAGAGAAAGAGAAGAGGGAGAGAGGAGACGGATGCGAGAGCCGATCTAGGTTAAGACCGTGTATATATATGATGTGGGAGGAGAAAGTGCCACCATCGATCTTCAATCCAACGGCGCGCATTTGTTTCGTGGACGCGTCCATGTTGTGGGCTGGTTGTGGCCCGGTCGTCTCATCTCTACATGCCCGCCTCCCAAGCTACCGGGGCCGCCAGCCAGGTGTGTCTTAGGGCCACCCTCCCCTACTTCCTACGCCTCCACCACTATAGACATGGCTATGATGACATCACCTGGGCAGTGGCGGTGGCATGGTGGCGGGGAGGTGGCATTCGCCGGAGGCAAGGTCGCCGGTCTGCGGTGACCTCAATCAAGGCATGCATGTTTGTTGTGGTGGTGTCGATGCTTGTGGCCAACAGGCCTATCTACCGCACGAGCATGCACGGGCTACATGCCTAGGAATATGAGTACGGCATGGCTAACCTCCCGTAGTGTAATGCCTAGGCCGACCTTGGCATCACGGGCACTAGCCTGGGCACGACATCATTAAGGCGTCGGTGTTGCATAGTGTCGTGTCTAGTCGTGTACTCGCGCCAGACGTGCTATGCGGCATAGTTGGCCATCTATAACAAGTGAGGCATCCTCTCTCTCTCTCTCTCTCTCTCTCTCTCTCTCTCTCTCTCTCTCTCTCTCTCTCTCTCTCTCTCTCTCCCTCCTAGATTAGGTTAGGGTTCTAGTGAGCTTCCTTCTCTTGACCGGTGGGGGTATAGAATAGCTGGCGGGGAGGCTAAAGACAAGTTGGTGGGAGTGGTCGATGGGGCGTGTTAGGGGTTACCGTGGTGGTAGGGGCGGACGGACCAGTTCAAGGCGTGGGAGGCTCATGGGGCTAAAGAAGACGGTGGCGCAGCGATTTCGCTAGAGCTTGAGACGATGGTGGCGGTGGGGGGAGGGGAAGAGGGCAGTCGCCAAATGCTCTCGAACCCTACGCCCACAGTAACATGGTGGTACGGTGGCGTGGCGCAAGGGTGTTGGAGTTGGCGAACCCTAGGTCCAGTCTTTTTATTCTTTTTTTCGACCGAAATAATTTACTTCATAAAATAGAGTGTGCATCCGTAAATTTGATTTCATGCACACACGTGCTTTAGTGGAGTCCATTGATTTTGTGTACAAAAATGGGACCGATTCCCCTTCCAAATGTGTCATAAGTTATAGTTTCTAGCATCAAAAATGTGCTTCCTCTATCTCTCTTCAAAAGAGGATGAAACCACAAATCTCGATCTATATTTAAAATAGACTCATCTACTTACTTCTCAAACTATTGTTTTGTTGTTAATAGTTCCACCACACTATTCTAGGATCCATTTGACTAGATCTACTCAGATCTCCATGGATTCTCTTATCTCTCTAACTTTCTCCTCAATTTGCCTAGTTTGGATCTAAGTTTCTTCATGTGTCATTACCAAACTTTGATAGTGAGGTCACCTCTCCTACGCCACATCATGGTGTCACACACACATCCTATTTTCCCCACTCCATCCCTAACCCTCATTATTAATTAGTAGAAGTGACCTCTCCACCTTCCAAAATTTGGGCTTGGGTACCATGTGTGGAACACAAGGAGGTACATAATGGTTATTGGTTAAAGAGCGCATAATGGAACAAGTTTGCCATCCCACAAAAGTTGATGCTTGCCTTCTTTATTTATGGGACATCCACTTAAAAAATACTTATTTATTGATTGTCCACTTATTAGATTTTATTTAAGGTAAAACATCTTTTGTTGGTACTCTCCTTTGGACTTATTATTCAAAAATATGTGTGTTTGGCGCCAAGTGGATATATTATACTTCGGTTTTAGGCTTCGCTCCATAATGGCCATGATTAACCTATTTTTCCTCGAATAAATCATCATGCATACAAATATTCAACAAACTTGTGGAATCCATTGGTTTCAACCTCTATCCCAAGCTTAGCTTTCTAATTGGACCATTGCAAGCATACACCGTGCCTTCCTCTCGTTGATCACCGCAGCGCCCCTCACATCCCAAGCCTTTTATATCTAATTGACCGACAAACTTGCAACCTCCCCTCTCTCTCTCGGCCCTCGCTTTACGTCATTGTGTTCTTCTTTGTGTGTCCCGTCATCTCCTCCAACGCCGCCGAAATCATCGCCGCTCATGTCTCCATATGGTACGTGCTCCTCCCCTTCCTCCCGCTGGGTATGCTTTCTCTCCCCTTACCCTTTCTCTCGCTCAATTTGATTTCCATTTTTGCTCATCCGTCTCATGTGCTACATAAGGTAGTGTTTTGTTGGTGGGATGTAGTGAGATAGAGGGGAGCGATGGTCCCTCTTTTAGAATGTTTGGTTGAGGCATCTTTGGGTGGGATGGATCTTGAGGATATATAATATTCCCCTCAAATGTGGGATGACCCTACCCCAATCGAAGAGTGGATGGGGGCTTAATTCCCATGTGGGACGGCGCTACCTACACCAAGGGAGAAAAGAAGATAGTGTAGTGAGGGAAGTGTAGCATTCGAGCTCGCCAGGGGGTGGAGCGCGACTTTGCACACAACCGATCTCGTGAAAGAGGAGGCCCATGACGGCGGCGCCCCGAGCTCATAATGCGGGCATGCATATGCAGAGGAGTGAAATATATCTACAAATGACCTAGAGGGACCCGGGTATGCCTTTTTCAAAAAAATTTAATCAACTTCGAGAAAACTTTCGGATTAAGGAACCTCCAGTGAAAATATGCGGAGGTCTCGAGACTAAGAACGAGCTTTCATGGATTAGAGTATAAAATTGATCTTCTATGGAATTTAACGAATGAAAACTAGATCTCAATATGTGATACCGGCCTTCTTAGGTAGTATATTGAGCTATCCAAATGGTTGGTTGCACCTAGAAGATGGGGAACTTGTAGATTGTTTATTGCATACATGCAATTATTTTACACATACTATCGATTTGTCCTAACATAAATGGTGATTTACAACATAGACATTAGTTGTGGATGATGGCCCTCTTTAATTGTTACCCATTCCTTTGTGTTGTGCACAAAGCTCATATGACCATGATACATTTTTTGTTGTTTGCTAAACACAACATTACAGAGCTTGCATGTGCGCCGCTTTTGGACTATTTCAATCTTCATTGTAGAGCCCATAACCTCTTATGGTGGTGTCATAAGAGAATTATTGTTGGAAAACCACTTGGCACATTCTAGTCTCTTTGGACATGTGAGGACATGAGGGTTGATTAAAGAAATTTGGTTTCACATATGATATTTTCCCATAAGGTCATCCTAGGATGCGATGAAGATCCAAAAGTTTTGTGCATCCTCTCCTACATGTAGATTGATGTGAAAGGTTGTAGAGTTACATAATTTAAGTATAATGATGAAAGGTCAAAATAAAAATGATAGGAACAGAACCTTAGGAACATGCAAGGCGGGTCATGGAAGATCGGACCAGGATTGGAAACTATAGCAATGTCAAAGTGGGCCTCGAGAACAGCCATAGATTCTCCTTGGAGCAAATATTCTATTAACTAGGGCTCTAAAGACAAAGCCTTCTTTTAGTGCGTCCTCACCGGAGTTGTCAAAAACAAGTCCATAAGCTTTTTGCTCATTCTCTAGGCTTAGCTCAAGCCCCCGTTGATGAAATGATGTGCGCCCTCACTTACCGGAGTTGTCAAAAAACATGTCCATAAGCTCCTCGCTCATTCTCTACGCTTTGCACGAGCCTTGTAGATGCAATAATGCTAGTTGGTGGTACAAGAATAAAAACCGAAAGTGGAGTTTGTGTGGTATTGCTTCACTATTACCGTAGTTGCTCGGTCATTAGGTGCACTACAAGAAAGAGGTAGCATGGTTATTTTACACTTTAGTGCTTAATGCAAGGGGAAATGTCATTGCCACTCTACCTAAATCTCATATCCTTAGTGGGGTAACTAGAGAACATTATCCTCGTCATGTGTAGTTTTTGTATCTCATTGTACCTAAGATATAGCTATGGATTTCTATCATTAATTCGCTATAGAACTAGATGCCCTTTATTACTTCTTCAATATGTTTTATATTTATCAATTAAGAAATGATGAGGCTATGTGCTATTCTCATTGCTTTGTTATGAAATCAGTTTCACTGTCGCCCAGCTTATTAGATTTCATTTAAGCCTTCTTTATGGATCTTATGGGTTGTCCCTTACAAAAGGCTTATTTACGGATCGCTCACTTATTGCTTGTACCAACATTGACTATTGTCATTTATTGTGTGCTATTGCCATTAATTTGTTATAATATCAATTCGAAGTTATAAAGTTGTATATTATTTGACGGTCGTGTGATGTGTCATAGAAATATTTTTATTAATTCATTACATAGTGATATGACTATCTAGTATTGTAGATTTAAATATAAAATTAGATGCTATCTATAACTTAAGAGTGGTTTCAAATACCATGTATTTTTTAAATGTAGTACCTCATATACAAGCAATGTATTTTTATAATAATAATAATAATCCCATAAACATGTCACTTTATTAAAAATAGATGCTATCGCTTGTAACTTGTTCCTTTGTTGTACACCAAGCTCGTGGTGACCATGATACATTTGTTGTGTGCTAAACACAACATTACAAACATTACAAGTGTACTTCTCGCTTCTTGACTATTTCAAACTTCATTATAGAACCCATACCCACTTTGTTGGTGTCATAAGAATTGCCGCTTTGGAAATCGCTTGGCACATTCTAGTCTCTTTGGACAAGTGAGGGCATAGGAATTGATTAAAGAAAGTTGGTTTGCCATATGGTATTTTTGCCATAAGGTCATCATGGGATGATGAAGATCCAAAAGTTTTGTGCATCCTCTCCCGCATGTAGATCGATGTGAAAGATTGCAGAGTTCAATAATTGTAGTACACGGATGAGGTAAAAATGATAGTAACAAAACCTTAGGAACATACAAGGCACGGTCATGTAAGATTGAACTAGGATCAAAAAACTTCAGCAAGGTCAAATTAGGCCCGGAGAATAGCCATAGGGTCTCCTTAGAGCAAAGATTCTATTAACTGGGGCTCCAAGGACAAAGCCTTCTTCCACGCCTCACTTACTAGAGTTTTCAAAAACTTGTCGCTTTCAAAAACTAAGTTTTGCTCAATCCTTGTTGATGCAATGATGTTAGTTTGTGGTACAAGAGTAAAAACTAAGTGGAGTTGGTGTGGTATCGCTTCACTATTACCGTAGTAGCTCGTAAGGAGTGAGCATGTTCATTAGGTGCGCTAATAGAAAGAGTTGGCATGGTTGTTTTACCCCTTAGCGCTTCATGCAAAAAGGAGATGTCATTCTCACTCTACCTAAATCTCATATCCTTGGTGGGGTAACTAAAGAACATTATCTCTCATGTGCATTATATTAGTATGACATTGAACAAGAGATGTGGCTATGGATTTGTATCATTAATTCGATATTGAACTAGATGGCCTTTATGACCTTTTCAATATGTTTTATATTAATTGATTGAGGAAGGATAAGGTTGTTTCAGATTGTCATTAATTTGTTATGAAATCGTGGTTTTTGACTTGTCCACTTATTAGATTTCATTTAATCCTCTTTATGGATTTTACAGCCATCCACTTAAAAAGGCTTATTTATGGATCGTCCCACTTATGTACTAATATTCACTACCTTAGCCCGTCACGAGCTTTTGTCTCTCCCACTACCGCTATTATTTATTTATTTTCATATTGTTGGACAAATATTGAGGGGATCTTTAGGGATTGATACAAAGATGTAGTAGGTACCAATATGCAACATATAATTAGTCTTCATATTTCAAAATGTGGTGGGTGGATATGGCTACTCTTAAACGATTGGTCATCCTATCATGTCGACATGATAGCCAAATCCATCTAGTATTTGCTATGTCCTTATCTTCGTGGATAATGTTAGTTTCTTAGGGATATTATCAATTATTCATGGTTTACTATATAAATAGGTCTATTCTACCTTCAATCGCATAAAAACATTGTAATACAAGCTACCTATACCAAAGGGTACCACACAAAGACATTTTGTATGCATAATATTATCATCACAGTTTCAACTTTCGTGGTATCATGCTTATTATCAGTTTTAAAAAACACTTATCGAAAGCAGTTTTGAAGTACTATTTTAGTAATGTTATTTTCACATACTTTTAAACAATAGAGAATGTTGGCACAACATTATCTTAGATATGATACCAACACTTATTCATTTGCAATTGTCTACACCTTGAACTATATCATAAATATATATTCAGTGAATGTTATGCAACATCTATATAGTAGAGAAAACAACAGAAGGATGCAATGTTAGTACAGAAAAATCAGAACGATGCAATGTTAGTAGAGAAAAACATTAGAATACTAGGATCCATTGTTCATTGTGTGTAAATGTGTATTTTTATTTTCTTTTTAGTGACTGTTGCGGGAGGTGCTATGGAAGCCTTGGAATTTTGTGTGTGGTACATCAAAATTGTTTTGCATATCTGTGTAATTCTTTTAAGTTGTTGTGGTTCTTTACTATATTCATGGTTTACTATATAAACAAGTCTATTTTACCTTCTGTTTTAAAAAAACATTGTAATACAAGCTACCTATACCATAGGGTAACACACAGAGAACCTGTGTGGCTAATTCCATGTCCACGCAAATTCCCCATGTTCTGATTATGGACGACTCTTGTGTTGATTGCCTTGTAGCAACAATTGTCATCAACAGTTTCAACGTTCGAGTTATCATGCTTATTATGATGAGTTTCAAAATACACTTATCGAGTAGTTTTGACTTACTATTTTAGTAATGTTATTTTCACATACTTTAAAACAGAGAATGTTGGTACAATATTATTTCAATATGATACCATCACTTATTCATTTGTAATTATCTGCACCTTGAATTACATCGTAAATAGAAATTCAATCAATCTTATGTGACATCTATATAGTACAAAAAACATTAGAAGGATGCAGCGTTATTTTACTAGGATCCATTGTTCTTTGTGTGCAAATGTGCGCCTTCTGCCTGCACTCGCCGATCCCCGTGTTCTGCCGGGTGCCGATGCAGCCGACGGCCTCCATCTCCACCCTGGAGGGGTGCAATTACGAGGCCACCTCCTGTGAACGCCTCTCCTCCCAGAAAACCGGAGTGACGCCTCTTTTTCGGCGAAGCTAGTCGCCGGAGTGCTGGCCTCCTGCGCCACGCCACCACCGTGGGCAGTACCGGTGACCACGACCATGGTCCCGCCCTAGCAACATCGGTGGCGGCCCAGAAGAGAATTAGTGCCTTTTCTATTCTCAAACAAGGTAAGCACGCCTTCACCTAACTCTAATTAAAAAAAAAAAAGACTTTTTATGTATCTTAAGAGTCGCCCACTTATTAGATTTCATTTAAGCCTTCTTTTTGGATTTTATGAGTGTCTACTTCAAAAAAGATTTATTTATGGATCATTCAATTATTAGCTTTCATTTAAAGAAAGACTTCTTAGTTGTTCACACATTTAGATACTAACCACATAGTGTAGACGATTTGATGGGTTCCTTTTCGATGGATTTTACGTGCACTTATTAGATTTGAACAATTTAAGCCTTCTTTATAAATTTTATGAGTCGTTCACTTAAAGACTTATTTATGGATCATCCACTCACTACATTCATTTAAGGAAAAACTTATTTACTAGCTATTCACATATTTAGGTACTAACCCCATATGTTAACACATTAATCAAGTATGTTAGAGGTTATTTGGTTCATGACCACAAGTCCACAACGTACCATGCCACAATTTTCATTCTAGCTATTTGGTTCGTTGTCATAGCTACAGCGTGTCCTACTATCTTAGCATCCCGTTTCACGCGCTAGAGACTCATTTTGTTGCCAAACTTTACCTCAAATATGGCTTCAATTCCACCCACCAAACTTTTCAAGACAGCCACAGTTTGCTAAAGGTTTGACGTGACAAATTACGGCGCCCATCAAAGGCCCTTGATCCAATAAGCCTACTGATGTAGATTAAGGCCTCGCTCAGTTGTCTAGAATTCAATCCGGACGCTGATTTCTTTCGGCACAGGAAGGAGTGAATCCATACGGGTCAACTACTACCATACCTGGAACTATTTCTCGCGTCGCCGGCATAAGGAATGAAACCTGAGGGTGCCGGTGAGGATCGTAACCGTGC
The DNA here is from genome assembly GCA_015847255.1 of Hyparrhenia diplandra. NCBI lineage: Eukaryota > Viridiplantae > Streptophyta > Magnoliopsida > Poales > Poaceae > Hyparrhenia > Hyparrhenia diplandra. The sequence goes on along the minus strand of JADLZK010007621.1, from coordinate 269,248 downwards.
CAGAAAGGGGAATTGAGGCCAAACCGGGCCCGCTTCAATCCGGGCCGGCCAAAACGAACGCCGCCTCCAGGCCGGACCAGATTTGAAAACGGGCCATCTCATTCCCATCGGAACACAGGCTGTTCCGGGCCGTTCCTGCTCGAACCGAACGAGCCCTAAAGATAAGCCCAGTAGCGGACACCCCTTGATTGAGCCCATTTCAGATAGACCCGATCCCTCAAGGTTGCCGCAGAGGTGGCCAATTTTCAGTCCCTTTGCGGCTCTTCTTCTGTTGCGTAGCCCAGCCAAGCATGATGGCTGAAAAAGGGGCCAGTCTTCCTCGTCGCCGAAAGCAAAGATAGCGAAGATCCAAACAGACATGACCCCGGTTTCATTGAACGTTTGTCGACTTGTGCGCTAAAGCAAAGCTGCTAGGAGTAGCTTTGTTCATAGCTTGGCGCGGCTATCCAGAGATACTGCCAAGAAGCTCTCTCAGTCACACCGTTTGAAATTTGTTTACAAATTTGAACTGAAATATTGGCACAGAATTTGGACTAATCATTGGGTTTGCTTTATCGGAGTCCGAGGTAGATACAGATCGTTTTACTACACCACATAATCAAACACATACTAGCAGAGTAGCAGTCGTTATTTTTCTCACCCAATACTTGGCAGATTCTTTCCTGGATCAAATAACTTGTTCAAGTTGATGTACATGTTACATTCAGCGACGAAGCCAGCGGTGGGGCTGGTCGGGCTCCAGCCCCACCTACGCATGCGAGACATGTGGAGCCCTACCTAAGCCATACCTTAAATTTTGTATCTAATTATAGAGATTAGGAGGGGCTAAGCTTTATTAGAAGGGCCTAAGCCCCAGCTAAATCTTTTTCTGGCTTCGTTGCTGGTTACATTCTATATACTATTCAAAAGCGAGAAAAATGCAGATCGTCCGCGGGTAGGAAGGAACAGAGAAGAACCGAAGAACACGCAAAGTTACAGGGCACAAGTGCATCTCAGAAAAAAAAATGGAACACTGGAATACCGCCGTACGAAGTTGATCGGACTGACTGACGCACTTGAATGCCGAATCATATCCCAGCGCTTGTAATTCACATAATCAGCCTTGCGATCAATCGACCGACCGATCACTCCGGGATGGCGACGAGCATCGGTCGCCACGGCCGCCGCATGAGCAGCCGGCGGCGGAACCCGCCGAACATGAACCTCCGGTGCACGGCCGGTGCGCCACGGTGCGCATCACCTGCCAGCGACGTCGCAGCCGGCGGCGGCGCTTCTGGCCGAGCCAGCGCCGGCAGCATCATCACCGCCACCGTCTGTCCTTGGTGCTTCTTGGCGCACCGGCAGACATCGTCGTCGCCATCGTCGTCGCTAGAGGCGCAGTCGTCCGTCAACACGAGGAGCTGCTCCAGAGAGCTCCGGCTCAGGAGGCTGCTCTTCTCTCCCTCCTCGCCATCCTCCTCCTCCACGGCCGACGACGGCGGCGGCGGTTGTTTGCGGCCTTTGCCGAGGAGGAGACGGCGCACGAGGATCCACAAGCTCTTGGCTTTGGGCGGCTTCTTGATGAGCCTTACTACGGCCATTATTCTCCTAGCTCGTCACTCCAATAATTGGCCCCTCTGATTATGTCTGATCACTCAGTGTCGTGGACAGTGAACGTGCTGTTATATATACTAACTCCTGTGTTCCTCAAATTTTAGCTGGTGTGCTACTGTCTACAACCACCACTTGGGATGATCTAGGATCCTGAAGTTGAACCTGACCCCCATTTTAGTTATATATACAAGTGTATATGTACACACACCTATCTATCAGTTTCGTCATGGACCTGCATATGGTATTCTTGTATATGTTTCAGGAGAGTTATCAAAATCAGTCCCTCTCGTACGCAACCATTCCAAACGAGGCCCTTGACTAGTGTGTATAACAGCAACCGACACACAACAGCCATGGCAGCTTTATTTGGCATAACACAAGGGTGTTTTTAGAGGTCCAAACTGCAAAGACAAATTCCCTGATGTCGTTGTTTATTTATCTACACGACGTGTAGCATGGGGCAACCCGGCAGAGATCGCCATTTGGAAGGCCGGGAGGGCGGCACGGGGCCGTGTCTGCCCACTAGGCCAAAAGAACAATTGGGTTGCGCATCAGGATCACCGTCAGGCGCTAACCACCGCGGCGCTAGAGGACGCGCGGTTTTTGGTGCGGGATAACAGAGAAGAGCTCGTGCCGGAGCCGGACCAACGGTCGGCGTCGCCGCCATGGCTAAATGGCGTCTTATCGTCGGAGCGTCGTTGTAATATTTTTTTACTTAATCGAGGGTACGTCGCCGTCGGATCCCAGTGTTTGCACCGGGACAAAACGGGATGCGTGTGTTGTTGGGCGATGGGATTTGACGAGTTCTCGTTTTTAAATAGTGGAGTGGTACTGTGACTGGTTCCAGCTGACGTGAACCGAAGAATGGATATTTCTAGTGAGAATGCGGGGAAGTGTTTTTGGCATTCTTTGTTATTAATCCTCGCAAAAAAAAAAACTATAGTACTCACAAAGTTTTTTTTTAATAATTAGAAGCATTCCTCGAGCGTTATTGAAAAAAAATATAGATGATTTTAGAATGAATCAAAGTAAATATAATGTCTTGCATGTCGAGATAGAACTCTAGTGAAGATTAGAGGACCTCTAGCAGTGAGAGAGGGACGCAGCGTTGGGTAGAGGGGGATCTTGACAAGAAGAGTTACTGGATCCAGAGATGAGGAAGAAAAATATGAAACACAACGTTATTTTTGTGTAACTAGTGGCTTTGTGGGGGTAATTACCAATCTCAACTCCATGAGTAGGTTCATATTAGGCTATTTTGGAGATACTAAAGAGATGCTTCAAAACTCCATCCCCATTTGTACTATAGCTCCATAGAGTTGGCAGGTCCATAGAGTTTTTGAATTTAGAGTGTTTGTCTAGAAAATTGGCTGGAGTCGCTAGAGTTCATCTCCAGAGCCATGTCAAACACCCTCTAAATCTTAAAACTATTTTGAGCCTTCTCCAATAGTCTCTTTTGTGAGTTGAGTATATTCTAAATTGTGCCGAGATCCTCTCTTGAGCATCTCCAACTTTTTGATATAGAGTTGACATTCTTCAATTTTTACAAAAACGACAAAATCAGGTCTCCAACAATTTAGCATACCACTTAGCGAAATTTGGCAACTTGGCAAAAACAACTCCTCAACGCCGCAAATATACGCCGCTGACACCGAGCGCCGCATCCGTCGCGGCATCCGACCTTCTTCGTCTCGGGGCCAACAGGATGGATTCCAGCCAGCGCCGTGCATCCGGCCTCCATCCGACGGACTCCGGCCGGTGCTAGAGCATCGATCGCCGCGCTTTACGGGTCGTGAGGTCGCAGAGGCCTCCGCCGCGCCTCCGCGATTCGAACCGCGATGCCAAAAGCAAAGAAGAAGCGGAAGAAGAACAACAACAACAGTCCTCCAAATTCGCCCCGTCTCCACCCACCCCTACGCCAACCCCACCTACGGATTGGGCGTCATCTTTTGGCTCTTTTCCTCGATCTTAGAGGAAGAAGGACCTATATATAAATAGAAACTTTTTTTGTGTTCACTTTGCATAAATGCCGCATACATTGATTACATATATGACCTTGGTTAATTTATGAAAAGTTTTGTGTTCACTTTGCAAAAGTATTTTTCTCTATCTTTTTTGTTTATTTAAAATTTTAAATAGCTGAAACATTGATTTGGGCAAAGTGAAATATGTCAAACTATTGGAGATGAAGTGTTTTTTTACTTGGTATATACTTTTTACGAGTTGACAAATCACAAGATTTGCCGAGAAGAATTTAGCAAACTTCCTTTACACTAGGCTTTCTTTTTTTTGTTTGAGCAGAGCCACTTTTTTTGGTTTATTTCAAGATTTGTTGGAGATAGGATTTATATAAGATAGATTTAGTGCCTGGTGTTTTTTTTTTTTTTTTTTTTTTTTTTTTGAGCAGAGCCAGTTTTTTTTTTTTTTAGTTGCATTATTAATGCTTAGAAGAGATGCGCCTGACGGCTGACGGAGAGGCCCAAAAGTCTACATTGGGCTTTCTTAGATTTTGCACGACAGTCTGGCCCGGTAAACTTTCTTTACCGAAGTAGCCCGTGGACTTTGTCCGGCCCGCGCCCCGTGTTCAGTTTGCGTTACGCCGCCGCAGCGCTGGTCGCCGCCCCTCCCCGCAAGCACAGACGGCCTAGGGCGAGGAGGGCGATTCCATTCGGGACCCGGGAGAGACCACCGGCGACCTGCACGCTGCCGGCGGCGATTTGTCGTCGCGGCGATGGCGTCGCCCAAGCTGCCGCCTCAACTGGCGAGAGCGAGACGGCTGGTTGTCTCCTAGTTCAGGTACGCTGTACTGTACGCATACCCAATTTTACTTTCATTGCCTAGACGCCGTACAGACCTGAAACTTCCATCAGAAGATACGCATTATAGTCCCCCTCAGTCCCTCACAGATAGCTAAAAATCTAATAAAATAGAAACAGACCATGTCTTAGCTTGCTAGACACAGGAGCAATGTCACAGATGACCCAGGAATGCCAACATTACACATTCGGAAAATCATGTCCGCTCTTCAAAGAAACTGAACGCGCATAAGTGCGAATGTGATAGTATAAGGGAGTGATTACGCCTAACAGACCACAAAATACATGGTCCAGACAAACTTAAACATGGTGGACCAAATACTGGACTGTCAGCCAATACAGCTTGATTTCTTCGTTTCGTGTTGCTCAGTTCTGTCATCGACAGTCCCCTTTCTTTGTAAAATGAGAAACAGTTACTACAGTACAGTTTTTGGCCTGATGCTAATTCTACTACTTTGCCTAATGTTTCAATTTATATATATGCCAAGCTCCTGCTGTGGCTACATACATGACTCTGTACAACGAACCAGTCAATCAACAAAGAAAAAAGAAACAACAACTTAACCCAGATGAATCTGCTCATTAACAAATCTCTAAACTGTATACAATTCGTCCGATAGGGCTTTATTTCTTCAGGATCAGTATATATACAAGGTATCTCATCCGCTACCATTTGATGCCACGGAGTGCGTAGTTGATTGGCTATGGAATCTGTGGATTACCGAGTCAGGCGAAAAACTGTATGCCATTCGTCAGCAAGTGTGCATCTTCCTTAGGAGATGCGGAGCTCTTTGCCCTTCTTGTTCTCTGGGAATCCCCATTCTTGATACAGTTCAGGGTCTCCACTACTTCCTTCATTGACGGCCGTGAATCCCTTTCCATCTGCAGACACTGAAATGCCAACTCAGCAACGAGATCTATCATTTTCTTTGTTTCCTCGTCAGTCTCGTACCCCAGCTCAGGGTCAACCAGTTGATCAACTTCGTGGTTCTGAATTCTGTTGAGAGCCATGTTGGACAAGTTAATTTCGCTGTGGCTCCTGTTCATGTCAACAGCTGGTTTAGAGGATATGAGCTCGACCAAGACGACACCGAAGCTGTACACACGCTCTTCTCGGTTAGCTTGTAGCACTGGTGGTATACTGGGTCGACATAGCCTGGTGTGCCCTGTGGGACAGTTGATACATGGGTGAATTCAGGAGGGCACAGGCGCGACAACCCAAAGTCGGCAACTTTGACGTGGAAGCTGTTGTCCAGCAGTATGTTATTGGTCTTAACATCACGGTGTATGATCTCAACTGCATGAAGGTATGCAAGTGCTTCAGCTGTTTCTATGGCAATGTTCATCCTTAGAGGCCATGTAAGCCCACGTTCTGATGCACGGGGTCCATGAAGATGGTCTGCAACTGTCCCATTAGGGATGAACTCGTACACGAAAGATAAGGTCACGGCTGCTACGAGACGCGTGCAGCCATATAGGATGACTAGGTTCTGGTGGAGGAGGCGGGACAAAATGTCTACCTCATTTATGAACTGTTCAACCCTTCTGTAGTTGTTCTTGTACAGGCGCTTAACTGCAACTACTCTCCCATCCCGGAGTTTCCCTGAAGGATAAAAAAGGTCACATTGTCATTAAATTCAATAAGGAAAAGATAAATAATATGTTTAGCATAGCTCCTATTGTTCACAGTTTCATCTGTTAATGTGGAAATGATAAGAGTTAAGAATTACTGAAACAGTATTAACACCTTTGTAAACAGTTCCAAAACCACCATCACCAAGTTCCTTTGAGTCACTAAACCCATCAGTAGCTTCTTCAAGTTCCTCATAAGTGAAAATATGTGGAGAGCCACCCAACTCAAGGTCTTTACTATATGACTGCATTGAAGATTCACTACGCATGAAGCCATTTGGTTCTCTAGCCAGTTTCCTCCTCTTGCACTTGTGCCAGACAAAAAAGAGGCATGCTACCAATAGACCGCCACCTCCTACTCCACATACTGCCCATAATAGTGCATCAATATTAGCAATATATGGTAAACAGTTGATCCTAGATATTCTGAAACATAAGATGCTAAAAAGTTCGGGTAGTGCAGGAAATGGGACCCAATATAATAGATACAAAATACAATACATGGTTGGTACTCACCAGTTCTGATTATTATCATTCTTCTTTTTGTTCTGTGTATCTGCATAAGAATAGTAACAGTGAATAGCTTGCTAATTTGAATGTAATATTTTTCAGATTAAATTAGACTGTAGCCTTCCATGGCTGGCAGTTAAGATATGACAGTATAGGAGAATAGAAAATAAAAAGAACTGTTCAAGGAAAAAAAGAGATGTATGTTTAAAGATAGAGATGCTCGTTAGCATTCGATGTCCAGCAATAGTGACCATTTGCACCTTTGTGTGGCATGAGAAAATATAAGCTGAATGGCTGTACAACATAGATGTACTTGCAGATGTTAAATAGATGTACTCATGATAAACCTGCAAATTCTCAGTGCCCTACAGCCAGAATCAAACATGATGTCGTCCTGGAGACAAAGCCACACTATTTGGTCTCTACAGGCAAAAGTATCCTACTACCATTTCCCCCGTTCCATATACAATGGTCAATTATCAGAGCAAGATATAGACTGATGCACTGATATCTCTGATCTCCAGAAATATCATGGAAAAGCAGAAGCCTGGCTATGTCGCAACCTAAATCTTAATGAACTGTTTAGGTATAAATGATTATGGCAAGAAATTGAAGGTGTAAAAAAGTTAAAAATACAGCACAAGAAAATGCAGCAACTGCTGGATTTCAGATCCTAAATTGAAGGTGGTACCAACAACATTACGTATCAGCTTGTTAGAAGAAAAAGGAATAATAATATTCACGTCTTTAGAAGTAGAAGAAATAATAATTTTGACTTCTAGACCACTAGACCATAATGACATCAAAATTGTATGTCCATATAGATTATGTCGTCTTTGTAACTGCTGAAAACAGTAATAGCATCTATTAAGAAAATATCTCAGACAAGACCCCCCAAAAAATCAGACAAGACAAAAAACCATGATCGAAGCACATCTGGGATAAGTTAAATTAGGACAGATAGCAGTAATCCAGTGCCTTGCTTGAAACTTTCTTGCATTGTTGACGGTTACCAACACCATTAGTATCAGCTTGTTAGAATTAAAGAAATAATAATCTTGACTTGTAGACCATGGTGATGAAATCAAAATTGTATGTCCATATAGATTATGTGGTGTTTGTAACTCCTGTTAAGAAAAATATCTCAGACAAGACAAAAAAAAAATGATTGAAGCAAAGCACATCTGGGATAGGTTAAATTAGGAACTAACCCTGTGCCTTGTTTGAAACTTTCTTGCATTGTTATCGGTTACTATTATTGACTTTGACTTTGTTGAAGAGTTATAAAATTCTTTGGTCATGATTGATGGCCCAAACTATCTATATCACCAGCAAATGGAAGTAAAGTTAAAATGGGGGTTGACTAGAAGGTAAACTTTCTGTCCTCAAAAGAACCTCAAAGGGTAAAAGTTATGCTCACAAACATGTCATGCTCACAAAAAGTTATGCAGGAGCAATATGATGCAAAGAGGAAACCTCAAAACGACAATCAAAATAAAAACACCAAGGAATCTTGTGAATATCAAATCAATCATGTTTGTGTCCAAGCCCTGCAGATTACTGCACTGCTGTGCAGTTGAAATCTGACAATCACATCAAATGGCTATATTGCTCCCCATATAAATTCACTGCCGTGTGTTCTTATCAACTTTAGGAGCTTGATTCCACAACAAATAAATTCAATTGATTGCTTACAAAAATTTAGTGCATTGGTTAGCTAATTCTAGATCAGTTCTCTAGTCACATATCACTAGTTGAAGAAAATTAGGGATAAGGGCCATTGGTACTGCATCTTTTTCAAATAGTGTAGTTGAATAATTCAACCAATGTGTTTGACTATAATACAGTGGGCCTCAATGTCCCAATCAATAGAATAACTGACACTAATCAACCAAAAGAAAATCTGCCGTCGAAGCAGGCTGTCCACGTAAAAGCGGGACAAAGTTTTTTCCAATCAATATTCTATATTCCACATAGCACTGCTCACGCTAAACTGTATGAAGACGACCTGTTGTTATTAGTCAATTAGTACGGATAGCGACTTTATGTCATTGACAGGACCGCATTTGGCACCCAAATGGACACTACAGAATCATTGAATATGTTAATACGATTTGCACCATGGATGACCTAAGAACTACCGGTGAAGTGTAATTGACTACTAGGAGAGTAGGAGAGAAGCAATCCTCTGTTAATTGTGCTTGAACTTCTAGGATTTTTCAGTCCCCCTTTTCTTTATGTGTGTGTCTGTGTTTTGCCTTCTCTTTGTACTGTTTGGACAGTTAAGTTGGAAATAGCATCAAACTAAATACTAATGCTATTTCCAACTTAACTGTACTCCGGCTTCCAGATTAGTAGACTGAATGGTAAATCCCCTCCCACTCTTTAAAATCTAAAAGTAGCCGATATCGATGCGTGTCTTTAATTTCCTGAACTCACCGCACTTGTTACCGGAGCAATCACAGGCGAACTTGGTGTTCCTGTCGCCGTAGTACCTGCATTCCCCGCCGCTTGCCATGCACTTGGGGCAATCGTCTGGCAGCGCTTTCCACTCCACGAGGAGCCCATTCTTCATGCTGGCGATGTAGTCGTCCCCATTTCCATGGGGAGACCCGAGAAACGGCACGACAGCGAAGAGGCAGCCGGGCGGGATCCCTCCCTGGATGCCGTGGCTTGAGAAATTCCTGCCGTCGCCAAGCCGGACGAAGGAACTGTTGTCGCAAGGCAGGCTGTGAAACCCAGCCGACTCCGCTGGTTGGGACCCCGCCGTGCACTTGCCAAGAAAGAGGAGCTCTTTGTTGATCTTGCTGAAGACGAATGCGGGCGACAAGAGCGAGATGTTCACCGTCGGCGCTGGGCAGCCCTTGTCGAGCGGGAGGTTGTGGTCCACCACATGGAAGGATTTGTTCTTGGGGAAGATGTCGAGCACCTGGTACGCCTGGTACACGGATGCGGTCAGGAACGCGCCGCTGCTGTTGCATTTGAGCTTGAAGGACGGCGGCCCGCACGGCGGCTTGCCGGGCTCGTCCAGCCAGAACGGGTAGGTGATGTTGAGGTCCCCGCATGCCTTCGGCCAGCAGCCTGACGACTCTGCCGCGCTGGCCGCCGCCGGCGGGAGGAGGAGGAAGAGGAAGGGAGCGAGTAGCAGCAGCAGCAGGACCGTATGCATATGCATGGCGGATTGGAGATGGTGGGGTGGCAGCGGCAGAGTGGTTTGGATTTCGGAGGTCGGCCAGGGAGCTCACCGGAAGAGTGAAGACGGAAAATGGAATGGGACGAAGGACGACGGCCGGACGGGACGGATATGATATGACGACGAGGAGGGCAGAGAGGACAGAGAACGGCGGCAACTAGCGAGCCCTTTGACCTGGTCGTGGTCCACGCCTCCAAGTTCTTGATTATTCTTGTTGTACGTATTCCTTTTATTTCTGAACTTCTTTCTGTTCAAGTTTTAATACGTACTGTATTTCGTTGACTTCTGGCCTGCCGACTCCAGACGGCTAAGTGGCGGCGGCTAAGCTAAAGCGCCTTCCGGCCACCGCGGTTGGGAACGACTACACGCGTTTAGCTACCGCCGGCGCTTCTCAAGTCAGCGGTACAAGCTGATCGGTGGTTTTGTAGCTGTTGGACACTTTTTTTCTTTAGAGCAGTGTCCAACGAATGCAATTCTCTCGATGCTATAGTAGTAATTCCAATTCCAATTGCGAACTTACCAGCCGGTGATGGTGATGGCGACGGCGGCGGCAGTTGCCATGTCAAAAGGTATCCGTCACTGATGAACTCCTTGTAGTTTGCTGGGTTCGCCTCGCCGTGCCTGGCAAGCATCGGCACGACGGTAGAGCTGCAGCCCTCCAAGTAGTAGCTGCCAGGCACGTCGGGATCCTTGGTGACGCCAACCAGCGTCTTGTTCCCGCACGCCGTGTCCACCAGCCGGCGGCTCCGCCGCTCCGCCTCTGTCGGTGGCTCCTCGCAGTCGTAGAAGATCATGTTCTGGTTAGCTGGGCTGATCGAGAATGGGAAGCTGAGCCTGGAGGAGCTGTTGTTGCTCGGGCGGCAGCCGTTGGAGGCGGAGCTATTGAAGTCGCCAAGCTTGTGGAGATCGGCGATGAGCAAGGAGGAGTTGTCGTAGAAGATGTCGAGAATCCGGGGCGAATATTGAGTCGACTCCCGAAATATGTGATGTTGTTAGAGCAGTGAACCTGAACTGGGATTGGAACCCGATCACCCCACAGCTGCTTTCCATTGCGTTGTCGGCGACGATCCCAAACGGGAAGGAGATGTTCACGCCACCACATAGCGTCGGGAACATAGCTCTCCTCCTTGCCGGTCCGCTGCCGTCGTCGGTGCCGCCATCACAAGAATCACAGGCACTGACCACCACGCCCATGCCGTCCCAGAGTGAGGAGACGAGGCAGATGAGCCACGATAAGGACGGACGACGGCGCCACAGCCATGGGAGCATAGCATCACAAGTTGTGAAGGTGATTCCGAATCGGTGATGGGAGGGATAAGGGAGAAAGACGATGAAGGCGCAAGTGGCGGAGTAGCTAAATGGTGCAGATGCGTCCGCGCGTCCTGTGTGTGGACACTGCAGGGGGCCGAAACCTTTGACTGGAGACGGCCGTCGCCATCGGCGCACGGGAGAATTCCTGAGCTGCCCGATCAACACTGGACAGTGGCAGCCACTGACGTGACCGGCCGGATGCTGATCAGCTCCGGCCACCGGGTAAGGCACGCTCCCTCGTGTCGGCCAATAACAAGCTCGTCGTCCCACTTCTTTGACAAACCTCTAATGCTCAACAGGGACTAGCAGAAACTCTTTCGATTCAAAAAGAAAAGGTGACTTGCAGTTTCAACTTTCAACCTGACTATGTTGGCAAAACCTAAGAACGTGTATTGACAACAACCTTGGAGTGGTTTTGACTTTTCACAAACCCAAATACTTTTATTCAAAAAAAAAAAATTAACAAACCCAAATACTGCTGATTTTTGCCCGGGGAATTTAGATGTGTCTGCCACAAATTCTTTCTTAAACAAATGTGTTTCTGTCGATTTCCTAGCAGCGGAATCTGGGCTTGCAAAGGTAGCAATAGCCTTTTTCGTGGATAGGGGCGGATATGCTCGTGCTAGGCAAAATATCTATTGGAATCTTGTGTGTCAGCCAAAGTGATAGTTCTACTGTTTCTACGGAATGCTTACTTGCCAATGAAAAAAATGAAAAAAAAAAACTCTGAAATCATATCATTTTTGCTACTTGCATTCAAAATTTACTATTTCACTAAAGAGTGAATTGGTCTAAGAGAAAGTAAGCATTCCTAAACAGAGTACTAATTTAAATAAAGGTGAAAAATATTCCACAATATTTGTTTCCTTTAGCTGAATTTCCCTTTTTTTCTATTTGTTAGTATTGTCATTGTGCACGGAAATTGTTGAAATCAGACACTTTAAAGAATTTAAAGGTTTATCTCAAATGTAGACTTCAAACTATACTTTTTGCTAGTATGAACCAATGAAAACGGGAAGTCAATATCCTAGTTCTTTGATTGAAAGTTGCAATCAAGGCTCCATTGAAAGTTGGATACCCGTTGAAAGTTGTCTTTGTTCGGTTGGAACTTGGAAGTCATGGTTCTCCCCAGTTGAACACTTGAATTCTACCACTTTAATTAAGTTGAAAAGGTCAGATTACTAGGTGTATAACTTAAGTATTTATGTACCCGGTGAGCCTATAACCTCAGTTTCAAAAGGTGGTCGGCCATGCCGAATTCTGCCTCTCCAAAAGGTGTTTCTGTACCTAGAGTGGTTTAGGACTTGACCCATGCATGAAAATGGAGGTGGTGGAAGATTAAGTATGGTCATATAGAACTCTGCTATGTGTGAAACAATCAAATTCTTTCTTTAACATGAGGACAACCTCCTAGAATTGCATGACAGTCTACCTAATGACCAACGTTTTGTGAACGTTTTGTGAAGCATTATTTACCATAATAGTTTTTTTTTTTTTGAGATTACCATTTTCTAAACATAAGGGTTGGGCTTGGGCTTACTGCAGGTCCGTTACTCTGATGTCTCTACGGCTACGCTGATGGGGTCCCAACCCAATTCTAGTGGAGTAGCTATTCTATACAAAGATGGTTTATCGGTTCCAAGAGTGAGGCTTACTTGGCTCGGGCGGCGTCTTCCATGTCAAGAGGAAGCCATCACTGATGAGTTCCTCGTAGTTGCTCGCGTTCGCCTCAGCATACTTTCCAAGCACAGGCACGATGGTAGCACCGCAGCCGTCCAAGAAGTATCTGCCGCGGGACTCGCCGTAACGCCCTCCGATGCGAGCAAACGTGCTGTTGCCACATCTCGTCTCCACAAGCCCTCCTCCACCGCCGTTGCCGGTGCCGGCGCCTTGGTGCAATCGTACAGGATCAGGTCCTGATTGAGAGGGCTGATGGAGAACGGAAGAGCAACCTTGGTGGAGCTGTTGTTTTTTTGGGGATGCGGCAGCTCTCATCGTCATCGATGGCGGAGCTGTTCATGAGCTTCTGGACCTTGTGGGAGTCGGCGACGACCAAGGAGGCGTTGTTGTAGAAGACGGCGAGGATCTGGAGCCAGTGATCGTACCGGCTGTATCCGAGGTACGCTGTGCTGTTCACGCAGCGAACCTGGAACCCGATCGCGCCGCAGTTGGTCTTGGTCGCCTTCTCCTTGACGATCCCGAACGGGAAGGCGATGCTCACGTCGCCGCATGGTGTGGGTGGGCAGTGTTCTGCTGCTGCTGAGGCAAGGATCATCAGCGGCAACGACAAGACCATCCACACCGACGAGACGAGCGAGGTCGAGGTCGAGGCCATGGTGGGAGGATCGGAGTTTGGGTGGCTGGGGTGGGCGTACCGGGGTTTCCACCACAAACAGGGGAGGAGGGGCAGTGGACAGAAGGGGAAAGGCTGACGAAATGGTGATTTCCTGAAGGCAAAAGTCTTCGCGCGCCCTGTAGCGGCCGAAACCTTTGACTGGACATTAATTTGGGCCATCGTCACGTCACCCGTACAAGGGGAATTTCCGAGGCGCAGATGGATGACGGGGCAAGCGGCCCTCACTTGTTGTCAAAACCTGGAGTTGATAGTTTTTTTTTTTTTTTTTTTTTTTTTTTTTGGAAACTGGGACGGCAACAATTGTACACGTGTAGAGTAAACCGGCAGAAGCTGTTAGACTATCCGCACTCATTCTACTCTATCCGCTTCCTTTAAACGGAATATTCTGGCCCTGGTCATCGGTCATTCCCTTTTATATCCAGGTTTCTCCGCATCCATACATACTTTACATCCTCCTCTATCCCAACTAGCTATCATGTGGGCCCACTTATAATTTTATCTAAATATATTAATGTGAGATCTTATTTTGAAGAATTTATTGTAACGAATTTAATGGTGTAATCAGAATTTAATTTGGATTTTTAATTTATGAGCTATAACATTTTTTAAGGTACTTCAAACCGTAGGGCCCGCCGCTGACACATTCTCTCTCCACTTGACTCTCCAACTCCCGCCTCCAGTGCATGCAGCCTCTCACCAATCGTCCGACACAAGTGGGCCATGAGTGACTGTAGCGTGCCTCCTCGAAGGCCTGGATTCCTAGCGTCCGTCGAGCTGGTACTCTTGTGTAGCGAGCGGTCCCAGTACCCCGCTGCGGCGTTTTTTACGCTACGGCGGTACTGGAGGGAGCCGTTGCGTATGCCGCTGCAGGTAGTCTTACTCCTGGTTGTCTTTGGAGTTGGACTTGGACTAACTGGACTTTGAAGCTGGTCAACGGAATGCACTAGTACTAGTAGGTAGTAGCCACACTTTTTGGCTTTGTAGGTTCAACTTGAGCATGTTGGCAAAAGCTAAGAAAGTACATTAACAACTTAAAGTGCTTTTGTAATTTTTATAGAATTAAATAAATTACTACTGACTTTCTTTAAAAAAACATGTTGCTGTCGATTTCCTTGGTCCACTTAAGATTTAGCAATATGCTACTACTAGGACCGGAAAGTGTAACCCTATTATTTTTGCTTGCTTCAAGCAAGTTTTTTCATGCCGGCAACTTATTGGACATACTCTGTTTGTGTGTGTTTTCCCGTGCGAGAAGACACGTGAATTCTACAATAAACGCAATTTTTTTTCTTCTAGTTGAATTTCCCTTTTCTCTTTGTTAGTGCTGTGCATGGAAATTGTTGAGATCAAACACTTCAAAGAATTTTAAGGTTTATCTCAAATGTAGAGACTTTAAGAAATATTTTACCAGTATGAACCAATGAAATGCAAGGTCAAATCCATGATTTCTTTGATTTGAAAGTTTCCATCAATCTCGAATTGACTTTGTTCTCGGATTTGTTAGAGTATAGTAGTTGCGGTCATCATAGCACTAAAATAGCATATAAAGTTTCCTAAAGACAAGAATGTTAATAATATGTAAAACAAAGTTTAGTGAGACACTGTGATATATAGTTCCAACGAGTAAACCTCTATGTGAGACACTTGTCTATAGAAATTAGAAAGGGCCTCCTACTTTGACCAGAAAAAACCAGAGTGCCAAATCAGTGGCTACTTGTGACCGTAGCCGGCCGTATGTATGCCACTTTCTGCACCCACTTGACTCAAATAAACATTCTAGGAAAGCAACACAGAACCTACTCATATGCTTCCATCGATTTGTCAGCCACTAATCATGCGCTAAGAGGACACGACAATGCTAAATGATGGGAGCAGGTTGATGTGATGCCCAGCTCTGCCAACCATACTATACTGATATTAAGATGAGACTATGAGAGGTACGTGCAAAATGAGAACCGTATGCTATGGTAACCAGCTTCGTGTGCAAACCATGGAACGTAATATGAAGTATAAACTAACCAAAGGCATTGCACTTCCTGCTAAGCTGATAGACAGAAGAAAGATAGATTCACTATACCAAGAGTGAAATTACCTGACGGTGGCGGTGGCAACTGCCACGTCGCGAGGAAGCCGTCCCTGACGAGTTGCTGGTAGTTGCTAGCATTCACCTCGCCAGGCACCCAAGCACCGACACCATGGCAGCGGTGCAGCCTTCTAAAACGTAGCCGTCTGATTCACCGGAAGGCTCATCGGCGGCACGAACAAACGTGGTGTTGTGGGGAGGCTGCTGGCACACCGTCTCCACAAGGTCCACGCCAGGCGGCGGCCGCTCGTCGCAGTCGTAGAAGATGAGGTTCTGATTCACGGAGCTTATCGAGAAGGGACGAGCAAGACGGGTGGAGGTGTTGGTCGGGAAGCTGCTGCAAGTATTGAAATATCCTTGCCAGTGTGTATCGGTGATGAGCAAGGACTGGTTGTGGTAGAAGATGTTGAGGATCTGCATGCCGTGCTCGTTCTGAAATGATCCGAGGGTTGGGATGGTGTTGTTGCAACGAACCTGGAACCCAATCCCGGCGCCGCAGCTGGTCTGCGGGGTATCAATGGTATCAACGTCCGGGATGAGCCCAAACGGGAAGGAGATGTTCACGTTGCCGCATAGCACGGGCGGGCAGTGATCTCCTCCTTGCCCACCATCTGCTGCTGCAGCCACCGGCAATGGTAAGGATGATGATAAGGTCACCCACACCGACGACGAGACTAGGAAGAGCAGCAACGAGGATGCAGCCACCACAGCCATGGAAAGCTTCGAATGAAGATGGGTTTCGATGGACGAACAGAAGGGTGATTGGTGAAGCGCTCACACTAGAACTTCCGAGGTGAACTTTACAGGTGGTGGCTGAGTAAATAGTGAAGGTGAGTCCGCGTTGTCGTGTCGTGTGGCTGAGTAAATTAATAGACCCAAAAACTTTGACTGGTCGAGGGGTATTCGGGCCGTCGTCGTCGTCGGAACACACGGACCTTCAGGTGCCCGGTGGACGCACGGGGCACGGCGACGACGACTGACGTGACCACGAATGCGCTATCTATCCCCAACGATAAGGCACGCTCCTGCATCCTGCCGGCCGGCCAACGGGCTCCTCTCACTTTCGCCAAAAAAAAACTCTGAATTGTATATTTGTGGCTGCTTTATATTATCCAACAATTTTAAAATTGCCCTCGGCAAAGGCTGCTGTGATTGAGTTTATTCTAAAACGCCAAGCATTTTTCTAAATAACAAATGGGGTCAGCTCACCAAGTTGGTCAGGGCACTCCCAATGCTAGATAGTTTTTATACATTATAATTTTTATAGACTCTACATATAGAAACCAGATACGTTGTGTTCGCTTGTCTTGGCTTATCTTATTTCAAATTATTCACTCTCACAGAATTATTTAGTCAACCAATATCAGCAATCACCAAAATCAGCCGAACAGGACTCACATGGTCTCAAATAGTCTCAATGGATAGTTTCTCGAGAACAATTTTTTTATCCAATCACATGCATTCTCTTTTCCTTCTCTACCAATCGCATCCCTTTTATGTCTTTGTTCTCATGCTGACATGGTTAGACCTGGTTTGTATAATTTTTTGCTCTCTCTTCAATAAATACTTGCCACATCAGCAAAATGCTTAGGTGGCACTATAATTAATATCCAAAGAATTATGGTGGTTTCTACATTGGGAGTGCGCAGTGCAGGCTCGATACCTCCCCTCTGTGCCGGTCCGAGTTCAAGTCCCAAAGGACTCGCTCTCCGGCATTTATGCCGATTTGATCGGAGAAGAAAAAAAAGTCTCAAACAAAATTTATTATGAAAATGCATTCCTTCATGAATCTATTGATACTAATTTTGTATTATAAGTGTTAGTAATTTTTATATAAATTAAGTCAAAGTTAGAATCGGTTGACTTATCAGGGAAGCAAGAATTAAATGTTTTCTAGGACGGAGGGAGTACGACATAGTTAAGCTAATGACCACGTGGAGCCTCTCCCACTCACTATCCCACACGCCCTATGAGGTGGAATCAAAGCGAACAACAATCAATTTATTTAATTATAATGAACTATAATCAAATTCGGATTAAATATCAAGTCATTGTCAATTAGTAATTCAAAAGTTTAAGTTGATAGGGGAATATAGGCAATTCAATGCATTCCAACAATATCAAGTACTCCCTCGGTATTAACTTGTAGGTTTTCTTGGTTTTCCCATGTACATAACTTTTGTCATGCACCAAGATATATACACTATGTGTAATTATGTACCTAGAACAAAACAATTTATTATAATTTGGAATGAGGGGGTCGGCGCATATCTATACTATTTTACCTGTTTTGAGTTGACTTCTCTTTGATAAGTATTGTGGATGGGAATGGAAGAATTCAAACACTCAAAAGCAAGAAGTAGTGTGTCTTAGATGTAGAGACTTAGCAAATCTTTTGCTAGTTTGTGGTGATAATGAAAGTGCAAAGGTTAGATTCTGAGTTTTTTGATTGAAAGATCGAATCAAGCCTCCCATTGAAAGTTGGGTGCTAGTTGAAAGTTATCTTTGTTCAGTTGGAATCAATGGGTCACCCTAGTTCACGCATTTGGATTCTCACATTTAAATAAAGTTGAGGTCATGATTTTATTGGTATATGGAACTGCAATTTCATTGTTCAGTTGCAATTTAATCCATACCTTGGTAATTTTGTCTGACAAATGAAAATAAAAAAAACGCCAAATTGTTTTCTCTTAGGAAAAACCCACCAAATTGGTGGAAAAACCCACTGAAGCTTCTTATGACCGTGTAGCTGTATGCGTGTGCTAAATTTCAGAATTTTTGAAACAATTAAAATATGAATTTTTGAGTTTTAGTTTCCATGTTTCCATCTAGCATGTGGTTTGCACCACATATTTTCCCGGCATGCAATTCATAGTGTCACCACCAAATGGCATGAGCATGAACACACAAGATGAGAGCTACCGGTGGCTCGAGGGAACATGGAAGGCAGCCAGCAGGATAGCTCAGGGTGAGATGAGAGCTCATCTCACTTCCATTTTAGCCCTAATTCGAAGCTATATATATAGACCAATGACATTATAATATTATTCCTCTTCTTGCTAAGATGATAGAGAAATAGATTCGGTATAATACTAGTTCCAAGAGCGAAGACGCGAAGTTACCTGAAGGCGGCGGCGGGGGCGGCAACTGCCATGTCGCGAGGTAGCCGTCCGAGACGAGTTGCTCATAGTTGCTAACGTTCACCTTGCCAGGCAATCCAAGCACCGGCACAAGGGCAGTGGTGCAGCCTTCTAAAGAGTAGTTGCTTGCCAGCTCGTCGGGACGCCCATCGGCGGCACGAACAAACGTGTTGTTCTCGCATACCGTCGCCACAAGCCCCGCCCTGACGGCGGCGGCTTGGTGCAACTGTAGAAGATGAGCTTCTGATTGGAGGAACTGACGAAGAACGGATGAGCAAGTTGGTTGAAGGTACCGGGCGTCGGGATTTGGCAGCCTACGGGGCTGGACCTATTGAAGTATGGATGCCGCTTGTATGTATCGGCGACGAGCAAGGAGCTGTTGTGGTAAAAGATGGTGAGGATGCGCAAGCTGTACTCGCTCTGATAGGATCCGAAGTATGGGATGCTGTTGATGCAAGCAATCTGGAACCCAATCTGGCCGCCGCAGCTAGTAGGCTCGGTGCCGTCGCTCGGGATGAGCCCAAACGGGGAGGAGATGTTCACGCTGCCGCATAGCACGGGCGAGCAGTCCTCATCTCCTTGGCCATCTGCTGCCACCAGCTCAGGCATTATCATCAGTGGCATGGCTAAGGCCACCCAAACCGACGACGAGACTAGGAAGAGCAGCAAGGAGGATGAAGCCATGGAAAAGCTTCGATTCGACGATGGCAATAGCAAGACGAATTCCAACAGGAGGTGTGAAACCGGTGTTTGAGTTTTGGAGAAGACACAGTGACACAGGCACTGGTGGGGTGAGTAAATAAATGGTGAAGATGGAGGTGAGTCACTGAGTCTGTGTGCGTAGACTGGGGCAACATATCCGGGCCGTCATCATTGGCACCCGGAATGTCCGAGGTGTCCCATGGACGAACGGGGCACGGCGGCGACTGACGTGACCGCGAATGCCCGCTCCATATCCCCAACGCTCCTGCATCCTGCCGGCCGGCCAACAAGCTGCTCTCACTTTTACCAAACACATACGCCAAGCCACCAAATGCTATTTTTATTCCTACGAGGAGAACGAGCTAGCTAGCAGACTTTGGAAATGGTCACCAGCAATATATGCTCCAGATATGGTTTTGGCTTGTTGTAGCAACACCTCAATATGTTTGCAAAAGTTTGGTAAAGTAACTACAGATTTATGTTGACGTGTTTTCCACCAAAGAAAAAAAATCTTAGCAGCGGAATTTTTTTCTTGCAAAGGTAGCAATAGCTATTTTCCCGGATCAGTAACTTTACTCGCGAGTTAAAGTTTTTCTCTCTCTTTCTTTGTCTCTTTGATTCGCTTTGTACAAAGTTTTTTCTTTGTCTTAGTAAAATTGTTTGGAACATATACCTAAAAGCAAGAAGTTGATAGTTTGTCTTAGATGTAGAAACTTAGCAAACTGTTTGTTAGATTGAAGTGATGATGAAAACAGTGCAAAGGTAAAAAATCTAAGTTCTTTGATTGAAAGATCCAATCAAGCCTCCATTGAAAGTTGGGTGCTAGTTGAAAGTTGTCTTTGTTGAATTGGAACCAACGGGTCACCCTAGTTCAAACATTTGGATTCTCGCATTTAAATAAAGTTGAGGTCATGATTTAATTGGTATATAGAAGTGCAATTTTACATTTTGGTGACAGATTATACCCATAACATTGAAGTCGTAGATTGTCCTCTAAGAGCAAGGCCAATTAGTTTGGCTATAAGCCAAACCAAATCAGCCATAAACCAATATCGGGAGCCAAGACATACAATAAGATCGGCTCTTCTACTATTCTAAACTAGTATAGTGCCCGTGCTAACGCTTACGGCTTTATTTCATCGATTCTAAATATAGTTTTTAATTTGTATGGGTCGCTTAAGAGCAAAAGACTATAATGAAGCGACTAGCCGGCTCATATCTACGTGGAGGAGAGAGAAGTGAAGAGAAAGAAGAAAATAGGCGTCTCACGACGCGCCCATCAGCGTCGGCGACTACGCCATGCACTTATCGCAATTGGCTCCGCGTGCAGCATACCTTTAAATAGTAGCGGGCTCCACTACCATCGCCAGCGTTGTCGCCGCAATCGGCGAAGTAGCCTACTGAAACTATTAAACCTGCTCTAACTCTTCTCTTCCCCGTTTCTTACCGCATCCACATGCAAAGCCCATGAGCCGGAGGTAGTGGCGGGACCCACGCGGTCTGGGCAACCGTGCAAATTCTGCATGTTGCGTCAAGCTGAGTGTTTTTCTCTCTTTTTCTCTCTACCAACTATGATTATGCTTTGACATGCGGAGCCAAATGATGTGGGCTTATTGTATATGCTCTAAATAAATGTAATCATACGGCCGGGCCCCACCGTGACATCTTGGCTAGTGGTCTCAATATCATCTAGCGATAACGCCTGTTCAGTTCCCTAGAACGAGTCCTTGGAACAATTTCTAGTTGGACTGATTCACTAATTTGTATAATCTTAATACTCCCTCCGGGCTGGTATTAGAAGTCGTTTAGGCCAAATGACACGGTCTCCAAAACACAACTTTGACCTCTTATTATTATAAAAATATTTATGGAGATGTGATATATATATACTTTTATCAAAGTATTTTTTTAAAACAAATCTACTCATATAATTTTTACATTTACAAACTCAACAAGTTGAAAGTTATTGATGATTTATATTCCCGATGTTTGACCCAAACGTTGTCCAAAACGACTTCTAATACCAGCCGGAGGGAGTAAGCTGGAATGATTTCTAAATCCAATCCAAGCGAACCGAATAGGTAGAAAGGACTTAAATGGCATGATCACGAATCATAGAATCATAAATGGTACTAGATTGTATCTAACAAAATCATAGAATCCTCCATAAAAAAACATAAAATTAACCCAACAAGTAACTAAGATCATCACAAAGTCCTAACTCAAAAACTGTAGCAGGGATTGCTGCATGGCCAGTGCGCGTGCCACACCACCCGCGGCATGCAATTCGTCAGTGTCACCACCAGTTGGGCATGAACACACGAGATAATGACCGTGACTCTAGCTGCCGCGGACAAAGCTACCGATGGATTGAAGGGAAGTCAGTCAAGGTCGCTCAGGGCGAGATGAGAACTACGTGCAAGTGGGGACCTAATTCCGAGCTCATCTCACTTCTATACTCCATACGTCAGCCCCTGATTCGAAGCTATATAGACGAAAGACATTAAACTTCCTGCTAAGCTAATGATAGAGAGATAGATAGATTCGGCATAAATTAAATACTAGTTCCAAGAGCGAAGTTTATACCTGGCGGCGGCTGCCATGTCGCGAGGTAGCCGTCCGAGACGAGTTGCTGGTAGTTGCTAGCGTTCACCTTGCCAGGCACTCCAAGCACTGGCACCAAGCCAGCTTTGGTGCAGCCTTCTAAAGAGTAGTTGCGTGATAGCTCGTCGGGAAGCCAGGGGCCATCGGCACCACGGACAAACGTGTTATTCTGGCATACCGTCTCCACGAGCCCCGCGCCTGACGGCGGTGGCTTGGTGCATCTGTAGAAGATGAGCTTCTGATTGGAGGGACTGACCGAGACCGGAGGAACAAGTTGGGAGAAGGTGTCGTCGTAGGCCGTCGGGATTTGGCACCCATCGTGGCTAGAGCTATTGAACTTGAAATATGGACGCCGCTCGTGTGTATCGGTGACGAGCAATGAGCGGTTGTCGTAAAAGATTCTGAGGATCCGCACACTGAACTCTATCTGATAGGCTCCGAAGTATGGGATGTGGTTACTGCAACTAATCTGGAACCCAAGGTCGCCGCCGCAGCCAGGGATGATAGGCTTGCCGTCGTCCCCGATGAGCCCAAACGGGGAGGAGATGTTCACGTTGCCGCATAGCATGGGCGGGCAGTGCTCTCCTCCTTGCCCATCCGCTGCCACCTCAGGCATTATCATCAGTGGCAAGGATAAGGCCACCCACACCAACGACGAGACTAGGAAGAGGTGGAACGAGGATGGAGCCAGAGCCATGGAAAGCTTCGAAGATGGCATTAGCAGGACGAACAAAGAAGGGTGAACCGCTCACACTGGCCTCAGCACACAGGCGTCGTGGCTGAGTAAATAGTGTAGCTGAGTCCACGCGTCGTCGTGTGCTGCGTAGACCCGAAGACTTTGACTGGATGGCATTCGGGCCGTCGTCATTGGCACACACGGAAGTCCGAGGTGCCCGATGGACGGGGCACGGCGAGGACGACGACTGACGTGACCGTGGACACAAGTTCCTCCAGTAAGCAGGCACGCTCCTGCCGGCCGGCCGGCCGGCCGGCCAACGAGCTGGCCTCTCACTTTTGCCAAACACATTCACCAACAGCCACTCTATATACTATATTTAATTCCAACGGGGAGACTAGCCACGTAGACTTTGGGAAGTGGTCATCGCAATCGCGATTCTCTCTCGATATGATTGTGGCTCATATAGTCATATGTTTGAAAAAGCTGCCAAAGTAACTACAGCCTAGAGTGCTTTTTAACGGAACTCAAGTGTACTCCTCTTTGCACGGTTGATTTATGTTGATGTGCGTTTGCCTCTAACAAAATCACTTTTTTTGGTATCTTCTCTCTTAGACGAGCGGAATCTGTTCTTGCAAAGGTTAGAGGTAGTTAGTTTTTTTTTCTCAAATACGCAAAAGACTTGCGCATCATTGTATTTAAGTAGAATCCATGTTTTAAATAGCGGGCTATAAAAAATAGCGCCAGGCCTTTTTGGACGCTATTGGGCGCTATAGTGGCAGCTACGCGCAGTAGCGCCAGGCAGCTGCCGCCGCTATAGCGTGAATAGCGGCGCTATAGCGCGAATAGCGGTAAATAGCGGCACGAATAGCGGCGCTATAGCACGAATAGCGGCGCTATAGCGTGCTATAGCTCAAATAGCGCGAATAGCGAAAAAAAGTGTGATAGCTTCGCGTGAGTTGCTTCACGCCCGCTATTTAAAACGTGGAGTAGAATAGTTTCTTACAACGCCGAAGGAGCGCGCTCAGGGAGAAGTTTTACAATAAAGCGCGGCCTCCCCATTCTTTGAGATTCTAAGCTAATTACTCGCGAATGAGACAACTAAGCTTGCATGCTCTGACTTCGATCCATTGATCCGTGGTATGCTTGATGATGGATAGAAGCTGGCTGGTGGTGGCGGCGTCATTGCGGAAGCATCTTGCATTCCTTTCTTTCCAAATCTACCAGGCCACCAAGGCGAATAAGGTGTCTGCACCTTTCCTTTTGTCCCCGTGTCATCTTAGCCGCCATCGATGGGAAGAATCGACACCAAGAACCGCGAGAATTGTCCACCATACTTGCCTAGGAAACAAGCGCGAAGCAATGATGTGGTCGATGGTCTCGGGTTCTTGGTCGAGAGAAACCATTGTCGCCGCCTCAAGCCCATGTCACCTTCTCTTGTCTCGCAGTCCAATGGCGCCTCCGTCTCGCCCGACCATAGGAAGATCTTCACTCGGCGCCCATAGCTTCCAGATCCTCTTGCATCCGGGGATTGGGTGAAAGGTCATTTGTAGAGCTCGGTAAAGCCGACTTGGAGGAGTATTTTCCGCTAGGGCGTCCACCTCCACATGAGGTGATCCTCGCTATCGGTCACTTGTACCTAGTTGATGGGATCCCAAAGCCCGAGGTACTCGTAAGTGGTTGGCATGGTGATCTCGCCTGTAATTTGGCGGACCCAAGCCCGTCCAAGAAGCCCCTCGGCCATAGTCGTGTTGGAGATGCATTTGCGGTTGATGAAGTCCAACACCGATGGGGCTATGTCCCCGACCGCACGCCCTTCGATGCAAGATCTTGTCCGAACATTGTGGACCGCCATTCCCCGCCCCGTGAAACAGGGCATATAGAAGAAGTCATGAACCTCCTTGGCGATCTTGGCGCGAGATCCATCCAGACCTGTTCTCCTCGGTTATGTTGGAGCCACAGCCAACGGGTCTGCAAGGTGATGGAGGTGAGTCACAGATCCAGGACACCCAGATCACCAAGATCGTTGGGCCGGCATACCATAAGCCATGCAACCATGCATTTTCCTAGGATAGAGGCCTTGTCGCCAGCCCATAGGAATCGCCCGCATATGTTGTCGATCTCGTCAATTGCCCAAGGAGGAAGGCCATCCACCAGCATGGCGTACATGGGGACTGCCGAGAGGACCGACTTTATCCAGATGAGCCTTCCGCTTCTTGCCATGAGCGGTCCTTAATAAAGCGACAAATTTACGGAAATCGCGTCCATCGTGGATTCGATTCTAGATTCCGGGACCTTCGTGCTTAGCAGTAAGCCAAGATATGTGGTGGAGAAATCAGATATCTGGCACCTGATGATCTCTTGAATCTACTACAGGTTGTCCTCCGGCGTGTAAATAGACGTGATGGAGCACTTGGCGAGGTTTTTCATGAGGTTGGACGTCTATGCGAAGATCATCAACACTTCCTTGATCACCCTTGCGTCGGCCGGATCGGGATGTAAGGAGATGATGACATCGGCGGCAAAGACGCTCTGATGATGCCTGGCTGGTGTTCCCATAGACGGCCTGCTGGTGTTCCCAACAGCCTGCGCAAAGGCTTTCATTACAATGATGAAGAGCATCGGGGACAAAGAGTCCTCCTGCTGGATGCCCCTCATGTGTTGCATGGCCTTTAGCGGCCGCCCGTTCAGCAGGATTTGCGACGTGGTCGAGGATAGCAACGAAACCACCCATATGCGCCAGTGCTCACCAAACCCGGAGGCCTGGAGCGTATCCAGTAGGAATGGCCAAGATACCGTGTCGATATCGAAAGCTTTGGAGATGCCCAGCTTGAGTAGGGTCTTCAAAAATTTCTTGTTATGGAGGGAGATCGCAACCCTCTGCACAAACTTGAAGTTGTCATGGATTGTGCGTCCCCTGATGATCACGAAAAGCTAAAACAATTACTACTTCCATTTTTTCATTGAGTCCTCTTTTCTCTTTGATAATGTTGTGGGTTGAATCAAAGACTTAAAAGTAAGAAGTTGATAATTTTCCTTATATGTAGACACTTTAGTGCAAACTTTTGTTAGTTTCATTTGAAGTGATGACGAAAGTGGAAAGGTCAAAATTTGGGTTCTTTGATTGAGAATTCAATCAAGTTTCCACTGAAAGCTGGATGCTCTGAAAGTTGTCTTTGTTTAGTTTTTAGTAATGGCCACCCTAGTTGAACCATATTAATTCTCACAGTTAAATAAAGTGTAGGTCATGGTCGAAAATTGGTGTGAGAAGAGAGTAGTTGTACCTATAAGGCTATAACAGCAAAGTAGTAGATCCTATAATCAATTATAATCATATAAGGGCATCCCCAAACTTTTAATTCTATCATGAGGCTCAACCGCTCAACCTCACTAAAATATATTTTTCCATATTTCTAAAACAGAGAGATAGAGACACTGTGGCAGGACAATATTTGTTTGTAATTCGAGTTGGGATCCAACGACTTTCAAAGTAAAGCTACTTGATGTCATGTCGGTAAATTGTGCCAAATTGATGGCCACCTGTGACCATAGCCCAGTGCCAAAGTCAAAACTTAACTTAGGAGAGACAAATGTCACTAGGGAGTCTATTTACTCTTTAATTACATGGTGGATTAGTTAGATCAGTAAAGTGTATATATACGATAATAGTACTACACAAGTTGTGGACCCACTTGCCTCAAAAGGGCATTTTGGCAATGCTAACGGCAACCTACTACCCGGAATGGCAATAAAGTACGGAGGACGGCAAAGCCACCGAAGCTTCAGGCAAGTGCTCGGATTTGATCGCCGGAAGCACTAACGAAAACAATCATGCGCGAAGAGGACACGAGAAAGCTAACTAATGGGCATTGGCAGGTGAAGTTGACGCCCGTCCGGCGAAAGCACTCCGCTGCACGTACCGGCAGGGAAAAAGAAGGCATGGTCCGGACACGCGTTCACCTCGGATAGCGGCGTGCGTGGCCAGTGCGCGCACCACCATTCCGGCAACTCGTCAAATGTCACCAATTTGGGCATGATCGCACGGGATAAGCATCACTCGCTCTCCAGCTGCCGTGCGCCAGAGCTACCCTGTGGATTGAGGGAAGCTAGCCAAGGTTGACATGAGAGCTAGTATGTGCTTCGTGCAATTAGTGTCAGTATAAGCTGCTTAAATCTAGGAAAGGGATACGCTCCAGTGGGCATTACTGACGCGACGCGACGCCAACGCGCCACGCCGCAACCTCTGCATGATGGGCAACGGGACCAAGAAAGTCGTGCGGCTAAAACGACCGGCACGTGCCGCGTCCGCGTCCGCGTCGGCCGCCGGCGTTCACACAAGCTGACTACTGTATGTAGATTAGTACGTGTACAGAGGGAAAGTGGGAGCGTGGGACTCACCGGCGCATGTCGACCGCGCGCGCCTGCCGTCGGGGGCAGAGGCACCGGAACTCCGCCGCAGAGTTGTCGTACCGGCACTGCCCGCCGCTGGCGTTGCACGCCCCGCAGTCGCCGACGCCCGCCGATCCCCAGTCCAGCATGAACCCGTCCTTCAGCAGCCCGCTGTAGTTGGCCGCCGTCATCACCGCCGCCTCCGACCCGAGCACAGGCATGTAGGCATACGAGCAATATCTCCACGTCGCGATCGCCGCCGGCGGCCTTTCCCAGGAGTAGTTCCCACCAAGGTACGCGTAGATGGGAGTGCTGCTGCACTTGGCGGTGGCGTTGGTGTACTCGGGGCCGCTCGGCGGGGCCGTGCCGCTGCAGTTGTAGATGAAGCACAGGGCACGGTTCTGTGGGCTAATATTGAACAGGCTGAGCGCGATGCTGGAGGACACGTTGAAGTCGATCTGGCACACGCCGTCGGCGCCGGCGAGCTTGGCATGGCAGGCGACGAGGGAGTTGGTGATGTAGTTGATGCTCAGGACGTGGATGTTGGAGCCCTCAAGGAGGCTACGCGGCCGTCATCGCTGCACCCGACCTCGAAGGCCGGGTGGCCACAGCTGATAGAAGAAGACGATGGATTGTTGGTGCTGTTGCCGAGCCAGAACGGGTACCGCAGACTGAGGTTCCCGCATGCCGCCGGCTCGCAGTCGTCGGCGCTGGCGTGGTCATGGAATTGGAGAAGCAAGGCGGCCAAGAGCGGGAGGAACAGCAAGGTGGGATGCATCAAGCAATGAAGCTATCCACTGAATTAATGGAGACGGTGCCAGCACGAGAAATAATGGAGGCGATTGGGGAGAGAGGAGGTAGTGGAAAGGGAAATAGCAATTGTATTTGCCTGACTGATTGACTATTCTTTCCGGTTTGTTGGACTTTTTTAAATCGATGGGACAACAAGAGTAGGAAAGTCTGTGTCGTTGTCTTATTACTGACAACTATTTTCGTTGCTATGACTTTGTAGGAAATGAAGAATTAAGACCCTAGTCTATCTTTCTTCTAGTGTTCTTTTTGAGTTCCATGTTTTTTTCTTCATTCAAAGAATGCTTTTGGGAGCGCTATTGCTACCTCTATAAACTTTTTTTGTGTTTAGTTATCATCTTTATGTTATGGTTGTACTTGCCTTTTTTAGATGTGTGGATCTTTGTTGGCCTACTAGATCTCAACTAAAACAACCAAAACAAACACAATTGTCCATGTGGAAAACGTGTCATGTATATAGGTAGCTTTTTCAATAAAATGGTGATCATGAATTAGATCAAACAACAAAATAGTAAAATCTATCCGATCAATTTAGATAGTATTGTAAAGTGCATCTGTGCATGATAAAATCATGATTTAGACTTATATGGGCGCCTAGTAGCACATACCGTATGAGCACTTAGCCATTATACTTTGGTAAGAACATATCGTATGAACACCGTGACCACATACACATACTCCCTCCGTCCTCACTTTATACAAATGAGGTCTCTTGGAGTTAGTGATATGAACTCTAGAAACCATATATATTAGTCTAACAACACTTAAGCATCGAGGTGTGACTTAAACTACTATAATATCACATCACCAAATATATATACCACCATGGCCCTAATTCAAACTAGGCCAATATGTCACATACAAACCTCATCCCTAATTAATGGGCTTGATTTCTCATCAGACAGACGCACAGTTGGGCAAATGATTACCATGAGCATTCTCTCTTAGCACATGCTTCAAAGCGTCTAGTGCTAGGAATTATGCCACACCACCAAGCCATGTTCTCACTTTAGGGAAAATGCTAGGTTTTGATTCTATAAGACTTATATGTTGCTCTGGTGTAAGGTGTTTCCACAGCGCCCCATCCACAACCAACCAACTTCTAGTCACCATCAAGCACGTCGCCCCGATCAATGGAACGAATCATGGGCTAGTAATCTTAGTTGTTTAATTTGTGAGTAATCGGCATGCGGCACCAATAGGGGAGACAGCGATTCAATGTAAACACCCCCCCCCCCCAAAAAAAAAAAAAAAAAAAAAAAACTATTCTCCTTAATTAATACAATAATGCAGAATCCTTTTGCATATTCGAGAAAAAAAAATGTTGCTTTGTTTTAGGTATAATTCAAATTGGTCCGATATCAGGGTGTCAATTTTGACCTCGAACAACAACCACACAAATTTTGAGCTGACGTGGTTTACGCGTCACTAGAAGGTTGTCTCTATTGATGACTTGGTGCACGTTAACAAGTTTGCATTGTGTTGTGTTGTCGTACTATTTAGCAGCCTGAAGCAGAGTGTACTATTGTTATCCTTGTTAATTGGCAGTGTCCCTATCCTTTGCTTCCGTTCTGAAACGTTGGTACTAGATGTATCCAAAGTACAGTGAAACAAGCTTTTAATTTTTTCCAGTTGACACATTAACCATAGTACTGTACTATAGCTGTCAATCAGCGAGCGGGATTATATAAAACAAAAGGTGCAAAAAGAGAGGAATTGGAGGCAGAGGTGTACAGGGAAGAAATTTGACTTTTGTAGAGATCGGATTGTCAAACAGAAGGCGGGAGATGAAGACGACGATCAGCAGAAATATTAGACCGGTCCATATGCTTATCTGACTTTTCTTCAGAGTAAAACAAAATGGCAGTGATCGATGGCAGATGCCTCAACTCAAGGTTGTTGTAGAGAAAAGATTGTTGCTTGGAACTGATTCCAAGGGTTTTTCAGGATTTGCGAGGGGAGACTCTTGGACCGAGGAGAGGGGGCTCTTCACCGTCGTCTCGCTCGAGGCGACTCGAGGGCGACTCAGCCCCGCGCCGCCACAGCCCCCCCCCCACCACCTCTCCGGCCGCCGCGCCTGACGCCGGCGGCGGCGGCTACGGCGCCCGCACAATGTGGAAGCGTTGCGGCCCCCCTCCTCCCGCCCCTCTTCCACCCCTCCCTTCTCCGGCGTCTTTTCCGGCGAGCAGCGGCCGGATTTCGTCCCCTCGGCCGGATCTACGCTCTCCTCCCCGGATCCTTGGCGGGCGCGCGAGGCGCGACGGGCTGCTGGCGGTCTCGGCGGTCCGGCGACGCCTGTCCCCTTGCGAGTCGTACTGGCGCCGGATCCGACCTTTCCCGGCCCCGGATCCGCCGCCCTACGACGCCGCCGACCCGGCGCCCCTCCTCCCTGCGCCTCCCCGACCCCAGTCGGGGATCCGGCGGGACGGGCATCACCGGATCTGCCGGGTGGCGGCCGACTCTTCCATCCCCCGGGCGCCACCGGATGTGCTGCTGAGGCCAACCACCCCTACCCTCCTCCTCGCACGGCAGATGCTCCCACGCGGCGGAGCCTGCCTCTCGCACGCCATCTTGGTGCTTCCACATGTGCTTCACCGTCGGCCTCGACAAGTTCCTTGGGTTCGCGTCTTTGGCGGTGCGGGTGCGCGCCTCCCACCGCACGGCGAGTCCACCCACGGGCTCCGTGTGGCGGCGAGGCGACCGGGCGCCTCTTCCGTCCGTCCGACCATGATGTGACAGTCGCGCGCCTCCCACCGCCGCAGGCGAGTCCACCCGCGGGCTCCGCTGCGGTGTGGCGGCGATCGGGGATCGGCGCCGCGCGCCCCTTACCATCTCGGGCGAGTCCGGCGCGGCTCCATTTGGTGTGGGCGGCCACCAACCTCCTCCAAGACGGCGAAGACGCTCGGTGCGTGCCTCCCTCCGTCGCTGGGCGAAGTCCATAATTGGCTCTGCGGTGGAGGCGGCCGACAACCCCTCTTTCGTCTAGGTGCGGGCGTTTGCGGTCTAGCCTCCCATCCTCGCGGCGGCGAGTCCGTAATGGCTCCGTGAGGTGTGGCGGCTACCGGGCGGTGCGGCGGCTACTAGCTACCTCCACGGTTCGGGTGCGACGGTTGCAAAGCTCGCCTCGGATCTTCGAGCCGGCGACGAGACTCTCCTTCTTGAAGGCCCGCTGAAGTTCCTTTACTTCTTCACCTCGGCTCAAGGATCGGGCGAAAGCCTTGCCATGCTCCTCGCTTGGCTAACGATGATGATGTTACGGCGTCATTCACCTTCTGGCGGCATCGTTGAAGAACTCTTGTGTCTTGGTGTAGTAGTCTTTGCTCTCGCTCTTTGTCTTCTTTGTGGTTGTGCCTCTTTGTGAACCCCTCCCCACCCCCCCCACCACCTTCTACCTTGGCGCTTTCTGGCGTCATTTGTGTTGTTTATTTTGTGGGTTAGCCACACCCTAGCCTCGGGCGCAGGCTGTTATGCGGTTTTAGTCCGGTTTCCCATAATTAACCGGACGACGGGGTTTGGCCTCGTTTTCCCTAAAAACGAGGTTATCCGCCATTTTGGGCACTTGAATATATTCAGGTGGGGAACGCCTCCCCGGTGAAATTCAAAAAAAAAAAAAAAAAAAAGATTGTTGCTTGGTGGTCATGCGCTGACATTGATGGTCAAAGTGATGCATGGCAGGTAAAAAAGAAAACGACTAGGATTTTGTAATGTTTCAGCATTTGTCAGACGGATCGGCAATCAAAATGCATGATCAATCATCTAGTCATTTAAGCTGATTTTTACACTAGTCTGTTCAAGCTAATTCTTTTTGTCCGTTCATGCTAATTCGAGCAGATTCTATCTAGTTATGCAAAGTTAGAAACAACTGCAAAGCTTTGTAACGAACGAATCGCCTGATCAGTAAACTCACCGCGTGCGCACGTCGCCG
The DNA here is from genome assembly GCA_015847255.1 of Hyparrhenia diplandra. NCBI lineage: Eukaryota > Viridiplantae > Streptophyta > Magnoliopsida > Poales > Poaceae > Hyparrhenia > Hyparrhenia diplandra. The sequence continues at coordinate 237,508 of JADLZK010007621.1, read as the reverse complement.
GCTGCAGACGGCCGTCGGGGCACAGGCACCTGAACGCATCGACGCCGCCATCATCGTGCCGGCACTGCCCTCCGCTCGCGTTACACGCCGCGCAATCCCCGGGCACCGTCCACTCCATCAGGAACCCTTGCCTCACGAGCCTCGCGTAGTCGTCCATCGCTCTCAGCTCCGGCGACCAGGGCAGCACAGGCACGGCCGAGTACTTGCACCCCGTCGACGACGTCGTGTCCCGCACGGGGCCTCGGCCGGTGTCGTAGCTCTGGCGGCTCAGGTACACGTTCCACGGGGCGGCGGAGCCGTCTGTGCAGTTCATCGGAACGGACCCCGCGGGCGGCGTCCGGGAGCAGTTGGAGCAGAGGAAGAGCTCCCAGTTGGCGCGGCTGACGGCGAGCAGCGACGACAGCGCGAGCGTCGCGGACATGTTGAACCTGGTAGCGCGGCAGCCGCCGGTAGGGTCGTCGTCGGCCAGGCTGGTGTGGAACGCCACGACGGAGCTGTTGCCGTAGTGGATGTCCAGAACGCGGAGGTACGAGCCGTTCAGGACCGGCGGCGCGCCGGTCGCGTCGCACGCGATGCCCAAGGACGGGTAGCCGCAGCACGGTGGCTGCTGGCCGCGTAGCCAGAACGGGTACCTGATAGACAGGTTCCCGCACGTCGCCGGCGCGCAGCTCGCGTCTAGTGCGGTGGCGGCGAGCAGAGGCAGCAGCAGCAGCGCTAGTGCTACTGCTGCCACGGCCGGAGCGTGCATTGTGATGTCGTCGGAGGTCGGAGGAAATGGCGAATGGAGACCGTTTATTTATGACGTTTTGTTTGTGGCTTGTCAGAATGGATCAGCGTTGAGGTAGATAGCAGATGGAGAGGAGCCGATTTGTGTGACATTAGCCACTTGATTACGAGGGATATTCACGCTACAGAGTGCCGTCAGTGGAGAATGTGTCTTGATACGGCACTGTTTAGTAGGAGTAGAATTTTCTCAGCATGACTTTTCATGTCTTAGGAATGTGTTTTAATAGAAAAGATGAGATACCGTAGAACGTGTGCAACCGGAATGTATGTTCTCACTGGTTGAAGTGTGATCCAATAGTATTTTAGATTTAGAAGGGGAAAAAAACAGGTAGCACGTAACAGATAAAAAACAAAGGTCATCAACCAACTGTTGCAAAAAAAAAAAAAAAAAGTCAAGATACTGAAGCGGTGGAAGAATTCCAAGTTCAAAACATTGAACGTCTAAGCAATTCACTCTAAAATCTAAAGTTTCTCTCTCTCTCTCTTTTTTTGAATGAACTTTCTCAATTTTTCTATATTGTTGAATATATGGCCCATGGTATCCTGTGAACTATTAGTTTTTTTTTTTTAGGCTCACTGAATTAGTTACTCGGGAGATGGTCTTAACAACTAATTACTCACAAGGCAGCATAGTTAGACCTTTCAATATTGGTAGGAATGCCCCTACCAGTAGTTAAGCAAATGAGTCCTACCGCTCCCGCCTATATCCATTGATTGGCTTTGCTCTTGGTCATCAGGAGCAAAGCTTGCATCATCATGGTTCAAGTCGAACTTCAAAAGCATCTCACATTCTTCTCTTTCTATAGTTGCCATAACACCGGTGCGAAGAGGGTGTCCAAACCACTTCGCTACTGGCCATGCTACCATGAGGCGATTCGGTTTCCACCAGAATGACATTTTTTTTTTTCCTAGGACGGAGGGAGTATTTAACTTTCCTGACATTTAATTTTCAATTCCCAAGTCACTAGAAGCTAAGCCAGGCATGTGTGGAACGGTAGCTTGGTGTGCGTGGTGGCTATACTTTTGTACGTACGCGCAATAATTGATTTTGATTTTTCATTAATGCTTTACTGTAGCATTAAGTTGTAGGGTGAGTCATCAGGCGCCACAACATTTCGTTGTATGATGATGACTGACGACCCCTTAGGGGCACATGCCCCTACACATGTTTCCATTTTCCTAACATATTTCTAATACCGAAAAGCAAAATAATTACATTTTTTTTTTTCTTTTTTAGTGTTTGCCTCATCATATGAATCTCACAGTAGGTTTTGTAACTCGGAGTTTTCCTAACCCGGAATGCGGGTCGCAGCATCATCCACGTTCGGTAGGCAAGGCTAAGGCCTAAGGGAGACATGTAACATGCGATACTGCATAAGTGCACCGTCGTTGTTGATCAGTTCGGCACACAAGGGGCAATGCCAGAGCTGTTTCCATTGCTGACGGCCGTGCATAGGAGGGGGAAGAGGAATATACCAACACGTGCATTTTAGGCAGATATATACTCGATCGGCTGTTGCATGTTGGCAAGGCATGGTTATGGAAGATACATGAGACATTATTGCATAAGTGGAATCGCTATTTCAGTTCGGCAAGGCTGGGCACGTGCATATTTAGGCATGTGCACACCGTCTTGAGTATAAAAAAAACAAAGGTCATCGACCAACTGTTGCAAAAAAAAGTCAAGATATTGAAGCGGTAGAAGAATTCAATGTTCAAAACATTGAACGTCTAAGATATTCACTCTAATGTCTAAAAGTTTTTTTAAGAATGAACTTTCTCAATTTTTCTATATTGTTGAATATATGGCCAATGGTATCCCTGTGAACTGTTAGTTTTTTTTATTAGGCTCTCTGAAAACAACTAATTACTCACAAGGCAACACAGTTAGACCTCTCCATATTGGTAGGAATGGCCCTATCAGTAACTAAGCAACTGAGTCCTCCGCTCCCGCCTATATCCATTGATGGGCTTTGCCCTTGATCATCAGGAGCAAAGCTTGCATCGTCATGGTTGAAGTCGAACTTCGAAAGCATCTCATCACATTCTTCTTTCTATAGTTGCCACGACACCGGTGTGAAGAGGGTGTCCAAACCACTTCGATGCTAGCCAGACCATGCTGCTCACAGGCGTTTTCGGTTTTCACCAGAATGAATAGTGTTAGCCAGTGGTCAAAGTGTGTGTTTTGTTGGGAAAAATTTTAAACTGACATTAATTTGTAGGGTGAGTCATCAGGCCCCGCAGCATTTCGTTGTATGATGATGACTGATGACGTGGAAGTTTTGCCCTTAGGCCTTCTGCAGTGTGAGTAGTGCTAAGAAAAATATCGGGTCCCACAACAAAAACAGGAATCACTCTTCAAGTGCTGCAATGTGTAGAAGTAGAAAGGATCACTCTATGGCCCATAGATGCAGCCTTTTCCCCTCAACTTTTCATATGAAGTGGACCAGCACAATACATTGCTGAAATTACTTTATGTTTTGTTTAGTCATTAGGCACCGCTTCTTGTAGATTCATCGCTCCCAAAATTTTTAGATTGGACATCGGTGCCTGTAGTGTTCAAGCATCACTGGAGTGTTGCTCAAAATCCAAAAAGCTATTTGAAGCACCACTTGCATACCACACTGCAGAGGGCCTTAGGGGCACATGCCCCTACACGTGTCCATTTTCCCAACATATTTACCAGAAAGCAAGATAATTACAATTTTTTTTTTGTTTCTTTTTTTAGTGTGTGCCTCATCATATAAATCTTACAGTAGGTTTTGTAACGCAGAGTTTTCACAACACAGGATAGAAACTATGCATCACACACACTGCTCAAGCATCTTCTCTATTATCACGTGGCAAGCGTGGTAAGCCATCGTACAAACTTTGATCAACAAAAAAAAAGCATCCTCTCTTTATCACATATACACACACAAATAGTTACTCATAGTTTCACCGGCGCCCAAGGAGTAGGCTGTGCAGTTCACCGGCGCCCAAGGAGGAGGAGGAGGCAGCTCCTGCCGTGCCGCCTGGCCTTGTTGGCAATCGCTGAGGAACAACAGCTCCCGGTTTCTGCTGCTAATCTTGAACGGCGCAGCGGTCAGGTCGGAGGAGGTGTTGCCGATGACCGTGAGGTCGCAGTAAGTGAAGTTGTTGGACGAGGACGACCACAGGTCGACGTTGGTGACTACGAACGAGCTGTTCTCGTAGAAGATGTCTGTGACCTGGTATTTCCAGTAGGAGTTCTTGAGGGACACGACGTTGTTGCCCTTGTCGTCGCACGCGACCTGGAAGGCCTTGTAGCCGCAGTACGGCCGGTGCGTGCCGGCGAGCCAGAACCAGAACGGGTAGGCGATGGTCAGGTTCTCGCACGACGCAGGCGGGCACGGCACCGTCGTCGACATGTTTACGGCGGCGACAGCGGTGGTGGGAGTGGGACTGGCGAGCAGAGCGAGCAGCAGAGCATGGCTGGGCAGAACAGCAGGCCAGCGACGGCGGGAGCAGGGCAGGAGTGCATCGTATCTTTGTGTGTTGCCACTTGCACAGACACAAAGGGAAAGCACTATAGGGGATGATTTGGGAAGAACTCACAGACAGATGAAGAAGAGGATGTTGATACATGCATCGGAACCAGGTTATTTACGACTGGAAGGCGCGAAGGGTGTTGCCGAATGAGCTGATCGGTTGGTCAGAGTTTGATTTCTCTGTTCTAGACTGATTTCTGGTGACCGAGACGCAGGAGGCGAGGAGGGAGCTGATGTGAGCCTCAGTTGGTGGGAACAGGCCCGACACGTGGGTCTAGGCCGTGTGCCCCACTAGCCAGCGACCCAGGATATGTTTGGTGAGGATATAGTGCTGAAACATCTTTTAGCTACTCGAACAAAATAACGTGCCTGAGAGTCCAAGGTGATGACTGAGGACTGAGGCGTCTCATGAGTACACACACCGTTGGACAAAAGACAAAATGTGAAGTGTGGATCTTTTGAAGATTGTACGTGTTACCGTTTACCATTACTACCACTTTCTCATCAGAAACGAGTGAAGATTGAAGATGAGTACCTACGTACGTGGAATTTCGGGACTGGAACAAATCACGGGTCATGCTCGTGCCTCTAGGGTGAAAAGAAAACTCGAGACAGGGAAGATCAAAGACGCCTTTGCATCGCGCGTCGCGTTTGGAGACGATGAGTTCGTAGAATCGTAGGGCTGTGTAGAATGGAACCGGCCTCCCTCTATATACGTGCCTTTCCTCAAATTTCCACCGTATTGTTTTATCAGCTAAGGGCGCCACCAAGGCACCGCAGAACAAGGATGTTAGCCTCAAACAAAAGTAGCACACCATGTCCAACGCAAACTCACAACAATCTCTCGTCTACAATAACACAATAGAAAAGTAGCGCATTCACGAGAGAGATTTTGACAGTGGGAGAGGTTATATGGTCTAAAAAACAGTCTAGCAGAGAGGTTCCCTTCAACACATGGCTAGCGTGTGCTTTACGTTTTGGTCACATGGACCCAACCTAACTTCTACAAGATACTAACAATTTGAATGTCAAGTGTAGACATGGATGTTGAGACCACAAGCCACGTTGTCACATTAGGGACATATTGCAGACACACAAAACTAGGACTTGATGTCTCTGCATGATGAACCCTTCCAACTATAGGTGGAAGCTAGATGTTCATGGATATCCAATGAATACCCTCTAGCTAAAAAAAAATAAACTAGAAATTCATTTCCCACCACCAAAATTTGAATTTCTAGTTCATTTGTTAAAATCCATAAATGTCCAATTTCTGCTCTGCCTTTCACCTCTACTTCCAACCCAGATTGTCTCTGTATCCAATAAAACCCACAAATCTAGAAACACAACGTCAATGACCATTAGGTCCTAGGGTTGGGGTTTGGACTATTTGTCAACCCACAAACCCTGCAAACGCAACATCAATGATCATCAAAGGTCGTCACACGCAGTGCTAACTTATTGAGCACTATGTTCCTAACTAGTGCTAGGATTAGACTCGTGTACAGCGTGCAGGCGCTGGCTGTGACGACTTGCTCTTATGCTTGCCACTTGCCAGGGTTCAACAAACCGAAATATATTGTCAAAAAAAAAAACCGAAATAGACGTGGCAGTGCACAACTGACAAGGTCAAATGCTAAGCTAATGGTGACCGGCCTCAGGAGGTCTCACGTCCCAGCGCGCCAATTGGACCAATACAGCAAATCTTGAGCAGACCCTATACGGGCTAAGGCCCTGTGTACTTGGGCCATCCTTTATAGTTTGCCCAACATGCTGTCAGGCCAATTCTTACGCGTCTCCGAGAGCTCGATATTGTTAAGCCCATTTAAAGTTTAAACCTTGACGCAACAAAAATCTAGGAAATCTTGATTAAAAAAAAAAATCTAGGAAACCTCTACAGAACACGCCTTGAAGAGGAGAGGAGCTATGGTACACGGATACTTCAAGAGGGGTGACGTATCCGTATCCGATACTCGTCGGATACTCGGATGCGGATACTTGGATACACCATTTTAGTGGGTTTTATTTTAAGAAAGTGCGTATCCGCGTATCCGATACGTATCGTATCGGATACCCGTACCGTACTCGTGTAACATAGGAGAGGAGTATATGCATGCGTACCAGGAGTTTTCGGAGGAATCCACGCTGGGTTCGCCGGAGCCCGGAAGCACGCGAAGGTCCACGCCCCGTGCCCCTCCCGCCGACGGCGCCCGCACAGGCCGCCGGCTCTCTCGCACTGTCCGCACTCGCCATCCACCTCCGGCCTCCAGCTGAGCTCGAACCCCATGTTGAGCGCGGGCACGACGGCGTCCAGGGGGCTGCTGCTGCTGCTGGAGCTTGACCCCGCGGCGCCGAGCAGGGACCTCCTGAGCACGGGCATGCCGATGACGTCCTGGCACATCCGCGCCGCGTATCCGTACGACGGCGCGAGCTCGTCGCCGTCGCGGAACACGTACGAGTGGTGCCTTCCGTCGCCCTCGAGGCACGCGACGAGGTGCGCCGGGATGCCGACGAAGGAGCAGTGGAGGAAGAAGGTGAGGTTGGCGTCCCTGGCCGTGAGCGACAGCGTCGAAGCCGCGGGGAGGGACAGGTTGCGGCCCACCAGCGGGCAGGTGTGGGACAGCGAGAACACGCCCAGGTCGAACAGGGAGACGGTGCGGTCGCCGTACATGACGTGTGTCACGTCACGGCGTAGTCACCCGACGGGAGCGGCAGCACCGGCGTCTCGCGCCGGCATTCTAGGCGCAGGCTTGGGTACCCGCAGTGGGTGGACGACGAGGAGGTGGAGGAGGCGTTGTTGCCGGCGTTGCCGGCGCTCCCTGCTGCCGTCGTCGATCCAGAACGGGTACCGGATGTCCACGGTGTGGCCGCACCGGTACGACGGGCACGACGACGACGGCGGCGACGACGTGGTGGTGGAGTTCGGGATCCGGTCTGTGGCTGCAGAGGCCGCGGCGAGGCTGGAGAAGAAGAGCAGTAGGTGCAGAGGAGAGCGTACTAGAGCCATTGTTGATGATTTCTGCATGTCCAACCAGGAATTGCAGAAGAGCAGTGTGATTTTGCCCAAAATTTGGGTCCCCTTGTTGCTCAAGTCGGAGATCATGCAAAATTTCGCACTGGATGTAGCTTGCGCGACTGACTCCCTGTACTGCGGATGATTCAGATTCACACAAGCTGTGTGAACGTCCAACACGGAAGATCATTTGTTTTGGCCTCTTGGGGATGGAAAAAAAGAGACTTGTTTCAGAAAAGCTGGTAGTTTTGTCTGCATGTCAGCAGAAGCCAATGGCCAACAACCTGAAGGCGTGAGAAGTCAGTCAAGTCACACAAAGTTTGTTGTGCTTGTGCAAGTGTGAACACGGAAATGTCGCAGAAAGATTCTTCCAATCGGATGTATGCAGGACGGCATTCCGTCTTACGTGTACAGCAATATACAGGTTACAAGGAAGCTTTCAGCGAGAGAAGGAAGCTGAATTCTCTATCATCATCCATACAGCCTTTACAAGGAAGCTTTCAGCGAGATAAAATTCTGAACAAAAACACTCTCTTCCACAAACGCATCAATTTACAGGTTACCTAACCTAATACTAAGTGATAGAGCACACTGCCACACTGCACACAGGTTACTGAAATGTCTCATGAAATGTCTCAACTGCTGTTATGGGTAGTAGTGGATGGACTGGTCCACTGATACATGACGGAGTCCGGCGATCCGTCCCTGCTCTTCTTGAGCAACCCCATGTCATCCTTGGCCTTGACGGCGGCGCACTCATCCTGCTCCATCCTCTGCGCCTCTCTCAGCGCGTCCAGCACCTCGCTGATGGGCGGCCTGACGTCCTGCTCCGGCTGCAGGCACCGGAACGCCATCTCGGCGACGAGGTCCACCGTACGCTTGGTCCCGCCGTCCGTCCGGTACCCGATCCGCGGGTCCACGAGTCGGTCGATCTCGTAGCACTGGATCATGTGCACGGCCATGCTGGCCAGGTTGACGTCGCCGCCGCCGCGGGTCATGTCCACGGCCGGCTTGGAGGAGATGAGCTCCACGAGCACGACGCCGAAGCTGTACACGTCGCTCTTGTCGGTGAGCTGGTAGCACTGGTGGTACATGGGGTCGACGTACCCGGGCGTGCCCTGCGGCGCCGTGGACACGTGCGTGGCGTGCGCCGGGAACAGCCGGGACAGCCCGAAGTCGGCCACCTTCACGTGGAACGACTCGTCCAGGAGGATGTTGTTGGTCTTCACGTCGCGGTGCACCACCTGGTGCGGCTCCACGCCGTGGAGGTAGTCCAGCGCGCTCGCCGTCTCCACGGCGATGCCAAGCCGGACGGGCCACGACAGCGTCAGCGGCGCGGGAGTCGTCGGACCCCGTCGTCGCCGAGGCCGAGGCCGAGGCGCGCGCGCCGTGGAGGTGGTCGGCCAGCGTGCCGTTGGGGACGTACTCGTAGACGAGGAGCAGGTCGCGGCTGCTGCGCGGCGAGGTGCAGCCGTAGAGCGTCACCAGGTTGGGGTGGCGCAGCCGCGACAGGATCTCCACCTCGTTCTGGAACTGCTCCACGCTCTTGTAGCTGTTCTTGTACAGACGCTTCACCGCCACCACGTTCCCGTCCCGAAGAGTCCCTCTGTACACTGTGCCGAAGCCGCCGACTCCGAGCTCGCGCTCGTCGCTGAAGCCGGCGGTGGCCTCGTCGAGCTCCTCGTAAGTGAAGATGTGAGTATGCGGCGACCCGGTGATGCTGAACTCTTTCCTGACCGATGCCAATGGCGTCCCATCACCGATGAGCCCGGCCAATGACGCAGATCGCCTCCTCTTCCTTCGCTTGTGTAGCATGAGGAAAAAGCCCAATGCTCAGTATCAGTATCACACACAGAAGAGCTGCTGCGATTCCTGCTTGTGACACCGGTTGAAACCCCAAGGATAACCACGTCATTAGTCATATAGCAAACTGATGTGGCTTCAAGGATAATTGCTCGTAAATTTCCACATAATCTAAAATTAATAAGCAATTGATGATCACCTTTTAATAATTTTTTTGACTTTTTATTTTTATTTATTTTGAGAATTTTTGACTTTTTATTAAATCCTAATATCTTTACCAAAAATGTACGAAGAGACTACTACTGAAAACCGTTCAGGGCAAGCTCCTTTTCCTCTAGAAAAATGATATTGTTTCAGGGGACAAACTGCCTAGTTAGTGCCAAGTGAGGCCATGTTTAGTGCTGCTGAGTGCTGAGGCATCGATTTTTGAAACACTGCCAAATGCAAGCATGCACAATTGCACAATAAGATCTGGACTTTCATACTGATAACAAGAGTTTTTATTACCTCCTGCAATTTTGAGCCCAACCCTCTTTGTGCTGCCTGCATGTTCAGAGAAGTTTCATAAGGAGATGAGACCATGAGAATAAACCAATTCATAAAGTTTAGAAATGAAAAAAAAAAAGGATCCTTTTACTCTTAACAACGATCAGAAAAAAAAAAAGGATAAAAATTGTTGCATGCCCCTTACTTGGAACATCATTACATCGGGCTCAACTGTTTGATTATTTTTTAAAAAAACACTCAAGTAGTATACTAATCTTCTGGATTACTTTACTTAACGACAAGAGCACCTCATTTGCGCAAGACAAAATGAAGCTTTTGATAGGACATATAGTGATATACTAGTTTACATTAGTTGGGACAACCGATAAAGTAAAAGACAAAGACATGATCTCAACTGAACAGTAGACATCAAGATGACATTGCATCCAATGAATCTGTGGTGAAAGTGATACACAGAGCATAAAAAGGAGGAAGCAGCCAAGATGTTCAAACAACAGGACAGCATTGTCCACGATCAGAGGTCTCTGAGTTCTGTAGAGGAGAATATTCCTACCCTTGCCCTTGCACTAAGGTCACTTTGTGGTATTCCTAGCAAGCATGAAACATCTAATGAAAACGAATGGTAATCTATCCAGGGAAGACTTGGGGAGAAGACTTGAAGATTCAGGCACTATTGATAGGACCTGAGTCAACTCTTAGCTGATCCTCATCTGTTATCAGTTTGAGATTAAATATGAACAGGTATCAGTCCCTTTCAGGTTGCTTATTACCCCATTTCCTGATACCAGTTGTAGAGATATGAAATTGAAAACTCTGGCAGATGCCTCTACTATATATGCGTGTTAATCAGGAAAACATCAAGCATGTGGTTGGACCAAATCAGCTAGCTGACAAAAGGTTGAACAGTCTTTTCAGAAAACGGCCTGTGCATCAAACTCTGAAGGCACAAATTAATCGAGCATCCTGGCCGTCTGCTGCCATTGCTTTCCATTGACCATTGAATGGATTACAGTTGTTTAATACTAAAAATTAAAAAAACGATCACTGAATACACAAGGATTGGCTTCTGCTACTTTTTGCCGCACACTTGTAAGGTTTGGTAGAGGCTTAGAGACGGGAAAGGAAGAAGTGCAGAGCATATCTGGCGCCAGTGATATATGCGAGGAAAAACTTTAAAATTCAAAGTTCCATCCAAGTCAAAAAAACTGGGCTGGCACCTTTTTCTTTTATTCGTCTAATAGAAATCGCGGCAAAGCTTTTTTGCCGTCCTTTTGAAAAAAAAAAAAAAAAAATCCAAGTCTAGGAACTGACCACTTCAAAATCCATATGATGCTGCCGGCTAGTCGGCTAGAATTAGACAAGTCAAAGGGGAAGCATTATTCAAACTTGAGGCTTGGCAGTGATTGTTTTATCTTGTTTGCGTCAAGTGCATCTTATCTACGAACAACTTGCTGTTTTGTTTCGCTTGCTTGATTTCATAGTAGGAATTCAGGTTTAATAATGCATATTCACTAGAACAGGTAAATACGAGGCACTAGCTAGATAAAAAAATAATAATTCAGCAATGATGAGGTTGTCCATCTACTAATGTATTGTTGCTTTTCCAATCCAAAGTAGTCCAGCACAAGGTAGTAGACGATGCTTACCACGAGAAGTCGACGAGTTGACGCATTGGAAGGAAAGATCGAAGAACCTGCAGAGCCCTCCTTTCCGTTTGCACGCATCGCAGTCTCCAAGCGTCGGCCAGTCCAGGAGGAATCCATCGCTGATCAATCCGTCGTACACGGACTCCTGAGTAAAGTTGATGTTCATCCCATCTTGGAAGCCGCGCACCGGCACGCTCGCGGAGCTGCAGTTGGCCTGAACCCACTGCGGCGGGGTGTCGGAGATGTAAGCTCCAATATTGGAGTGCTTGGTACATGGCCCTGTGAGCACCTCGTTGCGAGGAATCTTGCAATTGTAGACGAAGGTGAGGTTCTTGTTTGTGCTACTGATGTTGACGGGCAAGAGGGCGAGGCTGGAAGACACGTTGAAGTCCGGGATGCGGCATCTCTCGTCGCCGGCAAACGAGTCGGAAGCCTCGACGGACACCACCAGGGAGTTGTTGTCGTAGAATATGTTGTGCACGCGGTACAGGTTCTCCCTGAACGTCCTGGTGAGGTAGGTGCTGCGATTGGCGTCGCATGTGAGACCGAAGGCCGGGTAGCCGCACTCCAGCGGATGCACGCCGGCGAGCGAGAACGGGTACGTGATGCTCAGGTTCCCGCATCTCGCCGGCGTGCAGCTCGTGTTGCTGGTCCGGTTGGTGTCGTCGGCGGTGGCCGTGGCTAAGCAGCAGTCTAAGCGCAGCAAGGAGGAGAGGGGGAGCAGCAGCGCCGCCAACACCACCACCACGGTGGTCTGCATCGGCGGGGAAGAGGAGGCAAAGAATAGCTGGTGGTTCTTGTTCGCGTCTGCTGGGTGTGGGGTGGACTGGGGAGGTTGTGAAAAAGAGGGCGTCTGACGCACGCACGCAACGGCGGTCACGGTCAGATACTTGGACCGGAATTTGTTCCCAGACAGTTCCGCCACGCACACTTGACACAGAAACCTCAGTGGCCGGGCATTCTGCTCCTGCTACGGCGGCTGTTCTCGTCTTCGATTCGACGGCGGCGATGGAGGTTTGGATCGTGGAGGCGGCGCAAGAACCGTTGGATCGAACGTAGCAGAAGAGTCTCAAACCGGGAGCATCGAATTCTCATGTCCCCAGTTCCGGCTCTGTTTTACGCCTTTGGAGTTGAAGGTTCCTGGAAACCAACAGAGTGTCCGTCCGTGCATGTTGATATGCTCGCAGCACCAATCCTGTGTGTGAGTGATTACATGGCCATTGCAGTTTTGAGATGGCATCTTTATTTTCTTTGGATAAAACATAAAACACAGGTTTATGCTCTTGAGCAGTGCTTCCCCACTACCAACACTTGCGTGGAGTCGTCGCCTCTAGTCACCCGGGTGTGGTGGGGTGGGGTGTGGGCTGTGGCCAGCGATTTCTCTCCGTTTGCTCACTGGACAGAAAGACTACTGAAAAAAGGCTGAAAACCGTGCACACACACGAGGTCCGCGATCTTGAATTTTCGAGTCTCCGGCCGTCGTCTCTTCGTTCCGTGGAAGCGACGGCGCCATGCGGCATATGCGGTTGTTCACTTGTTTTTCCAAAAGCATACGTGACGTGCGTCTCCAGGCGCTCACCCGCTCCGGGCTCTGCTTCCGGCCGCGCGGCGAAAAATCTCTGAAGACTGACCGTTTGTGTCCTCGGTTTCTTTTGAAAATGCATGCCCTGCTTCTGGATGATGATGATGATAATGCAATCATAATAGCGAACGAACTTTGTTACCCTGTGTAGGAAAAAAACTGCGCATCGGTGAAGACAAAAACTGGCATCGGGCGTCCAACAAGTCCTCTCAATCTTCTTAGTTATTATGTACTAGTTTGCTAAACCAAGATCTCACATCTACATGGACTGGAAATAGCTGAGGCCGGAGAAATACTGCTTCATCGGCTCATGGCTCCACCTTGAAGAATTCGTGGTGCTGGAAATGAAGGTTCAAGGTACAATCTGTTGAGAATTGACCTGTTCACGGATTACCATATCCGTTTTCCCGTCCTGATCAAGAAAGAGACGTGTATAAGTTGGAGATAGATCTCGTTTACCTTGCCCAATCCCAAAAACAACATACGGGAGACACAGATGTATGAGGGAGAGTCATCTCTTCATTAGTCATGATAGGTACACACATAGTCCCTTTATATAGATGTAGCCATCGTGGCATATATGGTAGCCTTCAGGGCCCATATGGTATGAGCCCATCATTCCTCTAATTGAGGAATTCTTAACACTCCCCTTAGGCGAATACCATGACAAATACATGCCTCGTTAAAACTCCAAAACCCAATGGAAAAAATATGGAGAAAGAGTACATTATTGTCATTAAATGCATTTGCACATTGTTGCCTCATTAAAAACCTTACATGAAAAACTTCAGGAAAACTCGTCAAGGAAAAGAGTACAACATATTTCTTCAGGATAAATTGTGACCTTCTAGATTATCATATCATTTTGAATTCTCTAGGATTCTCGATCAAGGGCCAGGGGATTCTCCCCGAACCTTGCATAACTATCCCACTATGCCAAAAACACCTTCTACGAAGAAGAATATCCACATACGCACTTAACAAGTTTATTGCATGCATAGCAGGGATATATAACTTTCACATCATGTTACTTAAGAACCCATGAGATAAAATTATACATAAACAATAAGCCCGCTTACTTAAATGGTGTCGTGATAGAGGCTTCAATTCAATAGAGCTTTCAAACTCACCCTTTCGAATAACACCGTCTAGGTATTATTTGAGATCTTCAAGTCTCATGAATTATGATCAATATCATGTAAATACTTCCCTTGATGACAACATTCATTGAGGTCATCCATTACCACGACATTAGTCGTTATTCGCAAATAAACATAGGCATGAATAGTCCAAGGGAGATTATAAGATGTGATTTCACAATAGTTAGTCTTCATGATATTTATTTCACTACTCTTCAAGAACAATAAGAATAAAGAACAATGCTAAGAGCATTGTCATGCATATATTAGAGTGCATATTTGTGCAACACAAAGTTGCAAAGACACATCTTCGAGATGTGATTAAAAAATCATTATTTGATAATTTTCTCTATTCATAATAGTCGTGACTCCTTCAGGGGATTGGCTACAGATTCTTCAAGAATCTTTAATACATAATAAGACATTATTGTCTACAAAACTAGCGAATGGGGCGTATTGCTAATAACACCAAATATATCATATAACTTTTCAAAGGATATTTCAATTCCAAACTTCAGGTGGATAATGTATTCTATCACAAGTATATATATACCCACAATAAAAGCTCATAGAGTGAACATGTGCTTATATGGTATACTTTTATTCCTTTCATTTCCTCTTTTCATTCTTATCTCTTGGTTCATATATGGGTCTTTCCCTTTCAAGTGATTCACATATTTTGATGCATTTGGACTTATAACCATATTCCTTCGGGAAAAAAAACCTTCGAGGAGTTGTTTCCTTTATGGAGAGATTATTTCACATAAAGGACAATATTGGTACGAGATTTAAATGTTGCTTTCCATGGATTTTCAGAATCCCATTACTGCATATTTAATTCATACCATTAGCCATATTCATTATATAGCGGAACATATTTTACGTAACTTATGTCGAGTTGGTCTATTATGACCTTTTGAACCATTGCTTTTCACCACATATTATTTCAATAATGACCCATAATTATCCGAACATCGGGTTCAAGATATCCACTTAGCGATTTTTGATTCAACCTCAATTACACATTTTATTTGACCCGATATGAGAGCTTCAAGCTCCCTTGCTATGGACTTTGTTCCGGATCCGGGTTCTCATAAAGAGACTCTTTCAAAGAATTATAGAGGTAAACTAGTGTCGACACATATTCTCCGACTGTAAACATCTTAATAATGATCTTCATTATTTCCTAAAATGATAGATCCAGTGTTGTTCCGTATTCCTAGCATTATAGTATGTGCACATTGCTAGGATTTTCATCTCCAGGATGAAACTCATCGTGAGGTAACTCACCAACAGGGTGATTTCTCTACAAGAGTATGAGAGGAGTTTTATCACATACAATGTGAGCTTGCTACAAGAGCATATGCTTGTGACATAGGCCACTAGATCTTATTTGCAGGCATCCCCACATAATTTGATCAAAATACCAATGTCGATGGATATGAAATTTATCCCTGGTATATCCAAAATCTACTTCGGTAGAAGCATTCATTTATTGTTAACCAATCTTGTTGCTCCTCATCAATACAGTTATCCGGCATAACTCCATGCTATACAATAGAGGAGTGTACTAAGCAACTAGTTTAGTTTGAATTTGTGTGTTTTGATTCATAAATATCAAGGCATTCAATAAAATGGGCATTCATCTCCCCCTAATGCCGAGATATTTAATAGCATACTAAAAATCCCCAATCACCAACTTCAAGTGGTGTATGTATGCTTTAGTGGTGATTTATCTGGGAAATATTACGCACAGGGGGTATATTATTATTTTTATATACAGTGAGTTTGGACTTTATTAATGCAGTTGCATGAATATTTGCGTTGCATTTAATTCCTTCTACAGGGAGGAGTATATATCCTCAACTTCTTGTTGAGACCATAACTTCTAGTGAAGTATAAACTATTGCTCTGCAAGTTCTTGCTTTGAACAAAAACATATGTAGTTATCTAGACTTACACCTTATGGTACTAACATAACCCATAATTTAGGAAAAAACAATCCTTCAGGGGTCTAATGCTCACCAATTATTGTACAATTGACAGTCAGTCAGTCCACTTGTGTATATTGACCTTCTAGGTCATATGCATGAGAAAAGACAACTAATGTTGGCATTGCGCTTTCAGGCGCGTTAGCTTGGTGTGCATAGGATAGCAAGAATGTGGCATTTAGCCATGGTTGCAGAGCAAGAAGCTTTTCGATGCAGAGTTATTTCATAGTCCAGCTCCTTTTTATTGCCCAAAAAGCGACCCAATTACTGCGTACCATAGAGCAAAATTGAGTCATTGTATTTATTGCAATATATTTGTATTCTATATAAAGCATGGCTTGGATCAATTCATTTTTCAACATGAAGAGAGAAGCTTTTAATAGAATAGATAAGACCAAGAATTTTTTATTTATCTGGGAAATGTTATTTTTGGCTGCTTGGCGAGAGCAACAAAGACCAATGTCCTTCTGGGATAGACTCTCAACCGATAGAAAAATTCATATGGTAAAAGATACATCAAAGAAACATATGTAGTTGTCAAAATCCATATGGCACTTCGAGCCTGGGATAACTACTATGACCGATAATTGATTAATATCAAAATTAGCTTCCAACTTTATTGTGATGTCGGATTCATACTTGTTGCCCGCTTTCCATCTTCCGGCAGTTGACAAGTCGATATTAATACATTTGTTCAGGTGTGGCATATACAGTGCTACTAGCCAACATATTGTCGCATAGAGTAGTCACTCCACCGTATCATTTGGCTTACTTTACTTGTAGACATTTCCCTCTATGATATCCATTGTCATTTCAGCGACTATGGATACCGCTAAACTGAGTCCTGATATGCACTTCGGGGCTTCACTAGTCCAAGAAAGGACAGACGGTTTTTCTTCATCATGAAGAAGTATTATGTTTTTACGCAACATAAACTCAGAATATTAATTCTTCCGTACTATTAAAGCAACTTCATGTTACCTAGGAAAATGTATTATCTATTAGAAAACGTTGGTTTGAAACAAACCTCGGTTAGGATGACACCTCATGCTAGTTCTGTAGCAGAGAGACAAGGGCAACATGTTGACTTCAGATCATTTGTTATCCCGACTAATATAATGTTGTAAGCCTATATTATCATGTTTGGTAAACTATATCGACCATGGCGATATATAATCTCCCCTCAGGGGAAGTTACAAGTGAATCCCAAACTCATGCGTCTGCTATATCAACAAGTCCCATGCAATGGTTTTTTTTTTTTTCTTCAGGTTACTTGGGGTAAATAAACCAAAGCACTAAAGAGAACGCTAGAGAGAGAAAATGGTCTTAGATATGGCCATACATGTTGCTTTTATTTCCCAGAATTTTCCAAGCATATGTGCTTTTCTATGGTATTTATATTGGTCATAGGCTAATACTTCGGGATTATATAGCCCATAGAAAACATAATAATTCATACACATTGCAAGGAAAAATAATAATACAGACCATATAAAAACTCACAATGGGTCAAAATAAATATGTGGAAGCTCATAAACCTAGAACATTCAGCTTCTAGATATACCGTAGAACTTGCATCAAAATATATAAAGCACATATTGCAAATTGGAGAGACATATTACATGATCTTCAGGATCCAACATAGAGTTTGCACTTAGACAATATCCTACGATGGTTGCATGGCCGCACGAGCAGTAGCATGTGTTATCCCAAAGAAACAAAGTTGTCTCGGTGGTGGGTAGACACTACCCAAATTTAAGTCCACAATTTGCCGTTCAGCGGCGAACTCTTGGAACAATGATGGCTGCAACATTGAGTCATGTTGTGGCCTATGCTCTGTGGTCATGGCGGGTACAGTAGCTTCAGGCCACCTGTATTATGATGTAGGCGTACAGTTAGACCAGCTCAATAGCCACCGTTTCACAAAAAAAAATCATTAAGTTATTAATGCAGCAACACCTTTGTCATGCAAAAATAAGCCCCGAAGGGTTGCCATAATTACTGCAAGTCACAGTGGCTACAGGCCACTGAATCCAAATAATTTTAATGACCAAGTGATGGTAGCATCATGCCATTACGTATCATCTTAACGATTAGACAAAAAGGAGCATGCCAAGCAACAACTAGAAACCATTCTAGTGGCATGCAAAGGTCTAGTATGCTAGCAATAAAATAATTTATTGATTAAACAAGCTAGCGTAGAAAGAATAACTAGATAACAAATCTACTAGACAAATCTGCAGGATTATACAAAGTAGATTAAAAACAATATTCGTGAAGACATACCAAGTGCTACGTTGAGCAAGGTCAGCAGGCGTAGATGCTGCCCATGAGACGCTGAGTTGAGACCGAAGGTTGTTGCTAAATCTCTTCCAAGCACAGGGTTAATGATGTGATTTTCATGCGACGACGATCAGTCATTTGCCAAGACAATCGTGGCTTGCCCCCGTACGCACTTGTAGCTACGGCAAGTCGGCAACGCTGTGTGTGCACTTAAAGATCGGGAGCAACTCACCAGTGCAGCAAACATGGATTGGAAAAAAAAAATTGTGATTAGCCACAAATCAATCCAATGCAAAGAAATCAAAGGGAAAAAAAAAAAAACACATCCGACTTGCCTTTGCTCTCCGGGCAAACTACTAGAATTAATCTACCAGATTAAATTTAGTAGAACGATTGAGCAGAAAAAAAATGCAGACAAACCGTAGCGGCTCATATCACAGATCCATTCCAGGTGATGAACCGAACATCGTGTTCGTCATCGTAGGCGTCATTCACACACGACGGATTAACACGCTGCGTACGTACATGCACACAGCATGACTCGATCTGATCAACTAGTCGAGCGCGTGGATCCGGCCGTATCCGGTGTCTTGTCACGTCGAGATCCAGCGCCATGTTGGATGCGCCTCTCTCCCGCACCACAATAGAAGGATCGGCGAGTCAATGATTGAGCAGACCGACCGAGCGGAAATCAAGAGATCAATCTTTGATTAGTGACATCAAAACAAATTGATCTAAAATTGGAAAAAACAAAGGACAGCAAACTCAATTGAGAGCTGCTGATATGTACGAGATGCATAAACGCGTGTGCATGCATATGCATCCATGCGTGATTTGACCTGGACTCTGCAGTCCACGCGGTGGCTGATTTTTGCGCCGCCGCGCATGCCTATGCTTTGCGCCGCCGCGCAGGCGTATGCCTCAATTCGTTCCCGACGGATGGGGCGGTGCTCGAACGAAAAAAACAGTCGACGCACAGATCGGAAACAAAAGGGATGGATTCATGAGCGTCCATGGCAAACATAAATTGATCTAAACAATGGTTAAGAACGACTCACCCAGCGGTAGAGGTGCTGATAACGTGTTGAGAATTGACCTGTTCACGGATTACCAGATCCGTTTTCCCGTCCTGATTAAGAAAGAGACGTGTAGAAGTTGGAGATAGATCTCATTTACCTTGCACAATCCCAAAAAACACACGGGAGACACAGATGTATGAGGGAGAGTCATCTCTTCATTAGTCATGATAGGTACACACATAGTCCCTTTATATAGATGTAGCCATCAGGGTATATATGGTAGACTTCAGGGCCCATATGGTATAAGCCCATCATTTTCCTCTAATTGAGGAATTCTTAACACAATTAAGGATGTTCAGTAAGTCATTTTTTTCCTGTTATTCTTGGCTAAAACACTACCTTTTTTTTTTTTTTTTTTTTTTTTTTGCTCTAGGCCAAAACACTACCTTAGACCTGTATCAAACAATACGTTAAAACAACATGTTGCCTTCTATCAAAACTCAAGGCTTTCACGGTGGGGGTGCACGACTAATATAACCAAATGATAACATTCAATGAAAAGGAAAAAATATAACCAAGCTAACTATATTTTCTAAAAAGGCCATCTTAGGCCTACAAGTATATATAAACGAACTTAACCACTCCTCCAGCTGCAACCCTAACTCCACTCCTCCAGCCGCCTCCACTTTCTCTCCGCTTGCGTTCCTCCCTCTCTCACGCCCTCTCCCTCATACTCCCTCATCCCTCTCCCTCAACGCTGCAACCTCTTTCTCCCTCTCCCTCTTCACAACCGACATGCAAAGCGGCTTCTCTCCCTCTCCCTCCCCGGGGCGCTTCTCGCAAAAGTTGGCCTTCCCCTCACAAGGCAGATCCGGCAAGCACGCCCTCCCCACAACGATTTCGGTGACGCCGCCTTCCTCCACGGCAGATCCAGCGAGGGGACCCTCCCCGCGGTGGATCCAGCAACGACAACATGTCTCGCGGCGGTTCCGGCGAAGACGGCCTCCTCCGTGTAGATCCGGGGACGACGCCCTTCCCCACGGCAGATCCCGCGAGGACAACCTCCCCGCGTCATGGTTGGTGGTGGCGGGCATCGTGGTGGTGGTGGCGGATCTAGCGGTGCGGATGGATCCTCGGTGACGACGGGCGGGCCGGGCCGGATCTGCAATTCCTCGTCGTCGTTGGCGGCCAGGTCGGCTGGAGCTGGTCACGACGTCGCACGGCGGTGGAGGCGGCGTGGTCGTGGTCGCGACCCATGAAGGACGATGACCCTACACGTACGTCACATGGCTGCTGTCGGACAATGACGACTCCAGCTCCAGGTCCCTTCACCACATGGAGCGGCTCTAGCCCTCTGACGACTATTGGTCGCTCGGTCGCCGATAGGACTCTATCAACGATTGTTTATAGGGCCGTGTTGGCTATCGTCTGGCCATATGCTACGCCATGTGTCGTGCATCCTTTTCCTATTGATAACTGATGGATCTTGTGCCTGTTGTGTCCCATCCTGTCTCGTCCGTCTCCACACTTTGAATGTTGACATGATAGCTTCACGCTAGCTGTAGTCGCTACTACTACTCTACCACTTGAATCCGTGTGTTGCAGAGAAAGAATAAAATAAAATTTTCCAGTGTAAATATCAACATACTCACTTACTTTTCTAAAAAAAGTATAGATTTGTCCTTTAGCTCTAATTTGAGGTTTGGTTATAGTGTGCCAAACGAAAATAGTTCACTAAAAAATTCATTAGTTACACATGAAAGCTGGATGAAAATGTTTCTCAAAAAGTATTCATCCTTTTTATGTCTAATAGCAAAATATGCCTGTACGTTGCAACAAGACGTACAACAATTATAGGAATAACTTGAGATTAGTTGTGTTCCAATTCATTTTAGAATATTTGAATGCACACTTTTTTTGAGATTACACAATACAACATAGACGCCTTTTTTTAACACAATACAACGCACACTCACCCCACCCCTATGAACACATGTACGCGAGCCCTACCTCTATAAGCATCTTGGAAGGACTGGGGCCGGCAGATCTTGAAGTTCACGAGGTCACCACAGGCGCCTCGGGTGCCTCGCTATAGACGAGGACAAGACATCGCCTACCACTTAATGCACCTTCGAAGGACTGAGCCGACAGATCTTGAAGTTCATGAAGTCACCACAGTGTCTCGTGGATGAGGGGGCGTCACTCGACCATTTAATGCATAACACCGGAAAATCTTTGGAATAAATCTAGGAAAATGCGAGCACCAATGTCAAGTCGAGGACTTGAACCCTGGTGGGTAGGTTCCACCACGAGTAACCCAACCAACCACTTTTATTTATTTTATGATAACTTAAAAAGAGGTAAAGAAATAAGTTTTTTGAGTATGTGACATCGCAAATTTGCGACTTTGGACTTCTGCCACTAAAATTCGTGTAATCCGAAATATGCCATTATAATTCCGCAACTATTCGTTTGTTGCCCCATTCTACTTATTGCGCCTTGTTGGGGCCACTATATGATCTATGGGTACGTACACACATTTGGTGTGGACGAGCATGGCCCCTCTCGGCATAGAAGCCGCCACGGCTCCTCTCCATGAGTCGTCGCTGTCTCTTTTCCTTGCATCTCTCTTCTCCATCTCCGGGGCCACTATAAGATCCATGGGTACGTACACACATTTGGTGCGGATGAGCATGCCCCTCTCGGCGCATAGAAGCCGCCGCGGCTCCTCTCCGTGAGCCGTCGTTGTCTCTTTTCCTTGCATCTCTCTTCTCCATCTCCGATCAGTAGTAAGTTCTTGGATATGGCGGCATTTCACCGAACACCTTGCAGGCAGAGGAGGTGCTCACCAAGGGTGGAACTTCTCCTGGGCGAGATGACGCCTAGCGGCGAGCTCAACCTAGAGAAAACAGGGTAGGAGGACGCCACGCACGGAATCAGGCGAGAAACGCGACACAAAGTCGAAGAAACCCGATGCCGGGGTGGAGTCCACGGGCCACGAAGTCCACCGGCGCGCGCGGGAGTGTGCGAGATGGCGCGGCTTGCGCGAGGGCTGCGCGAGTAGTGAGGACGGGCGCGCATCGCTGAGACAATGGAGCAGCGGCCGAGTGGCGGCTTCGGGAGGGCGATGGCGCGACGGTCGAGGGCGGAGGCACGGCGTGCGGCGCCGACGGATTAAGGGAGAACGGACGGAAAAAAAAGTCTGGCTTCTAATGTGGACGGAGGGACATGCTCGCCCTTATGAAATTTGCCTATGAAAATTGCAAGAAGCGAGAGGTGCGAAATTGTAATGGCATATTTCGGATTACATGAATTGCGACGACACAACTCCGTAGTCAGAAATGTGATGACACGGAAAAAAAATAACCAAGGAATAACCGCACACTATCCTAACCTAGGGCCGCCGCCGCCAGCCTCACTCTTCAGTCTTCCCTCCCGACTCCGCCGCTAGCCTCACTCGTCCCTCCCGTCGCCGCCGCCGCCGCCGCCAGCCTCACTCGTCCCTCCCGACGCCGCCTAGGACTCCTGCGCCACCCTCCACCTCTCCCAGCGCCGGCCTCGCCGTTCCGTGCCGAGCGAGCCTCCTCTGCTCCTCCGGTGCCGGCATCTACGCTGGCCTCCTTGCCTCTCGCCGCGGCGGTCTTCTCACCCGGCCTCACCGCTTCCAGGGCCGGCCGTAGGACCTACCACCACCCGCCCGTCGCGGAGAGCAGCTACAGCCTAGTGCGCCTCGCTGCCGCCGTCGTGGCCTTCGCCGACGCAGCGGCCCTGGTGGGCTCCGATCTCGCCGACTTCGTCCAGTCCCGCAGCGTCAAGCATGCTTCCTTGATTTTTGACTCAGTATGTTTCTATTCGATTCAGTCTACTTGTCCATGCTGGTTTCGATTTGGTCCGTGTGGATTTCCAATTTTGTTGTCGGGCTTTCTGTTTCGTGGACGTGGGACTCCGCGAGCCGTGGCCTGAGATGAAATCGGTGATTAAGGCTGGACGGCTGAAATTTTGGCGTTTTAGTATTAGGTAGAGAAGAGATGTGTTGGCAGTCTAGTATTGCAATCTTCTAGTATTTATGTAAGACCCTATATTACAGTTGAACAATTTATATTGGTATTTATGCAAAATTCACTTAGGGTCTGTTTGGATCGTTGGAATTGAATTCATTGTAGTTTAGGCACATATTTGAGCTAGCTATATACGAGAGTGCAAACATAGCTTGGTTCAATTTAAGGTATTACGAAAATTTGATATATTATATTTTTAACTGAACTATTTACTGAGTTTTTGCATTAGATGTATTAGATTATACCATATTGGATAATATAGTTTTGGTTAGGCATACCCTGGATTTAAACCCTGCCCCCGCCCCCACTGTTTCTGCTCCCTCGCCACTTTCGCTCGCACGTAGGCGGCGGCAGTGGTGCTCAGGCTCAGTCTCAGCGACGGCGAGGAAATCTGAGGCTCGGCGGTGGCGTCAGTGGCTCTATCTCCTGCCGCTTGCCAGTTGCCTCGCGCCTTGCCTCCGGTCCTCGCACACTGGCCAGCGACCCTCGTCCGCGCCCTCCCGGTCCCTTCCTGCCTCCGGTGGACCGTCAATGGTGCCTGGACTTGGCGGCTTGTGCGTGCAGCAAGAAGCCAGCTGCCGCTGCTCCACCAAAGGCGATCGCTGCTTTGCGGCGCTTATGCCCCAAAGCAAAGCATTACCTGTTGGATTAGTGCTTCAGCATGCTGAAGCTTGCGCTTTGTGCCGCTTTTTGGAATGAAGTGGTACATAACTGGTATCTGCTTGTTTGTTGAGACCTCTTGTTTATTTATCCAATCTTCACATCAAATCAGTTCATCAAATGAGATATTGCGTGTAGTGTGTATTTATTTTCCTATTGGGTATTTCAAAACTGAATTGGTTCTGGTTGAGTGATCATACCTACTCACTCAAGTTTCATCAGTTTTGGATCTTAATATTGATATTACGTCTCTTTGACATGTTCCATTTTTTTAACAAGCAGATAGTATAATCTGATTTTGCCTGAGGACACATTTTAAGAACCAAAGTGTAGTCTACAATGGCAGATGCCAGCCCTAGAACAGAAACATCAACAGATGATAGTGACGACAATCACGAGGTAAGTCTGGTTGATCTTGATCTGTGGTGTTCAACGCCAAATACTATTTTCTGGCTATGTGATGTGACCCAATAATATTCCTAATGTATTGTGTGAATCATCATTAGTGATACCAAACATCACTTTCAGTTCAAAACCATATATGTAACAATGCTTCCATGTAGTTATGTGAAATCCACTATCACAGGTAAACGATTTCAGAAAGAGCAGCAGTAAAAGTCGAACAGGAGTTCAGGGCTCTTGAGTAAATGTGTATTACAAAACTTTGG
Source organism: Hyparrhenia diplandra (assembly GCA_015847255.1). Classification (NCBI taxonomy): domain Eukaryota; kingdom Viridiplantae; phylum Streptophyta; class Magnoliopsida; order Poales; family Poaceae; genus Hyparrhenia; species Hyparrhenia diplandra. Next base: position 212,844 of record JADLZK010007621.1, on the reverse strand, counting down.
GACTTAATATTCCCATAGCACTCTGCATGGACAAATAACATAATCCACAAAATTAGGGAGACCTGAAACTGAAACAACATCATAAACACTTGAATTTCTATATAGCCGGCAAAGTTCCATGTCACTGTTAAGTATTAGATTTGATCAGTAAAGAACATATTTTTTTTCTTAAAAATGAAATGACAGCTTTCCTTCTCTGTTTGAAGGAAAAAAAAAAACATAATTCTTGATGTGGGCCTTAAAACACATGTCCTTTTTTAAAAAAAAAAAAAAAATCCCAATCTTTTCCCCTTAAGCTTTTCATTCTTTCCAGTAGCTTTGTCTGATGGTAATATAGTATCACATGCATTATAAGCTGGTTTCATTATAACATTTACAGTTTTATAAGCTAACACAGTCAGTGAGTTCTGAATTTACCTCCAACATAGGTCCTCTGATTAGTTCATTTGGTAGTAGTTGATGCATGCAAAGACTATCAAAAAGCAGCCAAGGAACCTTGGGATGCAAAATCTAACATTTTGGTATTTCCAAGCATAGTTAATGGGAAGGGAGCTTAAAGCTTTTATTTTAAAGAGAAAATTGGTGTGATGGATAAACATTACCAGGTGTTGACTACTTGTGCTTTAAAAAGAAGTACAGGAAATACTTCTGATTTTTAAAGTAAAACCTTTGGAAAGAGGGGAAACTGTGATGTACAGATAGGAATGAATGAATCATGAGCTTGATGATTATGCTTTTCGTGGGCAGCTTGAACCAGGCTCAGGTGCTCTTGTTGCTGCTTCTGACTCCAGTGACAGATCCAAGGACAAACATGATGATCAAAAGGTGCATGTTTTGAAGTAGCACTCTTGTTTTCGTTTCATGTTTCTGCTGTTTCTTTCCTTATTATATTTTATTTTGTAGTCACTCGCGTCGTCTTGCTCAAAATCGTGAGGCTGCAAGGAAGAGCCGATTAAGGAAGAAGGTGTGTGGATTTAGTTTTTACATCCTCATACTTAAAAATAAACCAGTGCTTGTTTGGATGTTTGTTTTTAGTAGTCTTAAAGCAGTGCTTTTTATGTTTCTGTAGACCTTGTTATAGCAGTGCTTTTATGTTCAGGAATAAGGTTTTCTTTTCTTCAGGACCTGTTGCTGGTATCATCATACACAAAGTATGCATAATTTTTTTTTTGTCATTGTTGCTTGTATAAGTGCTTTACATTGAAAACTGTGCTTGCTAAAGGCTGGAATGTATATCCAGCAAAAGGGAAGTGTAAAAGTTGCTATCAGTTTACTTCCATATGGAGCTTTAGTTGAGTTCCATGGAAGTTACTGTTACTCTTATAAGCGTTAGCAGTTTGGGGAAACTTTAACTCTTCCATGTTCATTTTCAGTTCTCAGATCTGACTTTTTTTTTTTTTTTTCTGAGGGTTTGCTCTAGTGGATCTTTATATGATAAGTTCATGAATCTTACAGCAGGACTAGTAACTGGGGACAGATTCATCTCCTTAGCACATATCTCTTTATGCACCTTGCCATCTTAGTAATGGATGCATTCTGTTTGTGAAGATCCAGCCTACATGGGGGAGCTCTTGGGTTTGCACAATAGTCATAATTCAATAGCTGGCGGCTGCACCAGCAGCAAGCTGATGGAGCCATCTAGAATAAACTTCTATGTCAATAGAGAACATGTTTTATTCGTTCATTAAGTCATTATTGATGTTCTTGTGATGAATATTATTTGCTTTCTTTGATCATACACCACTGGTCTCAACCAATAACACAAACTCACTGCAAGTTCTGTTGTATTGTTATATCAGGTTCATATGCTCGCATGCTTGTTAACTCAAACTTGAATAATGAGAATCCGATCAACTGAACTAAGTAGTACAAATCAGTGCTGACTTACAGTTGTCATTATTAACTACTTTTGTTTTAAGATTTTGTAAGAGGATTGCACATGCAAGTGGCAAGTACCCTTTCCAGTTTCTGATGTGGATTGCTAATGGACATTGCTGTGGTATTCCTATAGGCATATGTTCAACAGCTGGAGAATAGCAGACTAAAACTTACCCAACTAGAGCAAGAGTTGCAACGAGCTCGTCAGCAGGTTAGTCCTATGGCATGTCACATTTTACAGCCCTGTGTCCTATTGACTAAATTGAAGTTTGCTGAAGATATTATCTCTCACAGGGCATTTTTATATCTAGTTCAGTTGATCAGTCACACTCCATGAGTGGAAATGGTAATCATTACTTCACATGCATAATGTTTGCTTGCTCATTAGTCATTTCCATAGAAGCAGTCAGTAATTCCTGTTTTTTATGGGGGAAATGTCTTTTCATACAGGGGCATTGGCCTTTGATATGGAGTATGCAAGGTGGTTGGAAGAGCACAATCGGCAAATTAGTGAACTAAGGGCTGGTGTCAGTGCTCATGCAAGTGATACTGATCTCCGCAGTGTTGTTGATAAGATCATGTCACACTATGATGAGATTTTCAAGCTCAAAGGAAATGCAGCCAAGGCAGATGTCTTTCACGTGTTATCAGGCATGTGGAAGACACCAGCAGAGAGGTGTTTCTTGTGGCTAGGAGGTTTCCGACCATCTGAGGTTTTAAAGGTGTGCAGAGTGTATTAGCCTTACAAATTACAATGTGTTTATTATCTTTTGGGCCCTCCTAGAGTAGCGCAACATGCTTTATATGAAGACATGGAATCTGTTCTCTTTTCAAGCATTGGTGATTTCATTGTTTAGGTCACTGATAAAATATATGCAAACTGCAGCTTCTTTCGACACAACTTGAACCTCTCACTGAGCAGCAGCTGTCAGGGATAGGCAACCTTCAGCAATCTTCACAGCAGGCTGAGGATGCTCTTTCACAAGGAATGGAGGCCCTTCAGCAATCCTTGGCTGAAACCTTGGCTGGGTCTCTTTCGTCTTCTGGATCAACAGGAAATGTGGCAAATTACATGGGTCAGATGGCCATGGCCATGGGAAAGCTCGAACGCTTGAGAATTTCCTTCGTCAGGTATTAACCCTCTTTTCCAAATGCCTTAACAGAATGCATATCTCTCTTTTCAGGGACAACTCTTTTAAGTTTGACCAGACACATAAAAAAGTACAAATATTTGTTTATGATGTGTAATAAGTGTCATTAGATTAAGCGAATATATTTTTTACAATAAATTTATTTGGGCCTACATGTGTTGATACTATTATATAAACCTAGTCGAACTTAAAAAGGTTTGATTCTCAAGAAGTGAGGTATGCATTCTTTTTGGAGATGGAGGAGCTAGAGAAGCAGAGAGCATGTGAATACGGTGCCTAAATCCTGCTTCTTTTTTCTTTGCTGTATGTATGTACCAAGGCTGACAACCTGCGGCTGCAGACCCTACAACAGATGCAAAGGATCCTGACCACTAGACAGTCAGCTCGGGCGCTGCTTGTGATAAGCGATTACTCTTCACGTCTCCGTGCCCTAAGCTCTCTCTGGCTTGCTCGGCCGAAGGAATAGCAAGAACATACAATTTGACTGCAATACTTTTCACATTTGGTTTTCAATGGTTATCTTATCAGGAGATTTAACAGGGCAGCGACAGAATTGATTGGGACATATCTGCACATACTGTAATCCGAATGGAAGAGGATGCTCATGTAGCTTAGGCTGCTTAGCCATGTAGTTAAGTGTTCAGTTGATGGTTCATGTTGTATTATTACCAACTGCTGTAAAATTCTCACTCTGTATGCCCCCTGATCTGCAGCGAATCATTAGAATACGCCTTGATGTTGATCTGTCGATTTTTGTTCACTCTGTCGGAACACTAGCATGTTTGGCAGTAACATCTCATATGGCTGATCCACCGCATTAAAAATTTGAGCGTATGATTATAATTGATCATTCAGCACCATTTTGTATGGTGGAACCATACCATTGACTTGTTCAATAGAATATGTTGTTTTGCCAAATTAGAATAGCAATCGGCATCTGTGGAACAGCAGAGAGATCCCTCCCATGTCACCTCGTTTAAATTTTGAGAAACGAGGATTATCAGGATTCGGGATCACCCGAGAGACGTGACAGAATGGAGGGAGCAGTGCTGGACTTACGTTTCACCACGTTCGCCCATTATGCATACTTTTCAGCTTCCTAGCGTTGAAATTCAGAGCGAAAATTGGCTCCACCATTGTGCCAAATATTGAAAAAGACATAAGAGCCTGACTTGTAAATATGAAAACCAACACCCTCTAGAATAGACTGAAAAAAAAATCTGGAAACACGACTGCCAATAGCGGTAACTGAAAGGCTGCAGGAGTACTACCTAACATTTTGCTTACAATAGGAGATGAGCAGAAAGAACTCCTTGGAAGAAAGAGCTGGTTCGAAACTGGTCGGCAAGTTGAAACGACGATGGAAGCACCTATACGCATTGTTTGATGTAGAGACTGAAATATTTTTAATATATTTTTTTTTTTTTTTTTTTTTTTTAAACGACGAGTCGTCAATTAAGACTTGTTCGGTTAGGGTGGGTTGAGCCCAATAATTATTCTAGATGATCAAAATTATACAAATTTGACAACAAATCCGGCGGCTAGGAACCGTTCTAGAATTATTCTAGATGATCAAAATTATACAAATTTGACAACAAATCCGGCGGCTAGGAACCGTTCTAGGTGTAGTTTAGGCGACTTCTAGGTGACCGTTCCTGATCAACCGAACAGCCCTTAGCGGATAGAGAATGTGATGATTAATCACAAATTTTACAATTCTTGGGTCTCCTATCACGTAAGATAACGACGTTTTGTCATTTACTAATGCCAATTGCCAAAGTTCAACCCTGCTATGCGGACTTGCTTGCGTTCTGTGAGGGGGAATCCAAACTGCATCATCAAATTTGCCAACCTACCTTTCCAAGTTCCAACCATGCGGCGATGAACTCTTCTCGTCTCAGATTTTGAATTTTGATGGAAACCTTCAGCTCCACAAGAACTTCCAAGCAACAACGATGCATCCCTCCCAGGTTGCTCATGTTGGCAATCCTGGTAACCTCCTTGCAGCAACTGACAACCGCCGTCGATGCCACCACCACCACCAGAGACTCCGATTGCCCGACGGCGACATGCGGCAACCTGACCATCACCTACCCGTTCACCCTGAGCGGCCGGAGCACGTCCTCCCGCGGCCCACCGGCGTTCCAGCTCACGTGCAACGACACCTCCGCGTCCGGCGCGTTCCTGGGCGGCAACTCGTACATGAGGGTCCTCGACATCGACTACGGCAGCCGCTCCTCGTGGCCGTGCACGTCCTCATGGCCGCCGACGCCGCTTGCACCGTCATCTTCAACGTGTCCTCCGCCTTCGCCATCACGGACAGGTTCACGATCAGCGCCAGCAACCGGGAGCTCTACATCATGTCCAGGTGCGGCGGGACGCTGCCGCCGGTCGGTGCCGTCCCCGTGACCAACTGTAGCAGCAACAGCAGCCGCACGTTCGCGTACCTTGGCGGAGGTTACGGCACGGGCAGGCCGCCGGCGAACGACGGGCGATGCGAGCTCGCGGTGTTCCCCGTGCTCGGGTCGGAGGCGGATGGCGCGACGTCTGCCAGCTACCGACGGCTCATAAGGGGCGGGTTCCGGCTGGAGTGGGAACCTGTCGGTGACTGCAACGCCTGCAGAGAGCGGCGGCCGGTGCCGCTACGATGCCAGCACGTCGGCGTTCGCGTGCCTTTGCTCGGACGGGAGCTTGCGTTCGTCGACATGCGGTGAACTAGGAATTAATATACACTCAGAAAGAGCATACTGCAAAAGAGAGTTGATTCAGAATCTTATATTCTCAGCATGACTTTTTACTGAATTGTGAATTTTTCATGCAGATGGAAAGCACACGCGCAAGTTAATTCTGATTGGTAAGAATATTGCTGCATCATACGGAGTATATAATCTATAATCAAATGTATATGATCTAGTGGCTTCATGCTCAGTTGGTCTGTTTTTTGCTGAATTTTCAGTGTCGATGTCTGTCATGGCTACTACCTTGGTTTTCATTTGTCTAGCTTGGCTAATTTACCGTCGGAAGCAAAAATTCAGATCAGGTTTCTGGCGAGCCTACTCTGCCGACAAATCAAATGAAGAAGAAGTACTAAAAAGGTGCGGTTCTCTTGCTCCACAAAGGTACAAGTACTCAGAGCTTAAGAAAATAACCAAATCTTTCAAGGAAAAGCTAGGAGAAGGAGGTTATGGAGTGGTATTTAAGGGAAGCCTTCGAGATGGCCGAATTGTTGCTGTGAAGCTCTTAAAAGGTTCCAAAGGCAATGGGGACGACTTTGTAAACGAAGTTATGAGCATCAGTCAGACATCTCATGTAAACATTGTTAACCTACTTGGATATTGTTTAGAAGGATCAAAACGGGCGCTTGTCTACGAGTACATGCCCAATGGTTCTTTGGAGAAGTATATTTATTCAGATCTAGTTATTGGATGGGAAATGTTGCTCAAAATCGCCATCGGTATTGCACGAGGATTGGAGTATTTACACCAAGGGTGCAACACGCGCATAATCCATTTCGACATCAAACCTCACAACATCCTTCTGGACAATGAATTCTGTCCAAAGATTTCAGATTTCGGTCTGGCAAAGCTATGCCGTCTCAATGGAAGCATCCTTTCGACGGCGGAAGCAAGAGGGACTATTGGTTTCATTGCACCAGAAGTGTTCTCTAGAGCTTTTGGGGCTGTCTCGACAAAGTCAGATGTTTATAGCTACGGAATGATGCTCCTGGAAATGGTCCGGGGGAAAACCAACATGAAAGGATCTGCTGACAACTCAAGTGAAGCATTTTTTCCACAATTGCTTTACGATCATCTCGAGGGGGACATAAAGGATTGCCAAGTTGCACATGGAACTGAAGAGATTGCAAGGAAACTTATCTCAGTTGGCTTATATTGCATACAAATGGCACCTGATGACCGCCCTTCCATGAGCAGAGTCATAGAGATGTTGGAGAAGAGCGCCAGCGAGTTCGAGATGCCACCGAAGCCATTCCTCTGCTCCCCATTGCAGTCAGCAAATGCTTCATCCGTTACAACAGTCATGGTATCGATGTCGACTTCGTGATGATATGGTTGTTGTGGCATAAAATTGACAGCAGGATAGTTCTACTTCTCTTTATTACTTTGTTGTGTGTGCTGTGGTGGATATGTGTAACTTTTCATAGTTGTTTTTAATGAAAATTGACAACAGTCATGTAAACATATTTTATAGTATACCGTTTAATTCTTAAATGTTAACAAATTTCTCTATAGTTTTGATCAAAATTTAAATAGTTTGACTTGAGACAAAACCTAAAGTTTTTTTTGACTAGCAACAAACATTAACACACATGAACACTTAAAGATGCAACCGACGTGATCACTTCTCCATTTACACTGAGAGCTAGGAGGAAAAAGCCTCGCTCTTCTCAGATTCTCACGGTTCCTCAGCTCGACCAAAAGTAGGCCTACACTCAACTCGGTCGTGCCTCTTGCTGTGCTCCATCGCGTGCCACGCACGCCACGGTCTGCTGAAGAGACAAACATTTGTCACCGTATCACAGTGCTCCTTCTAGACGTTCCCCTAATGACTAAACCTGCAGGATAGTTCCCGCTGTTCGCCGGGCCACCACGCTACAATTTCTTGAGACCATTCAGCTACTACTGGTGTGCAGTCAGGTCACCGAGTTTGACCTGACCCTGGCGTGTTTGTTGGTCAAAGATTCCATGGAGTTGATGATTAAAATTGCACAACAACAACTAACATCTTGTCTCGCGTTGGGCGGATTACCATGACTTCAGATTACTGTTATGCCACGACCGAAGAACAACTTTTGGCGGCATCATTTTTTTTTCAACAGAAATCTTTGTTGTCGTCTCTTGGTGAGCTTTTGATGGTCACCACATACGTCCTTGTCAGCAACCTCGACACCCTCTATCCACTGTTAGATTGATCTCCACCAATTGGCTCGGCGTCGATCGGGACGTCCAGCCCAATAAACGGCTGGTGGGCCCCTATCGTGCAACGCCATAAATAGGATGTGGGGACCACGACACATAGTATGAGGTTCTACGACGGCCGCTGTGACAGAGCCGACCAATTTATAAGAAATCAAGTATAATTACGCAATCACCGGTACAACGCAGTTCTACACTTGAGTCCATATAAACCCGATATTCCGAAATCTCGTGAGTGATTTCAAACTCATCAACAACACAACAGGATCGTTGAGCTCGGTAGTAAAATCCGCGGGTATTTCAAACCAATTTCGATATATTAAACATTAGAGTGCGGAGTATAATTTATTACAAACTCAGGTTCAAGTGCGGAAGCGATAGTTTCAAAACCAAATAGTCTTTTAGCGAAAACAAATATAAGATAGTGCCGGAGGTAGTCATCCCTCAGAAAAGCATGAGACGGGGATATAGAATTGCCTTGCCCCGCCTTACTCTTCATCAACGAGGAACAGACAAGTCTTACAATAACCATGGTACACATGCTCACCTGCAACAACGGAATAAAACCACGAAAGTACGAAATACTCGGCTAGACTTACCTGTCCCAAAATAAATAAAAAGACTCCAAGGATCATGCTAGGCTTTATGCTGGGGTTTAGCTGACTCACCTTAAGTTTACAAGAAATAAAGTTGTTTAGTGAGCCTACTCATACTACTTGAAATTTTCCAAGTTAAAAGGTTACTTAATTAATTACATAACATAGATCCTGTATAGTCAAGATTAATAATTGCTCAAGAGAATAAATAACGAAGATAAGTAACTTGATCGAAATTATATCAGCTGCAACATGATAATAACATATATTGTAGTAATTAGACTACATTGCCGTGGAAGCATCCCTGTTCTCACTATCCGGGAGAGATGGCGATTGAATCGATTGCAAACCGGTGGCGAATACCCCCGCCATAAACCAAGTCTACTTTGCAAAGCGGACCCGATCACTCCCAAGGCGTTAGGGGCGTAAAGTCTCGGTCCTGCCGGCTACCCCTGAAAGGTCCTAATGGCTAGAGGGGGTGAATAGCCTATTAAAAATTCTTGCAACAACACTAAGCACCGGATTAGTAAATAAGATGGCGAAACTAAATAAAGCGGTTACTTTCTGAGCTATCTATGCAAGCCACAAGCAAGAGATGATAATTCTAATGTCTCTAAGATCACTCAAGGGCTAAGTCGCTAGTTTACTCCTAGGTGAACAAGCAATTCTAACTAGATTACTAACTAGGAGTTAAACAAGACTAAGCAAGCTACACTAGCTACCAACTAAGCACCCTAACAAGATATGCTACTAAGTAATGCAAAGAGGTGCTAGAATACAATACCACCGGTGTAGTGTCGAGGTTGAAGCCAATCACCGTGTACAAGAAATCTCCAACGAGCTAGCACACAAGACCGCGATGATTTTTTCACCGAGGTTCACGTGCTTGCCGGCACACTAAGTCCCCCGTTGTGGCGACACACTCACTTGACGTATGCTAAGCTTAATGGCCGGTGCCAAATCCCCTATGGGAGCTCAAGCAAACGATCACAAGAGAGGGTCCAACAAGCCCGCGAGCAATCCACTAGTGCTCCTTTCGCGAATCTCCCAGGGGGTAAGAACGACCCCTCACAATCACCACCGGTGTGGCCTCAAACAAGCTCCACTTGAGCTCAACACCGCCTCTTGCTCCAAGCCGCTAGGGAACCGGGCAAATTCCCAAGAGAAACAAGAATCCGCGGCTTCTCCAAGAATGAAGTGCTCTAGATGCAACCAAGCAATGCAATGCACTTCTATCACTCTCAATCTCACCAAGAATTCGAGTTAGTGTTGGGGAGATGAGTGGAGGAGGAGTATCAAATGCTCACTAGCAAGTTGGAAGCTTCAAATGTGCAAGAGAGGTCCCAAAGAACCAGCCAACCAAGTATATATAGGGCTCCTCTCGAAATGGAGCCGTTACTCTAAAAAATTTGCTCTCTGCAAGAGGCCGGACGCACCGACGGAACCACCAGTGGGTCCGGTCGAGGGTCGGTCGGTCTTCGTCGCTACCGACAAGCGATGGGCCCACGGTGGCCCTTCTTCCGCTAGCGTCCGTCCAGGGGTTCCGGTCAACACCGGAAGCGTCCGTCCGCTTTCCGGTCGGTGCGTCGCCAAAAACGGCTGCAGAGCTCTGCCAGGGCCTTGGACCGAGCCAACCGCCGGCCGGTCGCGTCGATCAAAGCCGAAGCGCGTCCGGTCACCCCCAAACGACTTCATCTTCATCTTTTTCTTTGCTCTTTGCTTCAAACTTGCTTCGCCTCTTGCCATGGGTTGCCAACACGTCAAAGATGAACACGTTATCACCAATGTTAGCACGCCGATAGGTTAGGCAAGATCGAAGTTAGTGCTCTCATTGTCCTAAATGCAATATGCAAGTCAATTGGACCTAGAAGCACTTCACCAAAGGATTGTCGCGGCATTCCCTCTTGATAGTCGGCTATCTATCCTATAATGTGATTACACGCTCTATCGTGTCTTGATCACCGAAAGAAAAACCCTATCAAGATACCTTTGCCTTGATCTCTCGAGTTCCTCTCAAGCCGATCATCGAGCTTGACGATCCATCATGTCCACCATCATCGTCCATGTTCATGATCATCATGCTCCTTGTCATCCTTCTAATCCTATCTCAAGTCATACACTTAGAGCAAGGATTAGTCCACAAGTGTGTCATCAATTTCCAAAAGCAAACATGAGATTTCAATCTCCCCTTTTTGGTAATTGATGACAACCAAATTCACAAAGATATGAAATAAAATTCAATTGAACTTAAATTGCTTGTCCATAGCATTTTGATCATTAATCAAGGATTGGACAAACATTTCAAGGTTCGGTTTGGTAGTAGTAGCTCCCCTACATATGTGCTTCCATGTGTTTGGATCAATTTGGCACATATGTATGGAAAGAAAATTTGAGGAGAGATACTATTACCAAAAAAGAGATGCTAAGGTTCTAGAATTCGACCTTTGAAGCGTGAAACCATCGGAGTCCTTAGCATCAATGTAACTAGACAATCATCAAAACTCAACATACCCCATGAGATCAACATTATAGGCTAAAATGTGAGCTTTGTCTAGATACATGCTATGCATGCTAGTTGATCAATACATCAATCAATTTTCAAAGACTAGCATACACCAAGCAAACATGTATATTGAATTTAAATTGCCAATGCAACATTTCATTATGATCATGCACATATACAAATACACAAATAGTCTATGAGCTTGCTCCCCCTATTTGTGTGATCCTTTCTAACATCTTTGTGACTTATTTCTCCCCCTTTGTCAACAATCACCAAAAAGGTGTAAATGAGAGAAATCAAATCAATCAAAGTATCACATGTGGTCTCATCTAGATCACTTGCCTTTTCATGTATTCAAGTTTGAACCAAGGACAAGCTTCTTCACACCTCATTTGCATAAGGGTTATCTTGCACCATGTTAGAATACACATCAATAGCTCATTTTCTAGAGTTGACACTAGGATTGCAAGCACATAAACATGTCATATGCCACCACTAGTTCATAGAACCAATCAAAGCAATAGTGGTGCCACACATACATTGAAATCATTTGATTTTCCATGAATGAGCCTATAAAGCATGCATGGTGGCTAGATGCACTAACAAGTCCTTAGCTATATATGAATGCCATGTCAATCAACTTTTACCTTGGGTTTGTCGAAGGAGAGGCATGTCATATAAGTGGGGTGCATCAACTCAAGTTGGAGAAGTCAATAATGTTCAATTCTCCCTTTAGCATGCAAAACCTCTTCTCATCAAGTGGCTTGGTGAATATGTCGGCTAGTTGATCTTCGGTGCCAATGCCCATGATACAAATGTCACCCTTTTGTGGATGATCTCTTATGAAGTGGTGTCTAATGTCAATGTGCTTTGTTCTTGGATGTTGAACCGATTTTGAGTCATCTTCCTTGAACTTTCATTGTCATAATACAATGGAACCTTATCAAATTTGAATCCAAAATCCCTCAAGGTTGACCTCATCCAAAGCAATTGAGTGCAACAACTTTCCGCACTAATGTATTCGGCTTCGGCGGTTGAGAGAGCAACACTATTTTGCTTCTTCGAAGACCATGATACTAGTGACCTTCCAAAGAATTGACATGTGCCACTTGTGTTCATTCTATTGATCTTGCACCCTCCATAGTCGGAATCCGAATATCCAATCAAATCAAACTTGGATCCTTTTGGATACCATAGTCCAACATCTTGTGTGCCCTTCAAGTACCTCACAATTCTCTTTGTTGCTTTGAGGTGACTTTCTCTTGGATCGGATTGATATCTAGCACACATGCCCACACTAAATGCAATATCCGGTCTTGATGCGGTTGCATAGAGCAAACTACCAATCATAGACCGATACTTCTTTTGTTCAACCATGTTGCCACTAGGGTCGGGGTCTAAGCTTCCATTTGTTCCCATTGGTGTGGACATTGACTTGACATCTTGAAGATCAAACTTCTTGATCATATCCTTGATGTACTTGCCTTGACTAATGAATATGTCATTCTTCAATTGCTTGATTTGGAGACCAAGAAAGAATGTGAGCTCTTCAAGCATTGACATCTCAAACTCATTGGTCATCATCTTTGCAAACTCTTCACAAAACTCTTGATTGGTTAACCCGAAGATAATGTCATCCACATAGATTTGCAACACAAACAAGTCTTTACCAATCTTCTTGGTGAAGAGAGTGGTGTCCACCTTGCCCATCTTGAACCCTTTAGAGAGGAGAAAATCTCTCAACCTCTCATACCATGCTCTTGGTGCTTGCTTCAAACCATACAATGCTTTCTTCAACTTGTAGACATGGTTGGAATACTTCTCATCTTCAAAGCCCGGTGGTTGCTCCACATACACCAACTCATTTATAAAACCATTCAAGAATACACTCTTCACATCCATTTGATAGAGCTTGATGTCATGAGCATATGCATAAGCAAGCAAGATTCTAATTGCTTCAAGTCTAGCAACCGGTGCATAAGTCTCTCCAAAGTCAAGACCCTCTACTTGAGTGTACCCTTGAGCTACTAGCCTTGCCTTGTTTCTCACAACAATTCCATCTTTATCTTGCTTGTTCTTGAAGACCCACTTGGTTCCAATCACATTATAGTCCTTTGGCCTTTCCACCAATTCTCATACATCATTTCTCTTGAAGTTGTTCAACTCTTCATGCATAGCATTGATCCAATCTTCCTTCTTGAGTGCATTTTTAATGTTCTCCGGTTCTTCTTGTGCTATAAAAGCATGGTGAGCACAAAAAGATGTTAATCTTCTTCTAGTAACCACTCCACTATTGATGTCACTAACAATTTAATCAATTGGGTGATCCCTTGCAATGTTGGATGGTTGCATCACTTGTACTTGATGACTAGGATGAGGAGATGGACTAGCTTGTTGCTCTTGGTCTTCATCTTGAGTACCACTAGTGCTTGCTTCATTTGCATTGATCTCAATGGTAGTGGTAGGCAATGGGGTGTCATCATCATCATCAACTTGCCTTGGTCGAATGTCACCAATATCCATGTTTCTCATGACACTCTCCAAGTTGGAACCACGCACATCATCATGATTTTTAACTTCATTTTGAGAGCCTTGGGTTTCATCAAATTTAACATCATGAACTTCTTCAAGCTTGCCACTACCCAAGTTCCAAACTCTATATGCTTTGCTTGTGATTGAGTATCTAACTAGGAATCCTTCATCACATTTCTTGTCAAACTTGCCCAATCTTGTGCCTTTCTTGAGAATGTAGCATTTGCATCCAAAGACTCTAAGGTAACCAATGTTGGGCTTCCTTCCATTGAGCAACTCATATGGTGTCTTGCCAAGCATCCCATGGCAATAGAGACGGTTGCTACAATAGCAAGCCGTGTTGATTGCTTCGGCCCAAAAGGAATGGCTAACATTGTACTCACTAAGCATTGATCTTGCCATTTCAATCAAGGTTCTATTCTTTCTCTCAACTACACCATTTGATTAAGGAGTATAGGTTGGTGAGAATTGATGTCCAATTCCAAGCTCATCACACAACTCTTCAATTCTTGTGTTCTTGAATTCACTTCCATTATCACTTCTAATCTTCTTGATGGATGTCTCAAATTCATTTTGAACCCTCTTGACAAATGTCTTGAAAAGCTCAAACACATCATTCTTGTCATGCAAAAAGAACACCCATGTGTATCTAGTGTAGTCATCAACTATGACAAAACCATACTTGTTGCCACCAATGCTAGAGTATGATGTTGGCCCAAACAAGTCCATGTGTAGCAACTCAAATGCCTTGCTTGTACTCATTGTGCTCTTGGTTGGATGTGCATTGCCATGTTGCTTGCCGGCTGGACATGCTCCACAAGGTTTGTCCTTCTCAAACTTCATATCATCCAAGCCTCTAACCAAGTCATGCTTCATCAACTTGTTCAATTGCTTCATTCCAACATGACCAAGCCTTCTATGCCACAACCACCCTTTGCTAGCCTTTGAGAGTAAACATGTTGTCAACTTGGCTTCTTTTGACTTGAAATCAATAAGGTAGAGATCACCATATCTAAATCCCTTGAAGATCATATTGGCACCATCACCACTAACCACTTCAACTTCTTGACTTGTGAATATACATTTGTAGCCATGATCACAAAGTTGAGAGACCGACAATAGGTTGTAATCAAGATGGTCAACTAGCAACACTTTTGATAAGCTCTTCTCTTGAGTGATAGCAATCTTGCCTAGCCCCAACACATTGCCTTTCTTGTCATTGCCAAAAGTGATTGACTCATACTCATCAATGCCCTTGATGCTAATAGTCTTGAACATATGTGAATCCCCGGTCATGTGTTGAGTGCACCCACTATCCATTATCCAATGCTCTCCTCCGGCACGGTAATTGACCTACAAAATAAGATCAATTCTTCTTAGGTACCCAATGTTGCTTGGGTCCTTCAAGGTTAGCCACCAAGGCCTTTGGTACCCAAATGGCTTTCTTCTTTGAGCCCATCCATAGTGTACCAATTGTCACACCCTATTTCTGAGGTTCCTTAATCACATGTATTTGCGCCAGGATCACACACAAATACGCCTAATTAAGTGTAGATATGATATCAAAACTATACTTTTATTGCTATTGAGAAAAAATATGATACATGGTTTGGGTTTACAGGACTCGGCCATAGGCCTACTATTATAAACCTATCAGAGATCCTACGCAGCACCTATAACAGGACTCCATTCCTACAGGCAAGCTTGGAGTGCGGACAAACCCTTGGACTTACTCCTAGTGCACGATCCTATGATTCGGTCACACATCCTCACATAGCTCCTTCATGAGCGCCTCCGTCTTCGAGGGTCCTTCTTGTGATCCTATCCTCGTGTCGTTCTTCGTAGCTCAATTTCCTTGGATACACTCCTACAGCTGACATTCTAAAAATAGAAAAGAGGGGTGAGTACTTTCGTACTCAGCAAGTCCAAACCAGGGGTTGGTAATTATTAAGGGTTGGGCCCTAGCAGAGTCTCTAAAACTGCTCTCGCTAGTTCCCGAGTTAATTATTATCCAAGCTCAAGGTAACGAGTCACATACCAGATTGTGTTTCTAATCATAGATGTTCCGGCCTAGCATTTGCCCATTCCAAGGACGTGGCTATTCAAATAGATTTAAATAACTCTGCAGAGGTTGTACAAATTTCCCCACACGATAGGCACTGCCCTTACCACCGCGACTTGGCTTAGACAGGCCTAACGAGATTCCATACCCGCTTGGATGCCTCCTAGGTATATTGGTACAATCCTCACCACGACTTCTCGGGGGTTGGAAATGGGAAGATCACTTAGCATCCCATTAGCACATAGCATCGCTGAAGATCACTTAGCATCCGCCAACTCATAAGTTTGTATACAATATCAAAGCGCCAATTGTTTTACGTGGAGGATCACATAGCAACCACGCCAACCCCGACCTCGGAAGATCACATAGCATCCGAAGTCAGCTCCCGATAGATCGTTCGCCTACTCCGGCCACCTTGGATCCAACTATACCTCAACCCAACGGGGTGTGAAATCAAGCCGCCCCATCTCGGCGTGGGTCAGTATCTGAAATATCGCACTAGGTAGAAAGTCTATGAACCGTCCTTAGGGAGGCGAGCATCTCTCCGCGGATTCATCCCCGATTGAATAGTTCACCTCCATGTAGACTATCACCACTCACCTTTTTGTTGGAGGGTTCACATTATTTCTTAAGTCATATTATCGACAAAGCCTGGCGAAGCCTCACGCACATAGCCCATGAGTACTCCCGCACGGCTTGCCCCGGTTATACTTATCTTAACATCTTTTTAAACATTATAGTAATTAGGTCAAGTTAAGGGGGGGGGTAAGGACTTGCCTCTATCCGCTGAAGGGTATATCCAAGGTTCTTGTCTTGTGTGCTCCCTATATGTCGTGGCGTAGCGATGCTCCTAGATTCATCGGGTGGCCTCCGTTTTTGACAAACATAAAACACAATCATAGCAATAAGAGCAAACAACGTTCCTATGCGGGTTAGCTCTGGGGAAGGATGGATAGATTACTATCTACTTCCTATCATTATTCTGTAGGTTTGAAGTATGATAGGAGAGAGAGAGAGAATCCACCCATCGATGGGGTTCCTATGGGCTGGGTTTGCGAGGTATGGATGCCGGATGGAGAACCAAATCATGTCGCTAATGTTCACTGCCATGTGAACCTGAAGGACATGATGGGGTTGGTTTCCTATAGGTCCGTACGGGGTTAGCGTCACATATGCTCTTGCATATGTATGTGCCTAGGGTTAGCGAAAAGGGAGGGACCTAATCTAGGGTTAGCCACACATACGCGTATACCCGTACGTCGGGCAAATGTCATGTGTGTAGGGGGCATGTATACTAGAGTGTGTGTCTCAGAGTACACATACACAAGTATACGGCTAGGTTAGGGGGTTAGCCATGCGTAGATATGGTCGCTAGGTATATATGTATATTTATTTATACCACTCTATACATTTATATACATATATAACCTATCGTGTATATCTAGCATGTGGACAACTACGTGTATGTATATTCGAGTATTCATGTACATGAGAGTGTACACGCATACAAAAATATACGGTGCAAGGTGTGCGTTAGCGGAAAGGGGTAAACTAGGGTTTACGTTAACTACGGTCTTGCGATTAAATATAAATAAAGGGCACAACATAAATTAGAATTTAAATGGGCATCAAATATTAGGACAAGGGTATGAATAAATAGAGTATGATTTTAGAAGAATTATGGAAGTTGAACGGAGGTATTTGGAGTTAAGACGGAGGAGTTATGAATTTCCAAAGGTTTAATCAAGATTTTATAAATGAATTAAACCTTTGGAAATAATTCTGGAATTTTTGGAATGTTGAAACTGGAATGTGAAAGGTTGGGTAGGGTCTGGGGTGTACCTAGTTTATTTAGGAATTTTCTAGGATTTTTCTGGTGACTGGAAAATGGACTTTCATTCTTCTGCGTACAATCGCCGGGTACGCATAGCAATTAATCGTAGGCTGACGCGTGGGGTCCAGTGCACAGTCGGATTGACTAGTCAGCAGGCCCACGGCTCGTGAGCCGATCTGGTGGACCGTGCCTCCTCCTGCCTTTGGTCCATGTGGACCGTGTGTATGGAAAGAGGAGGGAAAAGGGATAAGGATTGGGATGGCTTCACGGGATGGTCACGGTGGACTTCGTCGTCCTCGTTCACCCGTTCGTTCTTCCCTTGCCGCACAAGAGTAGCAAAACAGAGGGAGGGGGGAAGGATGGCCGGCGGCGGGTGGAGCTCCGGCGAGTGGATGGCTGGTGGCGCGGTGGGAATGGGCGGCGGCAGTGGTCGCTGTGCGGAGGGATGCAGGGTGAGCACGGCAGCGTGCGGGGCAGCAGCGACGTCGCGGCGGCGGGGAACGCGGCCACGGCGAGCGGCTGGTGGCGGATGTGGGCAGCGGCGCGATGGCTTGGTGGTGAGCCTGGCGAGGTGAGGAGCAGTGGCTAGTGCGGCGGTGGTGAGCTGCGGCGTGAGCATGTCCGTGTGCGGCGCGCCAGGCGTGGCCGCGGCGTCATGAGCGCGGTTTGCAGCGAGCAAGGCGGCAAGGGGAGGTGGAGCTCCAGCGTGGCAACCGAGCGCGGCGGCGGGCGAAGGGCGAGCGTGGCGACGTCGTCGTCTTCGTCCTCGACGCAGCATCCGGAGGGGATGGCAGCGACGAGCTTCAGTTGGCCGGCGGCGGCACGAAGGGAGGCAGGGCGCCGTGCACCCATGCAGGCCTCGGCCTCGGTCGTCCCGGCGCTGAGCTCGGTGTGGCCGGCTTCGTGGTCTGGGAAGGGCTATTTATAGGCGGGGCGGAGGAGGGCTCGCCGGAGATATTTTCCGGCAGCCATGGATGAGCTGTCCGCGTGCTGCTGTGGCCTCGTCGCCGGTCACAGCGAACGTCGGCGCGTGACGACGACGGAGGAGGGGGCGGGATGTGAGCTGGCTGTTGTGGTGCGTCGTCCGCTTCTTCCGACATGGTCGTCCCGTCCGCTGTAGGGAGGTCTTCGGCGCTGTGACGCCCGTGCAGCTCGTGGGGAAAAGGGGGGAGGTTGGAGGTGGAAGAAGGGGATGACAGAGGGTGCTGGCATGATGGGACGGGTCGTGGAGCAGTGTCATTGATGGCGGCTGCGACGGTGAGCTGGCGAGCTGGCATCCTGGCAGGGTCAGCGTGGCCACTGTGGCGGCACAGTGAGGGCGACGCGGTGCCTACGCGGTGGGGATATTTTCCCCGTGCTGCTCGTGATGAAGGGGAGGTAGGAGATGAGTATGACAAGTGGGGCCCGATGTCATACAGAGAAGGGAGAAGGAAGCTGGGCTGCAGCTGTGCTAGGGCTGCTGCTGGGCTTTGCGTGCGATGGGCCAGAGGAGGTTGTGGCCGTGGGCTAGGAAGGAGAGGAGTGGGATTCGGCCTGAGTGCCATTTCCCTTTTCTTCTATTTTTCTTTTTCCATTTCCCATTTGTAATATATTTATATATATACACACGCATATACTTGTATAAGTATTTACGTGTGCACATATATATGTGGCCATGCCCTTATAATTTATGTATCTACATCGGAATGCACATACACGTATGTATCATGTGTATCCGTATATTTTCCATATATTATTAGTTATAAGAGATGGCTCTTCTATTTTCCAGAAAAATAAACTAGGACTCGGAGGACTTGGTATTTGGAAAAGTGGCATTTGGGATTGATGTAGATACGGTGGTTGGTAATTCACGTGGAAAGAGTCGACGGATAATATTTGGTGGAGGATGATTAAAGGAGAAATTATTTGATGGGGTGTCAAGGAGATATTATATATTTGGTGAAAAGATCAAGGAGGGGGTATATGGTGGAGATGGTCAAGGATGTGATGACAAGGAAAGGTCGAGGGAGAAGGGTGATCAAGGAATATATTATTCGATGCCAAAATAAACTCTAGCGAGACAAACATTCATTCAAGCATTCAAACATAAACCCTAAATAATTCTATATGGTGAGTTGAATGCATGGTTTTCAAAACGACTTTTGGGTTGTGCGAAAGATAAATCATGTTTTAGTTGGTAATTAGAAAAGTTCAAATTTTTAGTGAATTTTAAAATGATGCAAAAATACGGGTGTTACACCAATGTACCTAGCACTAACACCATTGTTCTTCTTCACAAGCATATATGAATTATCAAGCTTGATGGAAGAAACATTGGTCCTCTTGTTCATGCACTTTTGCTCCACATGACCAACTTGCTTGCAAGCTTTGCAATAGCTACCATTGCTTTTCACAAAACGAGTTTTGTGAGTCACATAGGCGGCCTTGCCTTTCTTGGGGATATAGCCTAAGCCCTCCTTGTATAAGGATGCCCTTTGGCTACCCAAGCACATAAGCAAGCGGTCCTCACCACCATAAGCCTTAGCCAAGGTGTGATTGAGCTCCTTTACTTCCCTTTTAAACATGCATTCTCATGAATAAGTATAGAGTTGTCATTATCTTCACTAGTGATGGATATGCTAGTGATAGAGCTAGTGGAGGTCTCACACTTGGGGTTGATTCATCAACAAGAATATCACACATGATGCTAGCATTGCATGTATCAACATTCTCAACAACTAAGCACAACTTGTGCTCTTCAAGTAGAGAGGAGTGAGCTTTCTCTAGCTTAGAATGAGATTTCTCAACACTACAAGAATACTGATTTTTTATGACAAAACGATCTCATGACGGGGCCTAAAATCGTCATATAATGTACCCTAATATGACGAAAACCTCGATGTCGCCACAAAATTACGTGCACTATCACTATTTGTGACGGGAAGACTTTTGGTCGTCACATAAGAGTGCACTATATATGATGACGGCGTTTGCTTTTGTCACGAGAATATGATTGCCGTGAGCGGCTGTTTTTTGTGACACCACGTGATGGGTTTTTGTGACTTAGTCAAACTGTCATTGAAATAAATCCTATAAAAAAACTTGAAAAAACATGAGGCACATAGGGACCGAGAGCTCTTGTACAAAAATGCTAAGTTAAACCACCACGCCATGGCATGTTTTGTGATACAAGTGGCTATTTTTTCATTATGAATCATATACGCGTAGACGTTCCAAGTACAAAAGAGAAATCGGTCTTGTTCGGTCCTTGTTTGTCGCGTGTTCTTGATGAAGGATCGATTTCTCTTTTTTCCTCGATTAAAACTTGTAACTAGTCGCTTTCTCCCTCATACCTAACTCCAAATGAGGTGATTCTTTTTCCTAAATTTTTCTAAAATCATGCTACATCATGTTATGGTGTTGGATTCGGTCACCTCTTCATGAGCCAAAATTTGAGCAATTCAAGTTTTGAATTGAACTTTGACTTGGTCAAAATGCGGTCAAACGGAACACCTAAATGAACTCGATTGAAAATCTTTTGAACACGACAGTTTCATAACTCATCGAGACCAACAAAGTATATTGAACTGCATACACATAGCTACTAAACATGGCTCCGACTCAGACTAGAGAAGTCAAATATTTTTTGATAACATCTCAAATCAAATATTAAACCCAAACCGTGTAGGAGCTTGTTAAAAGTCACAACCACACAGCCATGACGATGCGTAGATAAAATAATATATACATATACCAGCCTCTTTGTAAATTTGAGTTGCCGAGACATGCTAATTCAAATGTAGAGGCAGCAGCAGATCAAACACTAGGAGCACCACAATACTAAACTTCACCTTAGCTTGCAATATAACAGATTGTCCATGATTCTTTCCCCTTCTTCACAACAGGACTTGTGGCACAACACCAATGGCCTGATAGTTGCAGAGAGCCCAACTTGAATGCAACAAGCAGATGGGATATATGACTTCTAGCTTCTGAACCATACTGACAAAGACCATTTCAAGACCATTTCAAAGCAACAATCTGCAGCCACAAACAGCAACATGAAGTGACGTCTTACTATACAAATAATGCACAATTGGCATAAGAGAATGGTCGATGAATATTTGGGGATGAAAATGCTAGCTAGCTGAGGTTAAAATAACATGGCATGGCAATCAAGTAGGAACTAGACTTAAAAGTAGGAATTTTGTAGCAATTGAAGAAACCATTACAGCATCAATCTTCCTTGCTTCGGATTTCAAGAAAATGGGCTAATTAACAAGCAAGTTAGTGTTGAAGAACACTGCTGCAAGGTAGAAACAGCAAGGAGCTTACATGCTTACTTTGTCAAAGCGTTGCTTCCATTCTTAGACATCACTGCAACAATTCTAAAGGGGATATAACCTGTACATCTTGCTTAGAAGCTGATAGACATGGCAGTATATGAACCTGCTCGCCTGATAACTGCACAAATAGGTAAGAACTAAGATGCAATAGAACCAGATACCTTTACAAAAGAAAATAAGTTATTTGCAATAAACTAAGTTAATTTATAATTTATTACCCGACATACGTGCATTTACATTATAAGCTAAAAAACTAACAAGCAATGGAACAGTGATATAAACTTAAGAGGAATTAATTGCCTATAATATAGAGCGTAAAACTAAAAGAAAAAAACAGAGGGTGCGTTTGGAAGTAGACATTGGAAGGCTTGGTATTGAATTGAGCTCAATACCAAATCGCCTAGCTTTGGTATTGGGCTTAATACCAATGTTCGCCGCTTGGATGGCGCTGAAATTGGAGGATGGAATTTGACAAGATGGAAAAAATCCAATTCGTGTTTGGATGCACACACCAGTGAATTGAGAATTGGTCCATTTCATCCCTTCCTCATCCGTCCGACGAGAGGCGCCGGGCGTAGACGCCGGCGCTGGAGCGAGCGCCATTGGGGATGAGGAAGGGGCGTCGGCGGGCCGCGTCACGGAGAGGAGGAAGGGGCCGGGCACCATCGGAGAGGAGGAAGGAGGCGGCGCTGGCCGCGCCATCGGATGATGAGGTGGGGCGACTCGGCCGCCACATCAAAGAGGAGGAAGGAATACGCCAAATGGGCGGCGAGAAGGAAGGAACCAAGGCGCCGGCCGCCATCCGGAGGAGGAAGGAGACGGGAGCCGGCAGCGCCATCGGCAAGGAGGAAGGGATCCGGGCGCCGCCGCCAGAGAGGAGGCGGGGAGGGCGGCGCGGCTCGCCGAGAGAGGAGATGTGGGAGGACGGCAGCGCGGCTCGGAGAGAAGGTAGGGAGGGAGTACGGAGGGCCGGCGGAGGGGCAATGTAAGAGCGGCGCTTTGACAGAGAGGAGCGATGTTTTTCTTCACGAGGGAAAACGAGAGGTGCGAGGGAGCCCAATACCGAGCAATACCTGGAGGAGGAAGCCTCGGGTTGGGAGCGGCTCGGGCTCACAGGGCCGGGTGAATGCCCCCGCGGCATTCGAGCCAAGCAATTCTAGCCACGAATACCAAAGACGCCCAAACAAATTGAATTGAGGGTTACTCAATGCCAATTCCTAATTCCACCCTCAATATCAACTTCCAAAACGGGGCCTAGATTATAATTGCAAAGAGCCACGACAAATTAATGCTAGTTGCTAGCCTTGTGGTTTCAACTTGCACATCCTAAACATCGAGTATTGTTGTCTACCAATCCTAACTATCCCAATTAATCGAGCAATTCCTCAAAAATGAATGAAAGGGAAAGAAGTTTTTTAGTAAACTTTGACGAATGCTATCGGGTGTTCTCCATGGACATGTTCTTGAGCGTCGGCGTGTCCAAATTTCGCTCATCTTCCTTGAGATGCAGCGGTAGATCGTATCAAGTAGCAAAGAAAGGCTAGGGGAGCAATGAATCACCTCACCTCGGGGCATACCGTGGAGTGAACTTTTGTCCCGAAAATGTCCTAAAAATGTAAGTTTTTGTGTGGGACCATATTTTGCCTATAAATGACTGCTAGAAAAATCTCAAGTCATTTCGACAAAGTTGGAGTGCTATGTAGTTCAAATATAACAAGTCTCCCACATAGTTTCGTGAACTATGTGAGAGACTTGTTATATTTGAACTACATGTTATTACCACTTTCTCAAATGGAAATTTGACCTACATAAACTTTGTTGGTCTCGATGAGTTATGAAACTGTCGTGTTCAAAAGATTTTCAATCGAGTTCATTTCGTGTTCCGTTTGACTGAGTTTTGACCGAGTCAAAGTTCGAATTCAAAACTTGAATTGCTCAAATTTTGGCTCATGAAGAGGTGACCGAATCCAACACCATAACGTGATGTAGCATGATTTTTAGAAAATTTAGGAAAAAGAATCACCTCATTTGGAGTTCGTATGAGGGAGAAACGACTAGTTACAAGTTTTAATCCGAGGAAAAAAAAAGAAATCACTTGTTCATCATGAACATGTGACGAGCTGTGGTGATTAGGAATGATTTTTCTTTTAATCTCGAAATAAACATTGTAATCAGTTTTTCTTCCTCGTTATAGCTCCAAATCTGATGATTCTTTTTCTATAATTTTCTAAAATCGAGATCTATCAAGCTAACTTGTTTGTTTTGGTCATCTGTTCTTCTGATAAAGTCTGAACATTTCGAACTGTCAAATCGGAGCCGTCCATCTCTCATCTGACGGTTATGATGAATGGTCCATCTCTCAAACCCTAGTCTGTAACATCAATTTTTTTCGCGCCCAGCGAGTGCACGAGCGGGAGCGCAAAACTGAAAACCAGTCCAAGCCCCACACGACAGAGAGACAATGGAAAAATTCACGCGGACAAAGGCGCCTCTCCTCTCGGCCCGTGGCTCCAAATCTTCCGTGCCTTCCCCAAAATTTCGCACCTTCCATCTATTTCGCTCCTCCCCACCACCATCGACTCCCCCTCCCGCCGCCACCCCCTCGCAGTCTGCCACCCCCTCGCAACCTCGCAGGTCGCCCCCGCCGACCCACTCGTAGGATTTGGATGCTGAGATATGGGCCACCGCAGCCCACCACCGGACCGGACAGTAGAAGAGTACGGCGGCGGCGGCGGCGGCATTGGGAGCAGCAGCAAGGCGGAATCCAGCTCGGCGGTGGGCATCTTCCCCGTCGGCTGTGGTCGGCTTCCTGTCCCCGTCCCCGTCCCCGTTCCCGGTGGGCATCTTCACCTCGCATCTTCCCCCGTTGGCATCAAACCCTACCTCTCCGGTCCTCCCGCGAGATGCGACGCCTGTCCGGTACGTAATCCTCCTCCTCGCCCGCCCGCCCGCCCGCCCGCCGGCGTGGGCCGCTACGGGCCGTTCCCTGCCGCCGCCAGGGATGGCCGGGGCTGCTTGCCCCTGCTGATTGTAGCGGCTGAGGGCGCGCTGGCTGTCAAAGAAGGCTCCTCATCCTCCTGGCTCTCCTCCTGCTGACGCTGGTCGTCGGAGAAGGCGACGGCGCACTATCTGCAACCGGCACGGACGGAGCCAATGCCACCGACGCGCCGCTCGACGTTCGGGCAAGGAAGTGGTGGCGCTTCCCGGTGACTGAAGGCCTCGTCACGGGCAGCGTGGGGCGGGTGCCCAACTCGTCGGACCCCTACACAACCGCTGATGCATGCGTCAGTTACCTGCCATCCGTGCTGCTTCGACCTCTGCTAATCTCACCTGTTAGTTACCACACCTCTCTGATCCGATGCTTTTCTGGCTGCAGAATGTGTATATCTCTCTATGTATCAATGTATCTATAGTGATTGCTAGTTTTGACCTGTTGCCATGCACACCAAGTAAACTGTTTATTTAATATCTTCCTCTCAAACAAGTTACTGATGATCACTTTGTTTGTAACATGCAGCTAGTAATTGAGACCTGTTGTCATGTTGCTGGCTCAAGAACCAGAGAAAAAAGTTCCAATTAGCTGTGTCAAATCTAACGCCAAGGTAAGTGATAACTAATAATTGAGACTGTTGCATGCTACTCAGTAGACTGCTATTTGCAGAGGTATTTGCATGTCTTCATGCTTACAATGAGATAACTGAAATCAGTCTATTCAAGCACTTCATATCCATTAGAGTTCGGGATCAATAAGTAAATACTTCCTTTGAACTAGTAGGTTCCTACTATGGCAATTGAGAAAGTCTTCATGGTTGAACTTTATGATTGAGTCCATGTTGTAAAAATGGAACTTTAGTACAGTGGAAATTACAGTTTTATTGTGCGTAGGAAATAACTTTTCCTTAACTGATACCCTAAAAATAAACCATGTTGGTGATTGGAATTCATTCTGTGACTTGCAGCATCAGATTTAAACTTTGTAAAGATAATTTGTCTACCTGAAACAAATCCATCCTCTTCTCAATCTCACTACTATCACACTTTGCCCTCTTGTTTCTGAATCTCAAGGTTTCTTTTGCCTCTAATTGTTTCTGAAGATAACAAGGCCTACATAAGATGTATGTTAGGTTTGTTCAACCAGGAATCCTCGTCTCTCAGAGATATCCCAGTGGTGATCATGTCCTCTGAGAACATCCCTTCAAGGATCAATAGGTGAGCAGTGAGCTACCACTCTGAGTCTTGTGGATCTAAGCAACAGTGTTTAAAAATCAAAGTTAAAAAAACATTAGTGAAGAGTTGAGTATATTTAAATCAAGAAAACAACTTTATCATTTGAGAGCAATAATACTTCTGCATGGCTGAGTTGGCTGGACGGCCTGTTCTTGCTCAGAAACACTTCATGTTCAGAAAACCTTTTAGAGAGTTATATTCCTTTTTTTTTCTTCCCCTGTATGGAGACATATACACAAATAATAAATGAATAAATTTAGGATCAAATTGGATATGGAAAGCTCTCCAAATCCTTAATGATCTGTTGCCACATGTGTTGTCATAATAGAGGAACAAACCACCACAAACATGACAGGTCACACCGCCCTTGTATTATATATATTACTACTGCTGCTGCTGGACAGGTGATATGAATCACTACTACTGCACACTACTATCACACTGCGCTTGTTCAGCTTGTTAGTCGCTTTTGCCTTGATATGGATTACCTTGTTCAGCTACTACTACTATAATTAGCTATCCTACTTGGTCCGATTTTCTCTTGACTGTAGCAGTCTTCTTGTTGTATGTCGGTTCTAATCTTTCCTTTTTTTCTACCTTTGCTACTACTACTATAATTAGCTATCCTACTTTGTCTTGTTTTCCTTTGGCTGTAGTAGTCTTTGTTACCTACTTGCATTGAATTCTGCCCTTAATTCATGGTCACTTAATGTGAAATATTTATTAGAGTGTAATTAGTAGTGTACTGAACATGTCCAAAGGGGAGTGTATCAAGATTTGATCTCTAGATAGATGGAGAAAACTTTAGGTACCCATGCTATAACGATATACACACATGATCAAGTCCAGCAAGCCTTTTTTTCATAAGATTATACTTGCCACTTTTTACAAGTTAACAATTTTTTCCCAAGTGGCAACTTTCTCTTTATTATGCTGCCAACAACTATTTATTGATTTACGTAATACTATGCTATATATATTCTCAGCTAGCACTGCCTTTTGGTTCTCTCGATCAACAGTCATATTCTACTTGGACCAATACAAGGGGAACGTGATTTAACCCAAGGAAGCCGACACACTATTGAGTGGCCCTGTATTTACCTTCTGTTATCTTAAACGTATGTATCACTCCAATATGTTAGCTTGTGGATTCAATCTAAAATCTAGGTGTGCTGATAGAGAAGATCTATATATATGTGTGACCATGGACTGTGATAGAAACTACATACATGAACTTATTTGCATAGGACATTTTTCTCGAGATCAATATAATGACTTCATTATTTTGTTTTCTTTCCGCTTGCTAGGATGTTGGCTGATGTTGGTGGTGCAAGAACTTGGTTCTCGGGCTGTTGGCTACAATTTAGCGCCGGGCCGATGGCAACAACTTGGCGCCGATTATTGGCTACAACTTGGTTCTAGATGCTAGAATTTATTTAGAGTGCTAGGTGCTAGAATTTATTTAGTTGGTTGGATTATTTTCTTTTTATGTTTCGTTGTACTTTAGTATGAAACATGCGAAACATGCATTCAGAACATGCACTTTTGTATGGTCAATATGATAATATATAATTGATTTTGTGGTTTATTATTATCCCTATTATTATTGTTACAATTGGGTTGGGCCCCGTAATATGGGCCTGGACCCTAAATCCAGGGCCTCACAATATATGATAGTTTCTAACCATGATTAACTACTTATACATGACAGCTTTCTATCGTCACAATAGCTAGCATAAACTACGGTTTAACCATGGTTAACATACAATATATGACACAAAAAGTATTACAAGACGCGTTGACCTAGTGTCACAAAATGTAGTATTATATGACAGGTACCGTCACATAATGTCTTGTGATTTTGTGACAGAACACCCATTTCCGTCATGCCGGACATTTTGTGACGTTGATTATATGACGGACGCCATGATGGACGGATTTCGTCATAAGTGCACTTTTTGTGACAGTTTTGGGCTATACATGACAAAATTGATCTGTCTTGGAGTGTCAGATTTCTTATAGTGCAAGCTTCTTATGGTCTACCTTTAGACTCTCATAAGAGGCCCGAAGCTCATCAAGTTTTTGCTTAAGGCTCTTTGTTTCCTTATGCAAGCCCTTGACCTCCTTCCTACTTTGCTTGTACATGTCAATACAATCATCAAGCATAATTTACAATTCTTCCCTAGTGTGCTTAGGTTCTTCACGATCAATGTTACTATCACTATCATCATCATCATCATTAGTGATAGATTGTACCTTTTGTGGCCTTAGCCATAAGCATGATGAAGGAGTGTCAAGAGGAAGATCTTATCATGCATAGCAAGGTGAGCTTGTCCCTTCTTCTTCTTCTTCTCCTCTTCTTCATCACTTGAAGAGGATGAGCCATCACTATCCCACATAGCCACATGTGACTCATTCTTTTTCTTGGGCTTCTTCTCCTTTTTATTCTTGGCATCATTCTTCTTTCTAGCTTTCTTTTGATGCCCTTTCTCATCATCATCTCTCATATGGGCATTCGGCTATCACGTGACAATCATCATGACACCGAAAGCACTTCATGTTGCCTTCTTTCTTGCCATCTTTGGTCTTCTTTGATGATTGCTTCTTCTTGTTCTTCTTTGATGAGATGTAGCTCTTCTTCACATACTTGCCCAATTTCCTTACAAAGAGGGCCATGTGCTCATCAATCTCACTTCCACTTGTGGTAGCTTCTTCTTCATCATCACTTGACTCTTTTTTTTTTTTTTTCTTGCCCTTGGATGATGAGCTAGCTTTGAGTGCCAAGCTCTTCTTGTCCTCTTTCTTCTCTTCTTCCTTGACCTTCTTGTTTGCCTTGTTGATGAGCTCTTGTTTCTTCTTGTCATCTCTATAGGAGTCATCGGTCATGGCCTCATCAAGCAATTGGTTTGGGGTCAAGTCCTTCAAGTTTGTCCTTACTAGCACAGTGATGAACATCCCAAACCTCTCCGACAAACACCTCAAGAACTTCATGTTGAAGGTCTTGTCCTTGATCTCTTCTCCTAGAGCATTGAGATCATTCACCAACACTTGCATGCGGTGAAACATCTCCTCGCACGCCTCATCATCTTCCATCTTGAAGCTATTGAATTGCTCAAGCTTTATGTATGCCTTGGCTTGCTTGACGCCTTCGTGCCCTCATAGCACTCTTCTAGCTTCTTCCAAATCTCATGAGCAATGGTGAGTGACTTGACTTGCTCAAACACTCTATCATTGAATGCCTCATGAAAAGCACTCACGGCCACGTCATTAGCATATAGTTTCTTCTCTTCGGCCGCGGTTGGCTCATTTGGCTTTGCCACCTCAAACTTGTTCTCGGTCACAACCCACACTTCTCTATTGATTGACTTGAGGTGTGCGGTCATCTTTACCTTCCAATAGGCAAAGTTGGTGCCATCGAAAGGTGGCGCCTTCTTGGTGTTGTTGACATGAAAAGTCATAGCCATTTTGTCACCGTTGGTTGTTAAGCCACTCAAAAACGGTGCCTCGGCTTTGATACCACTTGAAAGGTCCTAATGGCTAGAGGGGGGGTGAATAGCCTATTAAAAATTCTTGCAACAACACTAAGCACCCGGATTAGTAAATAAGATGGCGAAGCTAAATAAGCGGTGCTACGAGCTATTTATGCAAGCCACAAGCAAGAGATGATAATTCTAATGTCTCTAAGATCACTCAAGGGCTAAGTCGCTAGTTTACTCCTAGGTGAACAAACAATTCTAACTAGATTACTAACTAGGAGTTAAACAAGACTAAGCAAGCTACACTAGCTACCAACTAAGCACCCTAACAAGATATGCTACTAAGTAATGCAAAGAGGTGCTAGAATACAATACCACCGGTGTAGTGTCGAGGTTGAAGCCAATCACCGTGTACAAGAAATCTCCAACGAGCTAGCACACAAGACACGATGATTTTTCACCGAGGTTCACGTGCTTGCCGCGACGCTAAGTCCCCCGTTGTGGCGACACACACTCACTTGACGTATGCTAAGCTTAATGGCGGTGCCAAATCCCCTATGGGAGCTCAAGCAAACGATCACAAGAGAGGGTCCAACAAGCCACGAGCAATCCACTAGTGCTCCTTTTCGCGAATCTCCCCAAGGGGTAAGGAACGACCCCTCACAATCACCACCGGTGTGGCCTCAAACAAGCTCCACTTGAGCTCAACACCGCCTCTTGCTCCAAGCCGCTAGGGAACCGGGCAAATTCCCAAGAGAAACAAGAATCCCACGGCTTCTCCAAGAATGAAGTGCTCTAGATGCAACCAAGCAATGCAATGCACTTCTATCACTCTCAATCTCACCAAGAATTCGAGTTAGTGTTGGGGAGATGAGTGGAGAGGAGTATCAAATGCTCACTAGCAAGTTGGAAGCTTCAAATGTGCAAGAGAGGTCCCAAAGAACCACCAACCAAGTATATATAGGGCTCCTCTCGAAATGGAGCCGTTACTCTAAAAATTGCTCTCTACGCACCGACCGGACCTTAGCGGCCGGAACCACCGGTCCTCGGTCGAGGGTCCGTCGGTTTTCGGTCGCTACCGACAAGCGATGGGCCTGGTGGCGCCCTTCCTCCGCTCTCCGTTCGGGGTTCCGGTCAACACCGGAAGCGTCCGGTCCGACTTTTGGGTCGGTCGCGTCCGGGCCAAACGCGGCTGCGAGAGCTGCGCGTGACGACCGATCGAGCCACCCGGCCGGTGCGTCTCCGTCAAAGCCGAAGGCGTCCGATCACCCCAAAACAGCCTTTTATCTTCATCTTTTTCTTTGCTCTTTGCTTCAAACTTGCTTCGCCTCTTGCCATGGGTTGCCAACACGTCAAAGATGAACACGTTATCACCAATGTTAGCACGCCGATAGGTTAGGCAAGATCGAAGTTAGTGCTCTCATTGTCCTAAATGCAATATGCAAGTCAAATGGACCTAGAAGCACTTCACCAAAGGATTGTCGCGGCATTCCCTCTTGATAGTCGGCTATCTATCCTATAATGTGATCACACGCTCTATCGTGTCTTGATCACGACCGGGGCGGAGCCTACTATATGGACAGGTACTTTCAACTTCCGACCACAGCCCGACAAAGTATGAGTCCTTAATCGACCCGATGGAAAAGATCACAAGTTCCACCCAATCTAACATGTTTTATTTAAGCAGGTTTCTCAAGAAGAGCTGACAATCACCCATGTGATTGTTCACAACATTTCCTCAAGTGACCGAATCACCGCTTCATCGCAACCATGATATCGAGCATTAACCTAGACCTCTACGTAGGATAGGGCAACTTTCAACAAGGATCATAATGCATCAACGGTTTCAACCATTTTTCTAAACTTTGTGCAGGAAACATATAAAAGACTCAAGTCAATTAAATTGGAAGAATTTAGGAAAGGGCAGAATGCTCCGGGGCTTGCCTCGCAGGAACATCGCTAGAACGTGCTCCGGACACTCAGTCGGCTCGCCTGTCGACTCTTCTCTTCTAAGTGACTCCTCCCACTGCACTCCCAGATGGAACAGCTCCCCCCTCCTCGATTAGCTCCTCCAACACTTCCCCCGATCCTGAGATGATGCATATGATGGAGAAAAGAAATAATTACGATTACATGAATCTCAACTGACATAAAGTAATATGCGTATGATGGAGGGATGCTTCATGATGCAAGCTATTAATAAGTGCATATCTCTTCCGTAGAAACACAATTAATTCTACACAAGAAAACCTTAATAACCTACATCAATCAAACACCCTTACTTACTAATCAATTTAAAAATGACAGCCCCGACATGTCAACTACTAAAACAAATCACACAAGGAGTTCTATAACTCCAAATTCAGTGAAAAAGGACTCTATGGAAAGCTAACAAAATTTCCTACAAAACATTCCACATCACCCAGAACTGAATCTGAACCTAACAGCCTCGAAATTAAGGAAAACAGAGGCTCTATTTTTCCTCAAACCTAACTTACAACCCTTATAACTCACAATTTACTCATGCAAACCTTATGAAACTTGACCAGCAGGTAGACTAAGTAATTACCTACCAAACAAACCTACTAGAGAAGCCAAAAAGATAATTTAAAGTACATAAAATAACATGCCCTAGCAAACACTACACTTGCACCCCATAATTAATAAATGCTAGGAACAAGAAAATGTCAAAACTACTAAGCTAACCAAACCAGGCTTACTAACAGATCATAATCATGCTAGGAACACATAATAAAAATATTAATACACATCACCTTCATATAAACATGCATTTCTAGCCTATTTTCCATGTAGCATAAATAGGATAAATACATAACTACTTCAGAAAATTCTACCAAAATTACGGAGCATATTACTAACATATAACATCTACCATAAAAATCGCATGGCAAGATCATGCTCATACAGCCCCTACACAAAAATGACAAGCTAGTGATAAAACTAGGCATGAAAATACTTTGTACTATGAAAAGTGTCGGACAACAGATTTCTGAGTATGATAAGCTTCTAAAACCTACCAAAAACAAACATGCTAAGTCTCACATCCAAAACCCTAGTATTTATTTTTCTATAAATTTCTAAAGATCACATGGCAATTAGCACATAAATAGAAAATCACATTTCTTCAACAGAACATACTATGCATGATATTTTTCCTAGATTCTACTCACAAAAACAAGCACTTTTTGTACAGAAAACATATATTTTTATCTTGCACCAATTAAAAGATATGATTTTCCTCACTTTCCATGCATTTATGGCCTTAAATAAAACTCTATATAAAAGTTCTTAGAAAATAGGGTTTCATAATTTTATACTGTATCCTATCATCTAACAAGCATGACAAAATTTGGTTCACTCAAAAAGGACTCAAAATGACCAAGTTATGAATTTCTAAAGCATTTCATTCAAAACCGGAAAATCGAAAAAGAATAAAGAAAAAGAAAATAACGCGGGGCCCGCGTGTCGGGCGGCTCAAAGCGAGCACGGCGCGGGCGGTGGCGGATCGGGCGGATTTTCGCCGGCCGGCGACCAAATCGCGCAACCAACTAACCTAAACACATCTACGCCGACGAGGGTCACGATGGTGCCCTTTGGTTCGACTCGAAACCGACCGAAACGGCGATGACGGCATCTTGCGGCGGCTCAGGGCGGCTGGTGACGGCGGACCGACCGTTCTCCTACGAGGCGGCGAACCAGCGGCCATTCTCGACTCTAGGACACTTAACTAAGACATGCAAGCAACCTAGACGCTTTAACCGAGCAACGACGACGACAAGACGGACTCGGCTGGGCGGCGCCACGGGCAACACGTCGGGCGACGACGCCGTCCCGGCAAATGGCGGCGGATCCACTCCATCCAGCTAGCCCACAAGCTCAAGCAACCTAAGGCGACCCTAAAACACGAAAAAGAAGGACTAAGCTCGATCTATGAGCTCCTCGCACGGCCCGACCCCAACGGCGGCCATGGCGACCCCCCGCCGGCGGCGCCTGATGCGAAAATGGGGGCCGTACCGACCTTTACCTCGATTCGATGACGGATTTGAGTAGACGCACGGCGTAGCGGAGCTAGGGACGTGGTTTGGTGTGGTTTGCGCGACGACGGCGACGGCACGCGCTGGCGGCGGAGCTCGCGGACACGGCGGCAATGGCGCGGCGGCGCGCCGTCAGCGTTCTCGGCTAGCCGTGCGCGGGTGTGGCGCTAGGGTTAGGGCGCAGCGCGGTGTCCTATTTATGCGGCGCGCGACCCGGTACCAGCCCATCCGGCCCAGACGTCGGCGGTCGTCGCGGGCGCCACGCCGCCACGGCCCGGTGTCGGCCCGGCGACGAGCCGACAGTCCCCCTACTGCTTTTCTCAATCAGCCCTGGTTTTTGGCCCGTGGTCGAGATTCGTGCAGAATTTGGAAAAAGTCAAAACATCAACTTTGTAGAGAATTTCATAAGATACAAAACACTCAATATGAACTTTTTCTAATTCGGCCTAGATTTGAAACTAAAAAATTAAAAACAGCAAGGTCAAATCAAACTAGTCAAAACAGAGTTTGAATTCAACTCAAATTTGACCCAAACTGTGGGGCCCTATTTGAATCATTTCCAAACCTTTTCACAAGAAACTTATAAAAGATCATTTGTTCTATATAAAATGTACTTCATTTCATCTATAGAAACTTTTTGCTAGAAACCACTCTATCATGCACTTTTGAAATGAGTTTCAAAATGGGTCAAAGAGGTTTGACACTCTAGGCTAATTTATAAAAATTTTCTAAATTGAAACACAAGCTCAAACATGGTCCTAAATTATGTCAAAAATATATCTAGGCACAATCTAGGTCCAAAACATCATTATAGCAAAGATCCTATAGTAGCTAGATCAAACAAGCATGAAATGAAAGCAATTCAAAGTAAATGCTATTATCAACTCGCTTATGCATGAAATGATGATCATGATATGCAAATGCTCATGCTTTCAAGATGCTTAACACCTAGGGTGTTACAAATCTTTCCCCTAAAAAGAATCTCTTCCCGAGATTCGGCGAAACTAACCATTCTTTGTAAAACTGTGGATAGTTCCTCGAGAAGATACTCATCCGCCTCCCATGTTGCATCGTTTTCTCCATGATTTCCCCAAAGGATCTTGTATTGCTTCACTACTTTACCCCCGGTGGCTCTCTCCTTAGTGTCTAGCACTTTTACCGGACTCTCATAGTAGGTCAAATCTGGATCAATTTCAACATTTTGATTGACACTCGCTTCTCAGGAACTCTCAAACATTTCTTCAATTGTGACACGTGGAAGACATCAAAAATTTTCCTCATCTCCCGTGTAACCGCAACTCGATACGCTACTTCTCCCTTAGTGGCAATAATCTTGTAGGGGCCTACGAACCTAGGCGCTAACTTTCTCTTCGCTCCAAAACGCCGGTGTACTCGTTTCATAGGTGACACCTTTAAGTAAACATAATCACCAACGTTGAACTTAATAGGTCTCCTACGCTTATCTGCATAGCTCTTCCCTCGGGCCTTGAGCGGCTTTCATGTTTTGCTTTATTATTCTCACCTTCTGCTCAGCCTCATCTATCAGGTCAATGCCATAATAGGGTCGCTCTCCTGTCTCTATCCATTTTAAGGGTGTTCTACATTTCCTACCATACAACGCTTCAAAAGGCGCCATCCGAATACTTGCTTGATAACTATTGTTGTACGAGAA
The DNA here is from genome assembly GCA_015847255.1 of Hyparrhenia diplandra. Lineage (NCBI taxonomy): Eukaryota > Viridiplantae > Streptophyta > Magnoliopsida > Poales > Poaceae > Hyparrhenia > Hyparrhenia diplandra. The sequence continues at coordinate 177,599 of JADLZK010007621.1, read as the reverse complement.
CTCGCATATGGCAACCATTTGTCCCATGCACCTTTTTTCGACAACACACACGCCCTCAACATATCTTCTAGTATTCGGTTTACTCGCTCGCTTGGCCTGTGTGGTTTGTGGGTGATAAGCGGAACTACGAAGTAATTTGGTTCCTAAGGCTTCCTCGTAGGCTCTCCCAAAATCGATTGGTCCAAGTGGATCCACGATCCGACACTATCGATTTAGGCACTCCATGCAAACGAAGTACATGAGCAATGTACAGCTCTGTATTGGTGGGGTTCATAATGGATATTGATAGGAATGAAATGAGCCACCTTGGTTAAGTGATCCACAATTACCCAAATGGAATCAAATCCCTTCTGGGTTTGCGGCAAGCCAACAATTAAATCCATTGTAATCTCATCCCATTTCCAATCGGGAATTGGCAATGGTTGCAACAATCCTGCAATCCTCATATGAATAGCCTTAACTCGCAACAATTGTCACATCGAGCTACATGTGCAAAGAATCTCCTTTCTCATCTTTGTCCACCAAAATCTGGTTTTCAAATCCCGATACATCTTGTTACTACCGGGTGAATTGTTATCTTTGACGAGTGAGCCTCTGTTAGAATCTGTTCCCTCAACTCTCGATCCTTTGGTACGACAAGGCGATCATCATACCAAAGAATTCCATTCTCATCCACTCGGAAATGGTCACTGGGTTCTTTTTCTAACTTCTTCTTGATATGTGCGATCCCTTTATCCACTTTCTGGCCCTCAACAATTTTGCTCTCCAGCTCATTCTGTACCTGAATATTGCATAGGATAGCCGGATGCATAGGAGGAAAAACCTCCATAGATTCGACTTGTCCCAGCAAACAATGCGATTTCCTGCTCAAGGCATCCGCGACAACATTGGCTTTGCCCGGATGATAGTGCAATTCGATGTTATAATCCTTTATCAGCTCTAACCACCTTCTCTGCCTCATATTCAACTCCTCTTGAGTGAAAATGTACTTCAAACTCTTGTGATCAAGATAGACATGACATACATTACCGAGTAAGTAATGTCGCCAAATCTTCAATGCAAGTACCACGGCAAAGAAGTTCTAAGTCATGGGTTGGGTAGTTAACCTCATGCTTCCTTAATCGACGCGATGCATACGCAATAACTCTACCTTCCCGCATGAGTACGCATCCCAATCCTCGTACCACATGCGCCACAATATACATCAAAGGGTTTCGAATGTCGCCAGCGTGCACGAGCACCGGAGCCGTGGTCAACAACGTCGCAAGGTACGAAACGCCGCCGCACTCCTGTGTCCACACAAATTTCTCTTCCTTCCTCAGAACAATCGGGTCATAGGTTTAGCTATTTTGGAGAAATCAGGTATGAATCTACGATAATATCCAAATTATCCCTAAGAAACTCCTGATCTCGAACCGAAACCGGTGCTTTCCAATCCAAAGACCTCTTGCACCTTACTAGGATCTACTGAAATTCCATTCTCGGACAACACATGTCCTAGAAAATGCACTTCCTTCACCCAAAACTCACACTTACCGAATTTTGCATACAACTTATGCTCTCTCGAGTCTCTCCAAACTATCCTCAAATGCTCAAAGATGTTCTTCCTCATTTTCGTAATATACCAAGATATCATGGATGAATACAACCACGAACTTGTCAAGTTCGGGCATAAACACCGAATTCATCAAACACATGAAATGTCTTTGGAGCATTCGCCAAGCCAAAGGACATGACGAGGTACTGCACAAACCATACCGCGTAGAAAATACGGTCTTGGGTATATCCCGGGTCCGATTTTAATTTGATGATACCCAGATCGAAGGTCTATCTTTGAGAAAACTTTGGCTCGAGACAATTGGTCAAAAAAGTATGTCAATGCGAGGTAAGGGGTATTTATTCTTCACAAGCACCGCATTGAGTGGCCTATAGTCCACACACATCCTCGTCTGATCTTTCTTTTTCACAAACAAGGCCGGACATCCCTAAGGTGACGAACTAGGTCTAATGAAACCTTTTTCAAGCAACTCCCCGGTTGTACTTCCAGTTACGCTAACTCATTGGGCGGCATTCGTAAGGTCTTAGAGATATAGGGGCAGTCCCCGAATTAACTCTATTGCAAACTCAACCTCCCTATCTCAAGCGGCAATCCGTAGGTCTTCCTCCTGAACACATCCGAAACCCGACATACTACGGGTATGTCGAGATACCTGCTACTTGCAAAGCGGCCGAAACACGGTTAAGGTCAATGACCTTGGGTAACAAAATCCGTGTTCGACATAAGTCCCGGGGTGTTTCAAGTGCACTACTCTATTCACTCGTATCTATAATCGCTCTCCAACTCTTCATCCAATTCATCCCAAGGATGACATCCAAACACAAACCGGGCAAGACTATCAAGGAGATTATTATCTCTAATTCTCCCATCATGATTCTCACATCATTGACCCTTTGCCTAGTCAATTGGTCAGCCCTCGCTGAACTAATCCGATAACCAAACCCTAGATCGATATCTGCTCACTATTCTTTATGGCAAACTTTTGACTCATGAATGAATGCGATGATCCGTAATCAAACAAAACAACAAAGACTACGATTGTTAACTAAACACGATCACCGTCACGGTCTCTCCCTCAGGAACCTCCTCAACACCGGCAAAGTGTGCCTGCCCCACATGCTTTGCTTGTAGTTCTTCCTAGGTTGTGGGCAAGACCTGGAGAAATGCCCGGGCTTACCACAATTGAAGCAGTTGTTGTGGTTGAATGACACTGGACGCGGAACATTTCCCGCACGGGCTTCCCTTTCTCGTGCGGGGTCATCACCACCTTTCGAAATGGTAATTCCCAGCTTGGTTCTTCTTCGCGGTGGAACATAGCGTGAAGGCGCGGCGTGGGCGGTAGTTCTCGACGGCGTCCAAAGGAACCACCGCCTCGTCCCGAGTTTCCCTCAAACGGCCTCTTCTTGCCCTTGGATGCAGTATACAAGGCATTACTCTCCTCCTGATGAATGCAATCAGTCACAAAGTCCTGGAAAGTGTCCCTTGTGGAATTTCCCATGGTTTTCATCTTCGGGTTTAACCCTCTCTTGAAGCTAGCCAACTTCTTCGCCTCCGTATTGACCATGTCGAGCATACCTAGACAAACTGTTGAAAGCCTGTAGGTACTCGTTCATGGTCTTGTTGTCCCGATTGAGCCTAATGAACTCTCCCAATTTCTTTGCCGAGCACCGCCAGTATGTAGGTATTACGAAAAGCTCGCAGAACTGAACCAAGTGATAGGAACATTAGCAGGGAAAAGTAGCACGGTGATTCTTCCACCATATCCCCAGTAGGTCCCTCCAACAAGTGCGCTGCATATTCTGCCTTCTGGGTCTCAGACAGATTTACCAAACGAAACTTCTCCTCCACCGAGTTCAGCCATTCCTCAGCCTCCATGGGTTCATTTGCCACAGTCAACTTTGGTGGTTCCGTGGCCTTAAAGTTCTTGTGCACGACCGAATCCATCACCATCGGCACCACCTCGGCCTCCTCCCCCGCTCGGTGTTGCGTGTGATGTTACGCAACTCGCCCAAGAGCTGGTCATAGAACCGCTCCCGGTTCTCGGGGAGGTGGCGGCCGCCGATCTCCCCAAAGACTGATCGAGTTTGCGGCATCTCGCACAATTGAATCAACAATAACCATCACCGATGTTGTCCAAAGTGTAGATATTGAATTTAAGTTACGCGGAATTTATTGAGAGAATAAATTCATCCACAATAACAAACAATAAACTCAATACGGTCTTTCATCAACATCACGGTTATGTCAACGCAATATGTGAACCAAGATTCCGCAACAATGGCAACAAAATGTTGCACAACCGACATGACTTCGCAATTGACAATGGGTCGCAATTACCATAAAACCGATCACAATATAGGCACGAACTAAATTAAGGTCTCGACTGATACAATAAGGTCTCGAAACATTACGGATCCAAATCTTACATGCTGATAGTCTCGCGAATAAAGGGAAATTACATGATAATAGTGGCACTACACCGCCGGCTACAAGGGTGTCTCAACTAGATCGAGGTCTACATACTATCATCTATCTGGAATCTAAACGTGGCATCACAGTCATCTACTCCTGTGGTGCGCGAGAAGTGGGGTCTCTCTCCTGGTTCTCTTCAGCTAACGCTGCTGCTGCACTCTCTATCTGAAGGTCCTCATGATATGCACCCATGGGATAGTGATAGGCGTAGTACAGACGGTAGTACTCCTCTCGCACGTTGGTGTACTCACACCTAGGGTCTCCAAATTTCTCCTTGATCTCGTTGTAGGCGGCCTCGGCCCTCTCTCTTGCCAATTAAGCAGTCTGAAGGTGCATGCTTAAAGATCCGTTCGCCTTCCTGCTAACTGCCAACTGTGCCAGAAGACTCGACACCTGCTTCTTCATCTTGGCTAACTCCCGCTCCGCTTGGCCTTCTTCCTTGCTCTTGACCGACCGGCAAAGTCCTTCTCTTCCGTAGCACGCCTCGGCATGACACGCAGCCTTCTGTGATCTCGGATCAGCTGATCTATCTCACCTCTCTGACGAACCACAACTGCCATAGCCCCCTGTGCCTTATCCTCTGAACCAACTGCCATCTGCATCATAGCGAACATAGCACTCATGGCGTCACAAGTGCTATCCCGCTCCTCGCCTCGTCCCCTCCGTAAAGGGTCCACGCCACCCCGCTCCCACGCAGTGAAAAGGGGTCGGCCCGGGAAAGCCGGAAGCGACCGTCCCAACCAACACCTCGTGGTGGTCCACCATCAAACTCCTCGGCACCGAAACGCAAAGATTGTCACCGTAGCCTCGGGTGATAGTCCATACTCGCAATGTCCCATCCTACCCACACAAAGACTATCTCGGGGCGTGGAATCACAAGGTGAATCCTGGTAACTATCTGCTCTGCCTGCGGGGCTGTCCCCCAAGTGTACATAGGTGCCTCTATGTACCTGATCTGCTGGAGTACACGCCACAACACTGTGGGTATGCCAAACTTCTTGTCCGCAATAGTGCCACTATCGGAAGCTAGGGTTGGAGCCATCTCAGAAGCAAGATTTAGGAGATAAAGTGAGATTAAGAAACAATAGTCCAGTTTTAACCAAATAGGGCGAGTACTAATTAGGGGAAAAGATGGAAAGATGCATGAATGACAGGATGTAAAATTTTAAACATGATGCATGCACGTTTCCTACGTATCTCACGGAATAGGAAAGAGATTTGTCTATTCGCATTAATGGTGGCAACCTACGATCTCTCAAAAAGAAAATAAGACGTGTCTAGTCGATCTAACGCATTGCTTATTTAGTGTACCCCGCAATTCATTTCAGCCCACAATATATTCATGCAAAGGGAAGAATTTAAATTGCATATACCGCTTCGTCGTCCACCCAACGGCATTGTATACCATGCGGAAAAATCACATTTTACACCCAAAGACACACTGTGTACCCATACACAAGTCTACGGGGGCACTACCCGACCACGGAGCTCTCAAAATCATTTTATTTTCCCCCTAGATCGGCATTCATCCGATCATGCTCTCACAAACTCACACCATTACCTTGGGCGTAGAGGCATTGAATCAACCATTACCCGGGGCGTAGAGGTATTTCGATCTATTCATGACCACTCAAGTGAGTAGCCCCGCACACTCGGCCGCACGGCAACCAAGCACAAACAACAAAATATGATGCATTTACCCAATCCCGCTAGCCAAGCCACCTAACTGTCCCTTAATTGGGCATAAAGGGTATGACCAAGGCACTACTAATTTTGCAAATCCTTTTACTCACACCACTTAAAAGATTTTATTTCGCAAACTTTTCGCAAAAAGATTAGTGGTTCATTTTAATTTAAATACCGGATCGGACTCGTAATTACCGAACTAAGCTCGATGCCACCGTGATGTGAGAGCCGACCAATTTATAAGAAATCAAGTATAATTCGCAATCACCGGCAATCGCAGCTCTACACTTGAGTCCATATAAACCCTGTATTCCGAAGTCTCGAAAAAGTGATTTCAAACTCATCAACAACACAACAGGATCGTTGAGCTCGGGTAGTAAAATCCGCAGTATTTCAAACCAATTTTGATATATTAAACATCGAGTGCGAAGTATAATTTATTACAAACTCAGGTTCAAGTACGGAAGCGGTAGTTTCAAAACCAAATAGTCTTTTAGCGAAAAACAAATATAAGATAGTGCCAAAGGTAGTAGTCATCCCTCAGAGCAAAGATGAGACAAGGATATAGAATTGCCTTGCCCCGGCCTTACTCTTCATCAACGAAATGCATACAAGTCTTACAATAACCATGGTACACATGCTCACCTGCAACAACGGGAATAAAACCCTGAGTACGAAATATACTCAAAATAGACTTACCCGTCCAAAATAAATAAAAGACTCCAAGGATCATGCTAGGCTTTATCTCGGGTTTAGCCGACTCACCTTAAGTTTCGCAAATAAAGTTGTTTAGTGAGCCTACTCATACTACTTGAAATTTTCCAAGTTAAAAGGTTACTTAATTAATTACATAACATAGATCTTGTATAGTCAAGATTAATCATTGCTCGAGAGAATAAATAACAATATAAGTAACTTGATCGAGAATTATATCACCGCAACATAATAATAACATATATTGTAGTAATTAGACTACATTGCCGTGGAAGCATCCCGGGTTCTCACTATCCAGGAGAGATGGCGATTCGAATCGATTGCAAACCAGCTGGCGAATACCCTGCCATAAACCAAGTCTACTTTGCAAAGGCAGACCCGATCACTCCCAAGACGTTAGGGGACGTAAAGTCTCGGGTCCCGCCGGCTACCCCCTCCTTCTCGGGCCGCCAAGTGAGCGAAACAACGAGGACAACGCCTCGTGCGCATCTTCTTGCGCCCAATTAAATCCCCCATCCACCATCGCCAAAGGAGGAGCGATAAAGCGAGCAAAGCCGGCCCCTAACATTCCCACGAGCCGTGGCTCACGACCGGCGGAGCCTACTATATGGACAGGTACTTTCAACTTCCGACCACAGCCCGACAAAGTATGAGTCCTTAATCGACCAGATGGAAAAGACCACAAGTTCCACCCAATCTAACCTGTTTTATTTAAGCGTGTTCTCGCCAAGAACTTTGACAATCACCCATGTGATTGTTCACAACATTTCCTCAAGTGACCGGAATCACCGTCTCATCGCAACCATGATACGCGAGCATTAACCTAGACCTCTATAAATAGGATAAGGCAACTTTCAACAAGGATCATAATGCATCAACGGTTTCAACCATTTTCCTAAACTTAGTGCAGGAAACATATAAAAGACTCAAGTCAATTAAATTGGAAGAATTTAGGAAAGAGCAGAATGCTCCGGGGCTTGGCTCGCAGAAACATCGCCGAACGTGCTCCGAACACTCGGTCGGCTCGCCCGTCGACTCTTCTCCTTCGGTGACTCCTCCGGACTGCACTCCCGGATGGAACAGCTCCCCGGCTCCTCGACGCCTCCTCCAACACTTCCCCCGATCCCGAGATGATGCATATGATGGAGAAAAGAAATAATTACGATTACATGAATCTCAACCCGACATAAAGTAATATATGTATGATGGAGGGATGCTTCATGATGCAAGCTATTAATAAGTGCATATCTCTTTCGTAGAAACACAATTAATTCTACACAAGAAAACCCTAATAACCTACATCAATCAAACACCCTTACCTCGATTCGATGTCGCGAAAATGGGAGCCGGAGTTCCTCGACCTTTACCTCGATTCGAAAGCTGACGGAAACATTGAGTAGAGGACGAATCTGAACTAACAGCGGAGCTAAGGGACGTGGTTTGGTGCGACATGACCTCCATATCTCGAAACTAATGCAAACTACCTCAAACTTAACCAGCGGTAAAACCAAGCGGACTACCAATTAAATCTACGGGAGAAGCAAAAGCAATTGGCGGCACATAAAATAACATGCCCGCGTAATCACTACACTTGCGGCCTATAATTAATAAATACTAGGAACAAGAAAATGTCAAAACAAATAAGCCCAAACCAAGCTTATTAACGTGTGGCGCTAATAAAAATACTTACACATCATCCTCACACGGGTGTCCCTATTTTCCATGCATCATAAATAGGATAAATACATAACCGGTACCAGCCCATCCGGCCCGTCGACGCCGGCGGTCGTGGCGTGGCAAGATCATGCGTCGCCACGGCGGTGTCGGCCGGCGACGAGCCGACCGAGTCCCCCCTACTCTCGTTTTCTAAATCAGCCCCCGGTTTTTGGCCTGTAAGGCCGAGATTCGTGCAGAATTTGGAAAAAGTCAAAACATCAACTTTGTAGAGAATTTCATAAGCTACAGAACACTCAATATGAACTTTTTCTAATTTGGACTAGATTTGAAACTAAAAAATTAAAAACGGCAAGGTCAAATCAAACTAGTCAAAATAGAGTTTGAATTCAACTCAAATTTGACCCAAACTGTGGGGCCCTATTTGAATCATTTCCAAACCTTTTCACAAGAAACTTATAAAAGATCATTTGTTCTATATAAAATGTACTTCATTTCATCTATAGAAACTTTTTGCTAGAAACCACTCTATCATGCACTTTTGAAATGAGTTTCAAAATGGGTCAAAGAGGTTTGACACTCTAGGCTAATTTATAATTTTTTTAAATTGAAACACAAGCTCAAACATGGTCCTAAATTATGTCAAAAATATATCTAGGCACAATCTAGGTCCAAAACATCATTATAGCAAAGATCCTATAGTAGCTAGATCAAACCAGCATGAAATGAAAGCAATTCAAAGTAAATGCTATTATCAACTCGCTTATGCATGAAATGATGATCATGATATGCAAATGCTCACGCTTTCAAGATGCTTAACACCTAGGGTGTTACAGCCGCCACCCCCTCCTCCATCCCTAGTCCGAGGGAGGCGCCGGCGGCGGAAGCTCCACTTCGTCACCGGTCTTCAACGCCGGACACCGACGCCATGGTCATCTACTCCGCCAAGCCCACGGTCGCCTATCCACCCTTTCTACTCCCTCTCTCGGTTGGTGATACTTTGTTCTATTCGGTCTCTTCATTTTATTCCAAATGCAAAGTGTTTCCCATCTCGACCGCACCTCTGCGACGATCTAACCTTTTCTAACATCCACGTCCCTCGGAACGACTACTCCACCGCCTCCCTCGTCGCGTCCCCACGCCCGGTTTCCTGGCGACGACGGCGTGTGCCCGACAGACTTCAACTTGTCCTCCGGCATCGCGCTCCCGGCGTCACGATTACCACGAACCGTGCCCCGTGCTTCCTCTACGATTGCAACGGCACGGAACCGAGGCCCGAGTACGCGAACGCCACCGCCAACCGCAGCGGCACTCGCATCTGGCGTACCGACGCGGGCTTACTCGGGGCCCCAGGACAGGCCGCCCGGCGATCGCGACGGGGATGCAAGTATAGCTACATGCCGGGTGCTCGGGTCGGAGGTGGCGGCCAACTACAACCGGGCCGGTGAAGGACGGGTTCGCCCCTGGGCCGGAGGTGTCCGCCGTCGAGACTACCAGCCCGCAACGCCACCGGCGGCGCAAGCGACTTTCTGCAGTCGCGCGGGTCGGTCGACATGCGCCGGTGAGTCCCACACGCTAGTCGTTTTAGCCGCACGACTTTCTCGGTCCCGATATGCATCATGCGGTTACGTGGCATGACGCTAGCCGGGCGCGTTTTTTGACAATAACCACTCATATTATATTAAAGCAACATTCTTACATCAAGGCCCTTGACAAAGGAGCCTATTACATCGAGGTCCATAGAGGACATAAATCCAAGAAAACCACCGAGGAGCGGATCGCCGCGGATCGGCCGCGAGGCGCCACCGACGCATGGAGCCTTGATGCGGAAGTGCCTCGCCAAAGCGTAGGCTTGAAGAGCTTGTGGACGACGCCGAGGAGCAGCGTCGCCGGCGAACCATGGATGTAGTAGAAGCCGCCGCCGTCGAGTAAAAGGTCATCGCCCTCAAAGCCGGAGGGAGGCAATCTGCAGAGTCGATGGTGGAGGATGCTCGATGATGTAGGAAGCCGAGTTGCTTGATAGCAGATGAAGGCGGAGGTGGAGGCGGGGCGAAGTCCGAGCCAATCGACGCTGTTCGACAACGATGCAAAGATCGTCGGAACAACCGGCCGAGCCCAAAGGGGATCTCGAACCCGGAGGGGACCATCGGTGGCGTGAACGTAGGCATGAAGAAATCGATGCGCTCGACAACGAGAATCGCCGAACAACCACCAAAGAGGCGCCCAAAGATAACGCGCCAACCAAATCCCGGTCTGGAGCCGATCGACGCGTTCGACAACGATGCAAAGATCGTCGGAACAACCGTCGGGACCGAAGGAGATCACGAATCAGAGGAGGCCAGGGGCGACGGGAACGGAGGGAAGGCGAAATTGATGCGTTCAACAACGATACTCGTCGGAACAACCACCAAATAAACGCCAATCCAATCCCGGGCAGCCATGGAGCTCCACCAAATAGGGGAAGCGGGAGGACAATGGAAGGTAAACCGGGTCTCGGATGAGAGGGGGCGAGGCGTGTAAAAGGCGTAAAACAAGATCCGGCGATGGAATAGGAGAAGGAGCTTTATTTAATCGTACCTTGGCAACGACAGAGCTGCCGACGATGTAGCCGAGGATAGCGAGGATGGCGACGGGCGGCGAGACAGCCATGGACGGACATACCACGTGGGGAAAGAGCCATATAGGCACACTAAACAACAAACTAGCTAATTAAGCTCTGCGACGATCTATTTAGACGAGGGCTCCCTGCCCTTCTCGCCGCCCGGCGAGAACGCCGGTGGGGAGGAAGGGAGGCCTAAGCCCAGGAGGCGGCGGAGCCGAGGGAGCGGGTGCCTTCCGAGAGAAGGAGTCGGTGTGTTCCCCCGGCTTTCGCGGTCGCGTCGCTGCTGCCACCGAGCGATCGAATGGGCACTAAAATATACCGAATTGCTTCTATTCTACCTTAAACTTTTGGGGGGTTTTTTTTTATAACAATCACATATATATTATTTCAACAGCAAAGTGCTGCTATGTGGGCAAGATTTGCCCACTTTACAGGGTCAAGAGCTGTCCGGATTGGAAAGCTCGAGATATGAGCAGTACAAAGGCAAGTTACAAGAGGATTGGAGTGTACATCCGCCGATATCCTAGCCTGCCCTGTAAGAACATGAGCCGTAGTGTTCTGGAATCTAGAAACCACAATATAATGCTTGCCTTGCACCATGTTCCTTAAAGTGTTGGTGAAGAATCTGGCATCCCATCTAGGAATGACCTCGTTGTTGCCTGCATGAATGTGACTGACTAGCTGCTGGTTGTCAGAGAGGAGAGAGGCATGTGGAATGTCGAGGTTGCTGAGAACAGTTGCTGTAAGGGCAAGAGCTGCAGCCTCAGCTGAGAAGACCGATGATACTCCCCTCATATTCGCCTTTATGTAGACATTGAAATTGTCTGTTTGAGTGAGTACCTACAAGAAAGACACCAAGCCCAGCATTTTTATATTTCTGATCAGGGGAGATAGAGGCATCAGAATAGACATCAACTCCCTCCAGTAGAGTTGGCATTTCTATGCTGTCAGAAGGTATGGTTGGTGCAAGCGAACTAATATTGTATCATATCATCATGGTCAGAGATCGAGGTACCAAATTTGATCATCGGTTATCATAATTAAATAAGAAAATTATTGCTCGCTTTTGATTTCACCACATATGAGGCTTCTGGGAGGCTCTACGTGCTCATCAGCTAGCTTAACTACGTAGTATCCGGTACATAAAAAAACACGCATGCAGATATCAGTCTGGTAATTATAAATGCTTGCAATTTCACTTAAGAGGGAACTCTTAAAATTGGTTGGTACTGGCAAAAATAAAAGGCTCACATTCTTTGGCCTGGTATGTTTGTTCGTAATCTAAAGTGGCCATGAATATACAACTCATCATCAGAGTTTTTTTTTTTTTCCATAAAAAGAAAAATCACTCGCAAGTAAAGTTTGTTGAGGAAATATTGAAACTGTTGCTTTGGCTGACCGTGTCAAGATTCTTTCACTCGCAAGTAAAGTATGTTCGCACCTAATCCGGCAAAATAACTATTTACTACCTTTATTCAGTGATTTTGTCTGTGGCAATCACTGAAGACAGTCGTTGAAGAGAGAGGATACCACAATAAAGTGATTTTGTAACATTTCGAAAAAAAAGTGATTTTGTTTGTGGCAAACAAGACAACATAAATGAACCGTGCAAAATCAGGAGCAGTTGAGTTCCGTTAAGCACGCTAGCTAGGCTGTTGGTGTTACTTTGGTAGCTTTTGCAAACTACTGGCACTTGAAGTGTTGAAAATTGAAAACTTCTGTACACCAAAGTCTACCTCCCCAGGGGAGGCCATCCACGTCGCCCGAAATTTGTGATTGGCTCCCTTCGGTTGTGCCCCGCCCTGTGGTCACTTTATCATTGGTTGTGTCCTTTTTTTGCGAGGAGGCCCTCCCTTTTACCCGAAATAACGTTGTGATCCACCAAGGTCCTCTCAGAAACGGAAAAAGCGACCAATTTTTTTTGCGTCTAGACCCTCGTATTCGAAGATCCTACGTCCTAAGAAGACGAAATTCCAAAATGGTGGTAATTTTACGTTTACCCGCCCGATTTTCACTTTTACGAAAAAACCCCGCCTCGGCTCACCAAATATATACCACTCAGCAAAAAAAAAAAAAAAAAAAAAAAAAAAAAAAAAAAATCGCTCTCCTCCCACGCCTGGCCACCCCGCTCTATCCTCTCGCGCTCTCTCCCACGCGGGCGCTGCAAGACGCGAAGCGGGCGCGCGGCGGCGGCCCCTCCTCCCCACCCTCCTCCTCCTCCTCCCCCCTCGGTGGTGCCCTCCACCGCGGCGCCGCCCCTCCTCCCCACCCTCCTCCCCCCCCCCCCGCCGCCCCTCCTCCTCGTCCCCCGCTACAGAAACCCTAGGGGATTCGCCCCCATCTCGGGGGCCACGGCGTGGCGCCGGGTCGTCGGCCTCGAGTGGCAGCGCGGCGCGGCCGGGCTCCCTCCGCAAGAGCTCCTGCAGAAGTCCGCCCGGTTCCGCTAACCCTCGATCCCTCTACTCGGTGGTTTATTCCCCTCTCTTCCTGTCTCTACCAACCTACATGGTTACTGTGAATTTCTTTTTGTTCTTTACGTCGTCATCTGCTCAGCCCGAATTCACTGATTGGCTCCCTTCAGCTGCCAGTCATTGTCAAATACCAGAATTTATTTTTATGTGTGCAGCTCGTGTGCATACACGCTGGTCAGTATGAACTATCTCTCTGGCTGTAGTCAACTCCTAGAATAAATCATTAAGGTAGAACAAACTGCAGTTTTCAAGAAATAATTTCAGAGTGTGCTCTAACCACTACACTATAGGTTCGATTTGGAACTCATGGCTTTTTATCTTGGATTTCGAAGTAAGGTGCTCTAAGTAAATGAAAACATACTATTTAATGCTTTATTACTTTGTCACAGTTTCTGAACAGTCCCTAGAGGTAAATAGGTACCATGTATTTACCAAGAAACTGATAGGGAGAGTAAAGCAATCTTTGGGATGTGGTTCTATCACGTTTTTGATTTGGTGATTTATTATATGGAAAAATGTTTATCTGCCACTGCTTTCTCTTTTAGGATGCCATCTATTTTAAATTGTCATGTGCAGACTTCCAGTTATTTAGAATGCTTTTTAAGTTTGTTCCTTATATTAGTGTATTTTGTTCTTCTTAGTGTGTGTAATATCCGGTTATTTCGTTTATTTCAGGTATGCTATTCTATTGATTCTCATTGATTGTTTGCTGTCTTCTTTTACAGTTGGAGTGTCAGCTTGGAGTTTTCTGTAACATAGTGTTCATGATTCAAGTATTTGACAAGATATCAGTATGCTTCTCAGCTTTTAATTATGTCATTTGATCATGTCTGCCATCTCTATTATTTTGAATTGCCCTCCAAACAAAACATAACTAATAGCTTAAATGTTCGGTATCTAAAATATTACTTTGAGTATGGTCGGCTATATATGTAGTTGTGTGCTCAGTTCAGGTTGGTTTTGATATTGAATTTACCTATCAGCATGTCTCTACTTAATAGTCATTATTGCCTTCTATTATACCTTCAGACTTCATCTACCTGAATGTTCTGATTGGCCTTCAATAGTGCAGGATGATCAAACAATGTTGTCTCTTTTACGGTGCAACTCCCAGTTCCTGATTTCTACTTGCAGCGCTGTTTAGGTGAGTCTATCATTTGCTCCATCTGTTCCTTCTTCCCCTTCATATGTGGCCTACTCCTCCGGCTGGTATTAGAAGTCGTTTTGGACAAGGTTTGGGTCAAACATCGGGAATATAAATCATCAATAACTTTTTAAGTTGTTGATTTTGTAAATGTAAAAAATTATATGAGTAGATTTGTCTTAAAAAATATTTTAATAAAAGTATACATATATCACATTTCCATAAATATTTTTATAATAATAAGAGGTCAAAGTTGTGTTTTGGAGACCGTGTCGCTGTCCTAAACGACTTCTAATACCATCCCTATGGGAGTATTTATTATACCTGGTTGTTTGATTAGCAAGTCTTTATGTACCTTAGCGGTCCCACCTATTCTTTTTCCCCTCTGTGAGGTACTAATTTTTGTGGGTCTTTTTGCTACTCATTTCTTCCTTCTTTGATCTTTTTCAGCATCTCTGACGGAACTGAAGCCCTGCGAATTAGGTTCGCTTCAAGTTTCTAGGACACAAAATGCCACCTATGTCTGTACCTACCCTTTTCTTTTGTTTGCCTCTAATGATATCTACCTCTTTTTTTACGTATTTCTTGTTGTCTAATTTGACCTATTTTCAGTCCTCGTGCGTTCTACATTTGCCCATCTATCATGTAACCTTTATCTTATTTTTGTTATAAAAAAAAAAAACTTTTGCTTGCTTCAGCTTGTGTTATTTAGATTCAGTTTACAGAATTCGGTATGCCTGGCTTACAACTCACAAACATAGGGATTTTTTGCACCTCATATAGATATGATAAAACCACAGTGCGACACCTTCTGTTATCTACATCCAGTTTACACTACTCAGTAGGCCCCACTATCACCAATCAGAGACATAAGAATTTCTTGTGTACCTAAATTTGGTTCAATAAACCACACTGCGATGCTATTGGTACTAATACCTTCTGGTCAGGAATACACATGATAATGACTGGGTCACGAATAATTAAGCAACAATGATGTGCAGTGTAATGTTTACTAAAATGGATTTAGGTATTTTTATAGAGTGGTGGC
This sequence comes from Hyparrhenia diplandra, assembly GCA_015847255.1. Classification (NCBI taxonomy): domain Eukaryota; kingdom Viridiplantae; phylum Streptophyta; class Magnoliopsida; order Poales; family Poaceae; genus Hyparrhenia; species Hyparrhenia diplandra. The sequence goes on along the minus strand of JADLZK010007621.1, from coordinate 162,230 downwards.
ACCCTCAGATAAGTTAGTAGCTGCCCTGCTTATAATGTTTTTTTGTCTCTTTTTCCATAGGACTCTGCACGCCATGCAAGCTTTCATGCCACTGTTTGCCTGTCATTCAGCTTGTTTTTTTTTTTTTTTCGTCTCTGAATACATGCCACTGTTTGATATCTGAAGCATGTGCCCATTATATGTTGATGGTGTGAGATCACTGAAACTATGCTGAAAGCCTCTTTGCCTGTATTTGTGTTCCAGGCTCTCAGGTGAGATGCATACCAATATCGATTTTTCAGACTCTCGGGCTAATTCAAGCGATCCAGACTACAACTGATGAACACATCTTCAGATCAAGGCTTAAATTATCAATCAACCAAGTTTAGATGAGGACCACAGACAGCAACCCCATGGGTATTTTTCTTGACAGATATCTCTGAATATCACGACTGCTATTTTAATGTAGGTGCAAAGTTACAGGTCTCTTATATTTCCCCATGTTATTGTGGTTGTGTGTTTTTCATTTGGATATCATCTTTTTGCCTGAATCTACACGACGATGCTTGCCATGGCTGTTCTAGGCTTGCATTGTGCCAACTGGACTGAAAATTATGGTAGTTAGGCTCTTTGGTTCTTTTTCTCCCTTTGTTTTAAATTTAATCTCTTAGTTCATCTGAAAATTCTTGTTATGAGTCGGCAGTTGCCTACTGTTGTGTGTGCTTTGCTCTGAATTTTGATAGCCCAACCCACGCAGTGCAAATGGGGTCGTTCTGGACATGAAAATTGGCCTCAATTTATGAATGGAGTGAATCTGCGAATGGAGTGCTGATGAATTGCGATGATCTCCAACCTTTTTTGTGTTAATGAAACAATACTAAAATATTTGTTTGATCCATTCTATCTTAGCAAAGAATTCTTTTAAAAAGAAAACTTAATATAATCATCTAACCAAATATTTTGGGAAATCCATCAGTTGGACAAATATTTTTTGGAAAATGTTTCTTCACTATTTTTTGTTCATTTCCATTTTGTTTTTCCTGTAAGTTACACAGAATACCGGAAATCTTGTGAATTTTATTCATTTCTTGCATATAGGATTAGTTCTGTTGCACTGAACTATTTTCCCATTAGACACAAACTCCCTCCTAATCAGTGTGACCTCATCCCGTTGCACCTGCGAACACATTTGTAAATTTTAGGTTCTGTGCAAAAGGTTGCTGACTAAGATGATGCTAAGAAATTGACTGTCTGTTTTCCAAAAAAAAAAAAAAAAAAAAACTTTAACAAAATGGACAGTCAATTGGTACTTTGGAGTGAAATCGACAAAGATTTATTCCTTGATGATATTTTCCGAACCAACTCTAATATGGTTGTATTCTCTAGGTTAGGCTCTCTGATCAGGGGCAACACTTTGTCAAACCTCAGGGGCACCTTCTCAAGTTCAGGTGAGTTATACTCTCCCTTTGCCCTTCTTAGATGTTAGACTAGATTGTTTCACAAAACGGAATGTTGGGTACTGATGTACCCATATATGTGTGTTCTTCTTTGTGCCCATTTCCTCTAAGCTGCATAATTACCGCTGAATTAGTTGAAGCACTGGCCAAACCATGGGCTGACTATAACAATGACAATGCATCATGAGATGGCCAAACCAAGCACCAATGCTTTTCAATGCATCATGAGATAGCCAAACCAAGCACTAATTTTTTTCACTTCAGAAGGTGGAATTAAGAAAAAAAAAACTCCAGCCAATAGCCCAATACAGATGCATGTTAGGAGTAGTTTCTAGGAGCACTAATTATTGCTACCAGCTTTGTGAGTAAAACATAGGTCCTTTCTTCTTCGTCATGCTCATCTGTTCTTTATGTTCCAGATAAACATTTCAAATAAAATTGAAATTCAGGATTATCTGATTGCTTGCTTATTTCAGTCATCTTTTGGTGCCCATATGTTAACCTACCTTGCATTAAATTGGCCCTATTATCTTTGAGTCCAGATTGCCATATGAAACAATTACTTCTCTATTGCTTTCGCTTATTTGATGAGCTGGATCTCTACTTTCATGAACTATACAGGTGAAGCAGGACAAAGGAAATGGTATGCTTAGTCGTTCGTGATGCTTGGCCTATGATGTGTTTTAAGAAGGGCAAAGGGAGGGTATAGATTCGGTTTTGCTGCCACCAACCTTATTCACCAGGCCAGAATGATCGTCTCTCTTTCAACTTGCTGAAGATCTATCTATCTACGATCTTTATATAGTATATTTTTGCAACATTGACAAATATATGATAAGTCCTGGTTTGCCAATTCAATTTGTTTGTCCATCTACCCATCTCAACATAGTTTTATACTGATGTAATATTTAAAGATCAGATCTATTCATTTAAGTACTACTATACTTTACATGTATGCAACCCAAGACAACGTATCGGTACATGTTTTTCTTTTGGAAGTCTTGTTCCTATACATGCTTCATGACTCTACCCTGAGCTTTCCATGGTTGCGCGCAAAAGGCGCGCAATCCACTAGTGGTAGATATATATACGTCAGCCGTTCTCTCTTATTTGCATTGACAGATGCTGTCATTATCTCTCTTATTTGATCGGTGTCATATATCAGCATTTCTTAGAGACAGACAAGATGAACGGCTTATGGCAGGATAAAACGGTAAAGGCTTCATAATAACATTGTGAAAAAACGATTACAGCTGATGCATTACTCATCATATAACATATATAGTACATGAAAGCGCTCGGCGTTAGAAATAAAAAAAAACGGTAGAAAAATGCTATTGCTTATTACATTCACATTGGGCGATACGTACGGTATATATATGTATGTAGCTGCATACTGAAAACATGCAGGGTGCATATCGGCAGGTACTGTATGTAGTATATATATTTATGAAAGTGTAGGAGTTGTTAAGCGGGTGGTTTTTAGCCCTTAATTTCCCATGTGTCGAACTCCCCTGACACGAAGTTGTAGTGGCCGCCGACCAGCCTGAGGGTCCCGCTGGCCAGCCCTTCCTTGACGAAGGGATAGGTCTTGAGGTTCTCAAGGGACGTGTTCACGGCCTCCTGCAGAAACATTCAGAAATACAAAGGTGATAGAAATAGAGGATCTTTCTAGCAGTAAATCGGATTGGGAAACAACAAGAATAATAATAACAAGAGTATTACAACTACTTTATCTAGTACTTAAATGGTGAAAGAATGTAACCGGAGTTCATCTCGTGTCGCGGTCGGCGGTAGTGGTACTTCCCGCCGCTGGCTGCGCTCTCCGATCGGTGGAGTCCTCGGGAATGACGGTGAGGGGAAGTGGCGGCTGTTTGACTTGTCGTAACTCTCGTCACTTGTGCCGCTGGTCCCCCACCTCTATTTATTAGCGCAGTGCGACGGGGGTCCACTACCCATTAGGGTTAGATGCCCCCGATCAGGGCAGACCAAGGGAATTGGGCCAGCCGTTGGGCTGGGCCCCTTTGAGATCAACCTAACATTCTCCCCCTTGATCTCATCTATCGTCTTACGCTTCGTTAACCCACCCCTTTACAAAATAATGCATTGAGCATGCTTCGTCGTCCACAGTCACAACCGTTAGACTCGATGACTACAAGCACCTTTCGTTTTAGAGATGAATTCTCGCCTTGGGCCCCTTGCTATCCGGGGAATCACGGGCTTTCCCTTAAACCCATATCGGTTACATATTCTCTCGAACATGTTGGGCGGTAAGCCTTTTGTAATCGGATCCGCTAGCATCTTTACGTGCTTATGTTCTTCAAAACTAGTGATGTGATCCCGGATTTTATCTTTCACAACAAAACTTTATGTCAATATTCTTGGTGGCCTTGCTTGACTTATTGTTGTGAGGATATATTACTCGCCGCTCGTTGTCATAATACAACTTTAGTGGTTCGTTGATGCTATCAACCACCTTTAAACTGGGTATAAATTTCTTAAGCCAATTCACTGTCTCAACTCACTTTTATGGCTCCTTGCGCGAATAGATGGGTACCCTAACTTGAACTTTCTTGCATTTCTCACGTACTCATGAGCCTTTCATATCTTGCATAATATTTCGTGACTTTCTTTACTAGACTTGATTGTTCCATACTAGGATTACTTTGATATCCGCTAAGCGACTTGGTTAGAAAACAACTAGGCTGGTCGTGTGCACACTTACTTATATTTATGTAAACTTTCGATAGCTAAGTCGCATGGAACTGCTTTCATGCGATTGCATTCAAACTCATTCTTTGGGACATTGATGCCCCATATTTGTCACTTTTGACAATAGGGCAGGTGAAAATTTGTACTTATGCATATTGAATTTCTTCAAAAACTTTCTCTATATATATGGCTTTTGGGACAAACCCAATACCCCTTTACCTCTATCTCGGTGAGTTTCTATGCCCAAAACAAATTAGGCTTCACCAATATCTTTCATATCCGAACTTGAGGACAATACCCTTTTGGTTTCTCGCGTGAAAGCAACATCACTACTTGCTAGTAGAATGTCATCCACACACGATATTAGGAAAATGTATTTCCCATTCTTAAGCTTTGCATACATGCAATTGTCCTCAACTTCGTCTTTAAAACCCAACTTGAATTCTATTATCTAGCTGCTTGCTTTAGTCCGTAGACATATTTCTTTAGGCGACATCTTATTCTTTCTCTATCTTTCACAACAAAACCTTTCGGTCATGTCATGTATTCTTTTCCTTCTCAGTCTCCATTTGACATAATTCTCGATCAAACTTTGCTACTAGGGCTATTATGATCCTTAAAGAATCCTTACTCTCTTCTCTTTGGGTAAACCCCTTTGCTACAAGTCACGCCTTGTATCTTTACGCATTCCCTTTGGAGTCACATTTTGCCTTGTAGACCCATATGCGGTCCTCTTGTTTTGGCTCCATTAGGAATTTCTTTCAGTTCTCAAACTTTACTAGTGCTCATGAATCTCAATTCATCTTTCATGGCTTTATGCCACTTAGATGCTTTGGCGCTTCTCATGCTTCTTTAAATGAAGTGGGATCACCGTCCATCCGAAGTTCTTCGCATTCATAGACAATGTAGTTATCCGAAATTGAAGATTTTCTAGCTCTTTGCAATCAACCAGAAGGCTTTTGTAACTAGCAATTTGTTCACTTGGGGTTATTCATTTTGAGGCTACTTTGCTGCTCTTTGCGACAACGGCTTCACTCGGCTCCTGAAGGACAGGTTCGAACTATCGGTCGCTCGCTATTGCCAATAGGCGAACCGGTCGGCCAGTCTTTGCAACCCGCGGTGTGTTGTGATGTGGATTCAGCAACAACGGTAGCATAAATAGGGCTCTTGCACCATCGGAGTAGGCACGAATGCCCCTTCTCCTCAAGGTTATTTTCTTACGCTACCATGCTCCCCCCGATCATCCGGTGCTCTTGTGCGGATAACAAGAATGATATCCCTTTGATTTCTCTTGATAGCCAATGAAATGGCGAACTTACTACCTTGAATCTAGCTTTTCTTTGTTTGGGTTAAATACTTTCGCCTCTGGGGATCCCCAAAACTCTCATATAATGGAGTAAGGGTTCTTTGCCTCGTTCTTAACTCATGCGGTGTTTTTTTTCTTTCACTTGCTTGTCACACGCTTAAGTATGTGAACTGTGGTTCTCAACGCCTCTATCCATAAGTTAACCGCAACGTAGAGTAGCTAATCTTGCTTTATGCCTTCCCCGCTATTCATTCTACTAATGCTCCCCGGCGTGAGAATCGTGCAACTATGCCGGGTTCCGTAAGGTACCTTGCAAATAGGTCTAGAAAACTATCCATAAGGGGTATGCCGACAATACTCCCCCACATTCTGATCTTACTACCTTGATCTTTCGATCAACTTAGCTTTGAATATCTTAAGTTTATCTAACGCTTCCGAACGTTCTTTGATTTGGATAGATTTATCCATAACGAGAGTATCCATCTGTGAATGTAATGAAGGAATCAAAAACCATTCACAAATGTTACTAGAAAAGGTCCACATATGAATCAATTCTAGTATTCAGCGCTTCGCTTAGCTTCTTTCTTGTGGTGGGAGGATTGATTCTTAGAGTAAGCGTTCTTTTCTCCCACTTTCGAAATATGGTCTTAACAACCGTACCATAATTTCGATGAGGAATCAATTCTCTTTTCTTTTCTTGCTTGCATTAACAAATAATGCATTCTCATTCAAATCTCTTTCTTTTCTTGCTTTCTAATTATTTACACGTTGGTGCAAAATAACTAGAATTGAAACTATAGCTTACAATAAACTTGCGCAAAATGGCAATTCACATACTTCAAAACTAAATCAAACTTCTAGCTTAGGAAACATAACTTGACATCATATAGCTGAAATGTGAAAACCACTTTGCTATAGCTTGGACTTGAGCTTGGCCACCTTAATCTGTCTTTCTTATCTTCTTTGAATTCTTGACCTTTCTTCTTCTTGCTCGCACATGGCAATGGCCTTTTCTAAATCCCACTCGTCTAGCCGTGTGTTGTAATTAACAACAAAAGTGACAAACTCTTTAGGAAGTGATTTTAGGGCCAAATGGATGAGAAAACCATCCGGTAGTGGTAACTTTCGGCTGCCATATTGCTCATGCTCAAGATATGATCTCTCACACCCCCATAATACTTCATGGATGTGAGTTTACGGATCTTTGCTTTGAGATCCGAAATAATTATCGTAACATCAATATCTAATCTTGAAATAATTGCATATCTTAATTTAACGTTGGTCAAAATCAAGATATACAAATAACTTGCTTCAATCTTGTAAACTTGCAAACTTGCAATTGCAACATTGCTATTATTGACGTTGGTCAAAAAATAACAACATTACAAAATTACTTGTGCTTGAAAATCTTAGCTTCTCAATCAAATTGCAATATTGCTATCATTGACGTTGGTAAAAAAATAACAACATTACAAAAATTACTTGTGCTTATAATCTCAACTTCTCAAATTAAATATCTCGTTGGTTCAATTTAATAAGAGAATCTCTACGGAGTATCTTGCGCGTGAATGAAAATTAAAACAACTTGCTATGATTTGCTAATCTCAAAATTGCAATATTGCTATTATTAACGTTGGTAAAAAATAGCAACATCACAAAATTTCTTGTGCTTAAATTTCTTGAGCTTTAAATCTCGGCTTCTCAAATTAAATATCTCGTTGGTTCAATTTAATAAGGGAATAAACTATAATTACTTGCGTAAGCGAAAACTCTTGAACAATAAAATATTCTAGCTTTTCAGAAGCATACTAGGTACTGTGCTATTCTCTGAAAAATAATTCACGTTGGTGCAAAATTTAACAGAGAGATAATCTGGGCAAATTCATTCGAAAAATTCTTTTAAAATAGCTTCTGAAAATAAGACTAGATCAGACTTGCTGAACTTGTGATAGGCCGAAATTGGCCCATAACTCACTGAGGCCCGTGGCCTTCTCGCTCCTGGGCAGCCTTTCGGCCCAGCAGCGCCCTTGCCCGCAGGCCTGCATTGGCCCAGCCGGCTCACTCTTTTTTTTTTTTTCTTGCTCGAAAAATTGGAAAAACGTTTCTTTGCTTAAACGGGCCGGGGCGAACGATCTGGCTTGAGGGCGAATGCGGCCCCATGTCCGCGCTATACTCGCCACCCGCCTGGGCCAGATTTGACCGCAGGCCCACTAAGCCGGCGACTCGATCTTGGCCGTTCGTTGGAATCGGACGGTCGTCCGTCCTCTGCGTTGGAACAAAAACACTCTGTTGACTGAACCCAAAACCCTAGCCACATTTTCTTTCTGCATCGCATTTCTCGAGCAGCGCCGCCGCTCTGGGAGCCCGGTCTTCGACGGCCGCAGACACCGGTGAGGTGGTTGCTCCACCGGAGCATACCGGCCGGCTCTCCCTCTTCCTTTTCTCTCTATCCATTTCTGTCTCAAAGCTGAGCGGCGGCGGCTAGCAGTGGTGGCCGCCGGCGGAGCTTGTCCGGATCGGCTCTCCATAGCATAGCAACGGCGGAAGTGGACCTCGCCGGCGGCGGCCTCGTCGCCCGCGGCGACCCCCTGCCTTCTGTTCCTTTCTCTCTTTTCTCGGCCACGCACAGCAACGCCCTCAGCGTGGACTGCCGGTGGCCCGACGACGGCGGCCTCGACGGAGACCCCGCCGGAGCTCCCCGACCTCTCCTTTCTTTCTCAGCTTGCTCCAGCGCACCAACCAAGCAGCAACAGCTGCCGGAGGTAGCGGCGCCGCCTCAGGACCCCTCGCCGGTGTGCGTGCTCGCGCAAGGCAGAGCGCGCCGCCGTCGAGCGGCCTTGTGGCGACGCCCTTGACTCCCCGAGTACCGACTCGCAGCGCCTCGCGATGGCGAGGACTTGCCACCCAGCGGCTCGGTTATTTCAATGGAATGCCGGCGAACCGGCGATCTTGCTTTTCTTCCAACCTGGTGAGTGCGGCAGAGCGCCAAACCAACAGGCGGTGTTCTGTGCTTCGCCGATTTGGAATCGGCCAATCTTTCTCTATCGCTAGGGATGGAAAAATCCGAACTGGATCTCTGTTCTTGCCCGATCAAGATCGGTTGTTTATTCTTGCGCTAGGTTAGGAAAAATCCGAAACGGATCGTCCTCTTTCTCTGTCTATCTGCTGATTCTTTGCGAACTCCATTCCCAAAATCCCGATCTACATACTAGATCGGCTGATACAAATAGAGGATCTTTCTAGCAGTAAATCGGATTGGGAAACAACAAGAATAATATAATAACAAGAGTATTACAACTACTTTAACAAGAATAATAATAACAAGAGTATTACAACTACTTTATCTAGTACTTAAATGGTGAAAGAATGTAACCGGAGTTCATCTCGTGTCGCGGTCGGCGGTAGTGGTACTTCCCGCCGCTGGTCGCGCTCTCTCCGATCGGTGGAGTCCTCGAATGAATGACGGTGAGGGGAAGTGGCGGGCGTCCGATTTGTCGTAACTCTCGCCACTTGTGCCGCTGGTCCCCCACTTTTATTTATTAAGCCCGATCGCGACGCCCCACTACCCATTAGGGTTAGATGCCCCGTCGCGGCGGACCAAGGGAATTGGGCGGCCCGTTGGGGCTGGCCTCTCTTTGAGATCAACCTAACAAAAGGTCCTTCCGTGAGCAAAATCAATCCATGGAAAAAGTCTACTTTCGGTCCCCCAACTTTTGCGAAAGTCGATTTTGGTCCCTCAACTCTAAAACCGGACAAAACGGCCCCTCAACTTTTCAAACCGTCGCGATTTCGTCCCCGGCGGGGTTTGGGCCGGTGGTTTTCGCTTCTGATAACTCCGGTTTTGCTACGATGGATCGTGGTTTCGTTTTTTCCTTTTTCTTATTTATTTAAATGAATCTTTCAAAAATCATAGTAAATCACGTAAAAATCATAAAATAGAAAATCTAATTTTGTTGGACTCCACATAAGTAGAGCTACACAATGAATATATAATATGGTATACTTTAATATAAAATTTTTTGCTAGGAAGGTTTTGCCTTTTTCTTTTTATTTATTTCAACTCAATATTTAAAAATCATAATAAATTATAAAAAAATCATATAATTGAAAAACCAATTTTGCGGACTCCACATGAGCATATTTACACAATAAAGATATATAGGTGTACTATTTAATTTATTGGTCGTTCCATCGATCAAAGTTCACGGCTCACGTGACGTACGTCTGCCAGATCGAAGACAACAAACCTAGCTAACCTAACCCAAATAAAGAGCCATAGTAACTATGTAATTGTGTTATTGCACGCCTCATGTGGAGTCCAACAAAATTGAATTTTTATTTTATAATTTTTCTATAATTTACTATGATTTTTAAAGATTGAGATGAAATAAATAAAAAGAAAAAGGCAAAACCTTCTAGTAAAAAAATTTGTACTAAAGTATACCATATTATATATTCATTGCGTAGTTCTATCATGTGGGAGTCCAACAAAATTGGATTTTCTATTTTATGAATTTTCTGTGATTTATTATGATTTTTGAAAGATTCACCGAAATAAATAAGAAAAGGGAAAAAACGAAACCACAGTCACTGTAGCAAAACCGGAGTTATCAGGTAAAACCACCGGCCCAAACCCGCCGAGGGACGAAATCTGCACGGTTTGAAAAGTTGAGGGACCCGCTTTGTCCTGGTTTTGAAGTTGGCGACCAAAATCTACTTTCGCAAAGCCGCACCGTAAGTACTTTTTCCTTCATGCAACAACCAACTGCTCGTGAGCACTGGTCATCGAACGGCACCGAGGCGTGCTCTTTCTTCACCTTCACCTTGGCAGGGAAGCCGATCCTGACCCAGTCCTCAACAAAGTGGCTGCGTACACCACCAAGCCAGATCAAATTCATCACGAGGCACTCAAGTTTTTCTTTTTATCTGAATGAAACTTGGTGAGGACTTACAAACTGTCAGGTGCGCCATCCTGGAGGGATAGGAGCGCCCTGATGCCACCGCAGCAGCTATGGCCAATGACCACGAGGACCTGCACCTTGAGGGCGCACACGGCGTACTCGATGGCGGACCCAATGCCGGTGTACTTGGTCTGCAATTGCCAAAACGAAGTGAGTCGTCCGGTCATTGCCCTGTGGCAGCTGAAAAATTGTAGACATCCATTGCGACGGTCGGTGTCTACGCGTACATACCTTGTCGTAGGCCGGGACCATGGCGGCGATGTTGCGGACCATGAAGGCCTCACCGGGCTGTAGACCCAGGGTCACCGACAGGCACACACGGGAGTCGGAGCAGGCGAAGACCATGTACTGCACGCGGGCAACAGAGGAAAAATCGCCATCAGGTTGCCGAAAAGAGGCAGCCTGAGCCGGCAAAACCAGTTCAGTTCCCACGGCTCTTATCGATAAGCAGGTAGGCAGATCGGCCCTGATATCAGTGGAGGACTACACGATTCTGGCCCTGATCAAAAGGTGGAAGCTTTTGAGTTTTGACCCGACTGTCTTTGTTCCAAATTCTCTTTTTACACTACTCTTTCCCATGTTGATCAGTGGAGTACAGCCGTACAGGGAGGGGCAGGATGGACAAAATCCAGGCTGCAGGAAGGTTCCTTCCGTGCTACTAGTGGAACTACAAGCCAAAACCATATCTGGAGCATCTGCTGGCTAATTGGTGTACTCCTATGTGTTTGGCCAAAAGTGAGAGGAGGTCGTTGGCCGGCCGGCCGGCAGGAGCGTGGCCTTACCGTTAGTCGTTGGATCGAGCGCGCATCCACGGTCACGTGTCAGTCGTCCCCGTGGACACCTCGGAAATTAATTCCGCGTGCCGATGACGACGGACCAAATGCTTACGCACACGACGCGCGGACCCACCTTCACCATTTACTCAGCGGCTCAGCCACTGTGAATGTGTGTCTGTGTGTCTTCTTGCTAATACCATCGTTGAATCTTTCCATGGCTCCGTCCTCGTTGCTGCTCTTCCTAGTCTCGTCGGCGTCGGTGTGGGTGGCCTTACCCTTGCCACTGATGATAATGCGTGTGGTAGCAGCAGATGGGCAAGGAGAGAACTGCTGGCCGCAGCTATGCGGCAACGTGAACATCTCCTCCCCGTTTGGGATCATGCCGGTTGGCGCCGTGCTGCACACCAGCTGCGGCGGCAGTATTGACTTCCAGGTTCTTTGCCTTGAAAACATCCCATACTTCGGATTCTTTCAGAGCGACCCCAACAGGCGCATCCTCCTACGCATCCTCAGCATCTTTTACGACAACCGCACCTTGCTCGTAGCCGACACAAACCTGCAGCATCCATATTTCAATAGCTCTATCCCCGTAGGCTGCCAAATCCCGACAGTCAACACCTCGTCCCGGCTTGTTCATCCGTTCTCGATCAGCTCCGAGAATCAGAACCTCATCTTCTACAAATGCACCGAGCCGCCGCCACCAGGTGGTGTGGACCTCGTGGAGACAGTGTGCCACAACAACACGTTTGTTCGTGCTGCCAATGGAAGTTCCGACGAGTCAGGCGGCTACTTTTAAAAGGTTGCACCGCTACCATGGTGTCAGTGCTTGGAGTGCCTGGCAAGGTGAACGCTAGCAACTACGATCAACTCGTCGGGGACGGCTTCCTCGCAACATGGCAGTGGCCGCCGCCTTTGCCGCTGCCTCTACTGCCTTTGCCGCCGCAGCCAGGTAACTTCACTCTTGGAACTAAGCCTTGTTTAGTTGACAAAAATTTGTAACCCAATGTTAGAAAGTTAGAATTTGGACATCAGAAGACGCGTTTCGTTTGTTTATGGTAAATATTTATTCTACCATAGAGTAATTAGAGACTCAAAAGAATCTTCTCGTAATGTATATCTAAACTATATAATTAATATTTTTTTTTACCTACATTTTATACTCCAAACATATGCCTTTTGATGTATTTAATGTGATGTGATGGAGGGAGAGTGGAAAAACTTAAAAGTTGAGTTACAAATTTTTGCCAACTAAACAAGACTTGGAGGAAATACATGATCCATCTGCTTAGCAGGAAGAGGAAATAATGCCTTTGGTCGGTATCTTCGAATCAGAGGGCTGACATATAGAAGTGAGAGGAGCTCATAGTCATATCCTTCGCAGACCCCATGGAATTAGGTCCCCATTTGCACGCAGGAGTACTCCCTCCATCCCAAAATAATTGTCGTTTTGGGTGTGCGCGCTTTACTTTGACTTCGATTTGTAGAAAAATACGTACAAGATTTAAATCTCCAAATAAATTTGTTAAAAAAACTAGATCAAAAGATCTTTCCAATGATACTAATTATGTAATATAAATATTAATCCTATTTTAATATATAATTGCGGCAGATGTTTTCCGAAAAAAACGACAACTATTTTGGGATGGAAGGAGTAGCTCTCATCTCCCTGTTCCCTCGATCTACCGGTAGCTCTGGCCCACGGCAGCTGGAGTGATGGTTATTATCTCGTGTGTCCATATATGCCCATTTGGTGGTGGCACTGACGAATTGCCAAGTCAATTATATTGTGCCCGCACTGGCGACATAGTTTTTGAAATTTCTATGCCTTTGTGATCCTAGTTTATTGTCTTAATTTTTTGGACTTTCCAAAATAAAATCTACAATTTCATAATATTTAAGGGAAAATTTGGATCCATTATTACCAAAAAAGTAATAATTACTAATTTTTAATGGGGACTGTTTGAATCCACCTGCTAATAGTGGTTGAATACTTGAATACGAGTTGAAGGTGTGTATGTGAACTATTAGCGTCTATTAGCAACTCTAAATCTGCTAATAGAACTAATAGTTAGCATATTTAGCATGTATGTTTGGATATCCACTAATACTATTAGCTGCTAATTTTTAGTACTAATGGATCCAAATATGTTCTAATAGGTTTCTACGATTTTGCAATTCTACAGTTCAAGTTCTAATCTGATTCTCACTCACAATTTTAACAACCATTTAATTTGTGAATTGCCGTTAGCTCTTATTAGATCATGTATTAAAAACTATGCAAGTGGCGTAGTGCTATTCACTGATTCAAATATCAATTCCGGTATCCGTTTGGTTGGCAAATATGGTCCCACTAGTGACATACAGTCGCTACCGAGAATAATTGAACAAAAACAAGTCGCTTTTATTATACAGTAGTAAAGAATGAAATTCGTGATTATTTCAGTCTTCAAACTATCCAAATCAGCGGGCCTATATATATCACAAAAACATAGTACAACGTCCTCCCAGCATACAGCGATCAACTTTAGACAGAGTTGGATGCCTAAAAAATTCGTAGGCAAAATATTGAATTGTTTAATATCATTCCTTGTATCCAAAAAAAAAAAAAAAAAAATCATTATGCCACTACTTATTTCATTTTTGAATTATTTTCCTTGCTATTTTAATTAGGTGTCAACGGGATTGGCAGGAAGACAGTACTAATAGGTATGCTACTTTTGACACTCTTTCATAACTACTAATCCAAATTTCAGTAGTTAATATATAGTTATTTAATGCAATAAGTTAATTTCAGAAGAACTACTATAAAACTTTTTACATATACATAATTTGCACATAGATATTATAATGAAAATTCGAACAATCAGCCCACAAGTTATAGCTTTCAATATAAAAATACATGATTTAGAGCAAAATATGTTATCATTAGCATTTATTTTCATATTCACAATTTAAATTGTTTGTGGTCTTAAGTCTGAATGCTCATATTATAACACCTCATTGTTTGGTGAGAAGAAAATAACATCTACTTTAATTTCAGTTTGGATTGCAGTAGCTGCAAGCTTGCTCTTACCATGTATATATGTGTTGGTATGGCATAGGCAAAAAACTAAGTTTTTCCTATGCAAGAAGACGAGCAGCACCATAGAAGAGAACATTGAGGCCCTAATATTAGCACATGGATTACTAGCTCCAAAAAGATACAAGTACTCAGAATTAACAAAGATAACATCTTCCCTTAATAATAAGCTTGGGGAAGGTGGTTATGGCATGGTTTTTTTCAAAGGAAGGCTAGATGATGGTCGCCTAGTTGCAGTGAAGTTCTTGCATGACTCCAAAGGTGACGGTGAGGAGTTTGTGAATGAGGTTATGAGCATTGGCAGGACATCTCACATTAATATTGTTAGCTTATTTGGGTTTTGTTTGGAAGGCTCAAAGAGGGCCCCTCATATATGAGTATATGTCAAATGGTTCTTTGGATAACTATATATACTCCGAGAATCCCAAAGAAATTTTAGGATGGGATAAGCTCTATATCATAGCAATTGGGATTGCTCGAGGGTTGGAATACTTGCACCATAGTTGTAATACACGCATAGTCCATTTCGATATCAAGCCTCAAAATATCCTTCGGGATCGAAACTTCCACCCAAAGATTGCTGATTTTGGTTTGGCCAAGTTATGTTATACCATGGAGAGCAAGCTTTCTATGACCGGTGCTAGAGGAACACCTGGGTTTATAGCCCCTAAGTGCATTCTCGAACCTTCGGAGTTGTTTCAACAAAATCAGATGTTTATAGTTATGGAATGATGTTGTTGGAGATGGTTGGAGGCAGAAAAAAATGTTAAATCGATGGCTCAAGAGTCAAGTGAAAAGTATTTTCCACATTGGATTTATGACCACTTTGGCGAAGATGATGGATTACAGGCATGTGAAGTTACATGTGAAACCAAAGGAATCGCCCGAGAAAAATGAGTGTGATTGGCCCGTGGTGCATTCGGATATTACCGATGCATCGGCCTACCATAGGAAAGGTCTTGGAAATGTTTGAAAGAGGTTCAGATGAGCTAGACATGCCACCAAGGCAAAACTTCAGTCAAATATTGTAAGATATTATTTGAGAGACATATATATTTCAACAAGCATTTAGTATCATTTACAACTATGTTGATATAACAATTTTTTTCATTCTTTTGCAAAGAACGATCCAACTTACAGTTTGAATGCAGAAAGCACTAGTATGATTAGTGGTACAACAAGACGAGTTTATAGTGAAGTGCTAAAGACGAAGGAGATAAAAGCGTTGTGAATTCAAAAATCTTACAACGGTTACCCACACTGTGAACGCTGTGAAACATTTGCCCTACAACTCTATGACAGAGGGAGAAATCTTAACTTACTAGGATATTTGTTTCAAGCGAAAGGGCCACTTGTGTAATATAACATCTTTCATTCAAAAAGTGATCAAGACGGTTAAGGCTTTTTAATTTTAGAGGTAAAGTCTTATTTTCATAAGAAAGCACTATTATGATTAGTGGTATAACAAGACAAGTTTCTAGTGAAGTGCTAAAGATGAAGGAGATAAGCTTTGTAAATTAAAAAAAAAAATCTTACAGCGATTACCTATGCTGTGAAATTTTTTCCTACAACTCTACGACAGAGGGAGAAATCTTAACTTACTAGGATATTTGTTTCAAAACGAAAGGGCCACTTGTGTAATAAATCATCTTCCATTCAAAGTGATCAAGACGATTAAGGCTTAGGTAAAGTACGTCTTATTGTCCAAGTATGATATTTGACATCCATTTAACGTACATGTATTTTGGGTAGTACCAACTTGCCGCTCTTTTCTTTCACTTCTGCGTCCCCTCCCATATGGCCCCTATCGTCATCCATCACGTTGGGGGGCGCTTTGAAAAATTATGGTCCTTGGTCCAACACCGACTCCAAAAATAAACTCACGCAAAATGCGAGTAACACGCGTGCTAATTAGTCCCAAGATGTCACGCGTAAAGTATTGGACACACCAATTCTAATGGAACAAATAGAGAATGAAACAGAGCTCAAACGCGAAACTGCGGTCAAAACAGCACAGCCGGAAGGACTAGCAGGTTGGATCACGTTGCTGAACGACCTGCTCTGCAGATCGAGCTCTTCTTGGGGCACACCAATGGCCCGCTCACTATAGCAATAGGGAGCCTGAATGGTACGGCCCTGATGAACGAGAGAGAGGACTGGATTGGCAAATTCAGAACCGTGAGTACATTGTAGGAAAGATCAAATATACCAAAGATTAGCTAAGAAATGCTAGATGTATTTCACGGTGGCAAGAAATTAAGCAAGCTAAGCAGTTTTGACCGATCAAAAACAGCACACGCACACGCACGGGTACTGCTCTCCGATGAACTAATCACGTTCATGCTTGATGCGGACAGGAATTGCTTGCTGCTGTGCTGAGTGATTCTACCACTGCTACTGCTTGGGCTGAGAAAAATCAGAGCAACCGGTCCACCGGAAATTGACACAAAGCCTGGGCAGGAAAACAGTGCTTCACGAAGGAAGCTAGAGAGAGAGAGTCTTTGGCATCACTTGCAACACTGAGGGCTCGTTTGGAAAATCCCCGTCGTTTCTCTGGGTGCCCCCACATGTAACTGTTCACCGCTCAATTCCGATGCATTCACGATGGACCGATCGTGCCTTCCCCGGGCCGCCGTTCTCCGACCTCAGAGGTGCGGGATTCACTTCTGGGCCTCCCCAAGCGAGGGGGGCGTGGCTCCCCGGTGCTGTACAACAAAAAATGGAGCGGCTCCATGCATGCTCGCGCGCATCGGATAGAAATAGCAATGGTTAGTTACTCTGACCCTGGGCGGGGCTTCCCCGGGGCTTGTCTGTTTCCCAAACGAGCCCTGAAGGTAGTGATGCTCAGTAGGAGTGAAGCCGAGGAAACAGTGAAGCGGTAAATGTAAATTCACCGGTGCCCAAAGAGCAGACAATATTATTCCACTATAGCAGTGTTAGAATGGTTTTTTTTTTTCGATGCCTCTCATCTGGGTGCGGTTGTAATATCTGTTCATACACACATGCACACCCACGCACACCACTTGTGTACAAACAGTCCTACAACTACACACGAGACTTGAAGTCGGCGTAAGGGACAACGGCTCGTCACAATATTCGCTGAACGTCCCATACGCCAGAGAGACAGCCCAGAAATAATCCAGTAAAGGCTACCGTGCGCAAAGACAAGACGGTGGAATCATGCGCCGAGCGGACTCGAGCTCATGACCGGTGGCCTCCGAACCGGGAGTGCTCACACACTTGCTCTGGATTGCATTCTGTGGAGACTCAAAAGTATTCAGTTTTCTTTGTTTCCACTAAACAAAACCAAATTGTTACACAATCACTAGAGGCCCCGATTTATTATCACGAGGTGAGGTAGTACCTGCAACAGCACCACGAACCACGGCGGCAACACCCAGCGTGCCCTCGACGCCTTGCACGGCCAGATCGAGAGCGGGCAGCGACGAAGCCAGGGCTGCGCCGTCCGTCAGCCGTTGCCTGCCGATCCGCCGGGTTGAGCCTTCCTGCCACCAGCGCCTGCCATCGCGCGCGGGCACGCCACCACCGGGCCTGATCTGCTATTTCCGTACGACTCACACGCGACCGCCATCGGTGCTAGTTCCTGTAGATAGTGCCCATTTATTGTGTGCCATCACTCCCACACCGTAGAAAGCCTAAACAGGTACACCGGGACGAGCACAACTCTACTGAGCGACGGCACCAGAGTGATGCCGTGGCTTGTGCTGCCACTGGACTCTTCTGGAGAAGGACACCTGGCACGAATGAGCAGATAAGAACACCTCGCACGGACGAATGAGCGGTCTCAAAAAATCGAACACAGTCCGACTGAACCGGAAAGACGACTAGAGGGGTAAATAGGAGCCTCAAAAATCTTTTGACACTTTTGAGAATTCCAAACTTCATGACCCCAAGACACCAAGATTTGAATCCACGCAATAACTGTTAGCAAGATGTTAGACGCGAAATATTGAGCACACCTGAGATCAAGCACAAGGTGACGAAAGAAGGCAAGAACAAACCAAACAAAACAACGAGGACTGTAGGCAGTGGACGCAGCAAGACTGAGCAGCGGGCACGTCAGCCGGTAGCGTCCGACACACCTGAGAAACCGCGACCAGAAGCAACAACCGGACACATCAGATGGAGAAATCCGAAGAAAAACACTCACCAAGCAGCAGACACGACAGGGTTGATCGTTCGATGTTGCTCAGAATCCGAGATCACGAACTCAATGCAGCTGCGGCACGGTGGGTTGCATCGGACGCATGTGAGGGAGCGTCGCCCCCGACACTTGAACTAAGCGCGATTCAAAAATCGCCTCGAACCAAAAATCATCCAAATCTCGGGCAAATCTCAATCAACTGATGTCAAACTTGGACCAGATGGTCTTGACACAGTGGCGAGTCAATCCCTTGAAAATCACCGTGAATCACCACGTAATTTGATGGGATTTTTAGATCATGATTCAAAAATGATGAACTCTAACCCTAGACACCAAAACACTTTGATTTGTGATTTCACAAGGAATCGACCAAAAACCTTTTGTGATTCTTTTAGGTTCACTTCATAGCACAAATCTATGCAAAAGGCATCACTCAAAACGACCCGAAATCGAAGAAATCGCAGTGAGAAGAGGGAAAGGAGTAGAGTGACGAAAATATACAAAAACACCGAGCACAAATGAACTCACCGATCGATCTGCAATCCCAAAAGCCCAAAGGGCATTAGCACACTAAGGGATGCTCCTCCTACAAACAAAATCACACAGGTGTCTGATGAGCTCTCACACAAGCAGAAGAACTACTGGGAAGGAAACACTAAAGGAAAACTGCAAAATGAGAGGCAAAGGTGAAGAGAGGGCTGCCATCTCTATATATAGTCTAGGTCCAACCATACTACCCCTAGGGATATATATAAGAGCCACACCACAAAACCAGGGGCATAGTGGTCTGACTCGAAGTGAATGTGATTCGACGGCCACCGCACCTCTCACTGGTAGCTTCGCTTCAAGTTAGCCACGGCTAGCCACCTGGCGATCCGGTCCCTCGATCTAAGCCTCACATCCGCCCTACACCTCCGAGTCCATCGGCACAACACGCCCTCCTTGGTCTTCACCTCACCATCGGCCACCATCTCGAACTCAACACCTACACAACACAAGTCGAGAGACAACGTCTTTCGACACACTGCGTCTGTCGGGTAAGGGTATCCGAAGTAGAAAGAAAATGAAAGTGTTGACTTGTTGACAATGACTCATCACACAAGCTAAACACAAATGGTTAGAATCAACCATGCGTTCGCACCAACTCAAAACTCCATGACTCGATCTCAAAATTTGCACACAGCACCAAATTAGCTATGAACAATTTCCCAAAAGAATCATCGCTAGGGATCGACTCGGACCCCAAGAAAATCAGATTGAAAACATGATTGAACACGGGAAAAACTGCATTACAAAGAGAACGAAAATCACAAGTAAAATGACAAACCCTAGAGGGCATGAGGAGGAATTGGGCTTCCTCTTCCCACTCAAAATCACAAAGAAGAATAATCACTAATTTTTCAACTTATGCTCCCTCTCATGAGCACAAAGGGAAAGAAACCCTAACACTAAAAAGGAAAAAACGAAAATAGGGTTGGTGAGGGAGGTTAGGGACTCCCTCTGCCTATTTAACCGGGCTATTACACAGTCCCCATTTTGCCTCTAAACCTAATTAGAGCCAAACCAAATAGTCGATGCGATATGGTATGACTCGGGATAAACTTGATCCGACGGTCCCCCCGCCGCGCCTCGCCGGTAGCCGGCGCTTCAACACGACCTCCCAAAGGCGCCATGTGCCATCCTTCTTGAAGGGAATCATGACGCCTAGGGGGGAGTGGGGCGTGAATTAGGCAACTTAAAATTCTACTTCTAACTATAGCCTCTAACTTCACCTAGTCAAAACCTATTGCAAGAAGGTAAACTATCTATAAGTGTAACTACGGTTTTTGCTAGATGTGTTGCTAATCCTATCAACAATCCTACCAACTATGCTAGGAAAGGTAAATCATGCACAAAGGTAATGCAAATAATAATGCGTAAGGTAAAGGTGGTAGACATGCAAACTCTCGTTGATGACTCGGTATTTTTACCGAGGTATCGAGAAGCGAGCAAGCGTCCCCTAATACTCGTTGGAGCCCCTCGCAAGGAATCTCTCGCAAGAGTCAAGCTCTGGTCGGGTAACTCCGTGGATAGCCTTGGACCTTCCCCACGCGCAAAGTGGGTCTCCCGACATGCCTTCCGACAAGCCCCTCCTGGATCTCCCCGCCGTCTTCACTATCAAGCTTCCAGTAATTGCCATGGGCCTTCTTCCCTTGGTACACGGTGGCGCACCACACCACAATCGTGGTTGGTGTGGTCTCGCAAGACTTCAACCCCTCCGATGTACAACTCTTGGAGATTGACAAATCTCACTAAACACTAAGCCTAAGCCTAGAGCAAGCGCATATAGCGGTGGTCTAACTAACCTAAGCACTTCACAAACCACCTATGCTAATCATCAAATGTTTCTTGAAGAACTATGCAAGTGGAGAGCTCTAAAATGGTGTATGTTGACACCTGTTATAGCATAATATTACTAGTCAACTAAACATGGAATAAGGGCATAAAATGAATAATCACATAGACTAGGGGCTTTTCTAACATAGTTCCACAAGTTTTGGTGATTTGTATATTTTCGAGGGACTAAACAGGAAAAGACTAGAGTTTGCAAGACATAAGAAGCATAAAACATGTTACAAACATATTCCAAGATAGCGCCATTGCAAAGAGCTCGTCGATACGATCGAAAAACGGATATATTGTTTGCTATATTCGAGTCCGTAATCAAAAAAGATATCGATTCTTGCGAGCGAGTTCACTAAAACGGCCATTACTTTCTCATCCTGGACTCCGTTTCCTCGCAAAAATACCAGTCATTACAAAGCTATCGACGAGATCTACGCACCCACGAAAGCTTGGTCCAACGCTCCATGATGGACTGGCGTCGCGGGCCTATCCATGGCGATCGCCGGAGTTAGAGTCCCAATCCACTCCGCCGTAGGTCGGTTTGTAAACCGCCATTGAGGTTGTATCTACACCGTTGCCAATGTCGGTTTGATCCAAGGGGCCGCCGCTCATCGTCAAGGGCTATATAAGCGTACCCCCGACCCCGGGGTCAAACCCTAATTCATTCTATTCTTTATCTCTTGACCTGTTGGTCATAGAGGTGTCCCAATGTGAAGACAACCTCTCCCTCACATTAGAGAATTAGGGCTAGACTCTCCAATGTAGTAGATTAGCAATTAGAGAGTTAGGGAGAGTGGAGCTACGCTCCGGTTTTGGAGATGTCTACAGAGTTTGGTATGTTTTGTATCCTATCTTTGTAAGACTTATGATTCATATATTTATCTTCTCTATTTACTTTCATGACTTTCATATATTTGGTTAAGTATAGTTGTTATGCTATTGCAAGGGATCTCCGCTCGTATTGAGGCTCTAGTTATTCTAGGTAGCTAGAGTAGTAATTGATAGTATAGACATGATGTCTAGGCTATAGGTTACCTCGAGGTTGTGCCCAAACCTACGGATAGTTGTGGTAGCCCCCTGAGGTGACAGACTCGGCCAGACCGATGTAGTCCGCCACGCACGGGTTGGTGTTTCAGAGAGCTTTTTGGCGGCCTTCCCTCCGCAACCCTTCCCGCTATTCGAGAGCCGGAAAGGTACCGTTGCTCCAAAGTGCATTAGTATGATTGCTATCATAGAATCTAAGTAATAGAGAAGTACATAGGAACCTTGATCTTTCCTGCTGTCCTCTCAACTTGCTAGCTATACATTTACTATGGAATTCTCTTGTGTGATATTGTCCATAACTCCTATCATATCATTTACCCCCTCACTTTAGTCTAGTGGTTTGCTAAGTTAGTAGATGCATGATTGTGACTTATTAAATTCTTTAGCCAAAGCTTCCCTGTGGATACGATACTCTAGAATACTCTCCTAGGGAAAAGCTACAATGGTATTCTATGCGCTTGCAGAACCTTCATATTCTTTTAGCATTTAATAAATACCAACAGTGTACAAGCACCCTAGATATATTTCTCAACTCTCACACACTCCAAATGGCCAGTAGATGGATTATATAAAGGCACCATTAGAGAATATAGTCGTTACCCCCTCATTTGGGTAAAACCGTGGACGCGCCGGATCGCGCCCGCCGCTCACCGTTGAACACTGCAAATGGCATCCGTCGCTCTTCCATGTGCCACATGTCACTAGCCGTTTGAATTGATCGTTGCCGCGCACTCGGTAAACACACGCGTTGGATCGCCCGACCACCATCGTCGACGCTGATAGTTGCGTCGACGCAGATCGAAGACGCCAAAAAACACGCCACCGTCGAACGCCCAGATCTTGACCGTCCGACGCGCCACCCGGCGTCGGGCGTGTTCAACACACGCCGGCCGTCCAACACCTCCAACAACGCCGGACACCGCCTCACACCACCCGCGTCGAGGCAAAAGCGCTGGACGCCGTCATTGCGTCACCGGGCCGACCTGCCGGCGCTACCACGCGTTGGGCGCACCACGGTCCGGCGCCCACGTCCCGGCGTCCGACGTGTGCAAGACCTCATTTTGCGGCGGGCCATCGATGCAAACTTCTCGATTCTTCTTCCGTTCTTGGTTCCGCCTTCATGCCTTGGACTATGATTGATCTTGAGGTCTTTGCTTGAGCGCCTTAAATTTGACTATCTCTAGAAAATTACTTCGCCTTTGGTCCAAGTCATATTACGCTGAAAGCTGCGCCGTAGCCCCACCCTCCGGATAAACGCTGTCACTGCACGCCTTATTCCTCGCGGGGCCTCACACTCACCCGCCCTTGTGAATGTGCTAGCTACCTACTCTCTGTTCTAAAATAATTGTCATTTTTTGGCATTTCGGTAAGTTAACGTTTTTAAAATGCCGACAATTATATATTAAAATATATAAATTTTATGCTAAATAATTAGTATAATCGAAAAAATTTATTATCTAGTTTTTTAACAAATTTATTTAAAGATTTAAATGTTACACGTGTTTTTACAAACTTAAGTTAAAGTTAGAGAAAGTTTAACCGACATATTTTCCATAACGTTATTTTTTTTTTTTTTTTTTTGGACAGAGGGACTATATCGATCGCACGCATCACCGAAAAGATATGAGCAGAGCGTTCCGTTCTGGCTCACGGCATTGACTCGATAGTCGTCGCAATATTGCCCCGGCCCGTCCATCGGGCACCTCGGATTCCCAAGCGCAGATGAATGGCCTCCAATTGTCCAGTCAAATGTTTCAGCCGGCAAAGTCTACAGTCTATATGTCAGGAACTACCATCAGATGGACCTCGGATATGGGTCAAAGGCCATCGGCCCACACAACAAGCCACAACAGCAGCTATATACCTGAGAAGAGGAAGCATCAGGGGGCATCGAAGAATTATTCAGAAACAGAACCCCTTCCCTATTTTACTGTTCATCTTCCTCCCCAAGTCTCCTCCTCTCTGTATTCTAGAACCTTCTAGTATCTTCTTCCTTGCTGATTCCGACCTCCCTTCCCCTGAGGTCTTGTATCTCGCTACTGGATTCGAGTTATCAGTTAGTGATTCGTGTTGGATTTCTAACAAGTGGTATTCAGAGCCACCGTTTCTCGGACGAGCAATCACCATGGACCCCGAGATGAAGATCTTCCTCGATGAGATGAACAAGCACTTCGACGCGATGGACGCCCGTTTCGACAGATTGATGCGCAAGCTGGACGCGCGCGTCGCCTCCACCGACCCCAACTCGCCGCTCGACGTTGTCCAGAAGGTCGCCTTCGACTCCGTGGACGCGCACGTCGCCTCCACCGACCCCGACGCGCCGCTCGACGCCGTCGAGAAGGTCGCCATTGCGCTGCCCGACGACGCCCACAAGCTCGTCCCCGTGCTCGACGCCACCACCACCGACTCCGTCACCCTTCCCGTCGATGCGGCGGTTTCCAAGTTCGCCTCCACCGCCATGTTCGAGGAGTCTCTTCCCGACGAGTACCTGCTCCGGATCCAGGAGCGCGAAAAGCTGGAGGAGGTGGATGTGGACGCGATGGTCCTCTCTGTTTCGCGTCCGATGCGGCGACCTCCTCTGCGTCGGCGCCCGATTCGGCTTCAACGACTGCGGCGAGCTAGTCCGCGTCGACGCGGACAGCCTCCATGGTCCCTGGTTCGAGTCCGACGCCAGCGTCCGCGACTTCGAGCCCGCGTGCAGCTCCGACCTCGTCCTCCGGGAGCCCGGCGAGGCCGCCTCCGCCGCCGCCGTCCTCGTCTACGGATGCGCGTCTTCCTCGGGAAGTCGGATCCGCGCGGAAGGCGCCACATCAAGCTTCACGACGCCCCTTCCTCCACCGACGACCGCAACAACGACCGCCTCAGCCTTCTTCCCGACGCGCTCCTCCGCAACATCGTCTCCCCGTCTCCCCGTCAAGGATGCCGCTCGCATGGCGGGGCTCTCCCATCGCTGGAGGCCTCTCTGGCGCGCTGCTCCGTTCGTGTCGCTGGTGCGCACCGACCAGCAGCCGGTGTACCATGGGATGCCTCGGACGCTGCCCACAAGGTGTTCGACACTCGGTGGAAACCGTGTCGAGTGCGCCCCGAAGGAGAAGCAGTTCGTGCAAGTGTACGCAGCAAACATCAGAGGTGCACGTGCTCGACCTGGGCGTGCTCGTCTCCGTCGTCTCCGCCGCGGGAATGGTGCCCTTCGCATTCAACTCCGACCGAGACGTGCTCGTCTTCGTCTCCGCCACCAGCAGCGTGGAGCTGCGCACGCGCGAGAGGGGAGGTGCACGCTGCCACCAGCAGTCACAGCAGCACCCCACAGACCGCGACGACCCCGTCGCCCCTGCGCAACACCACCAGGCCATGCTCCTGGGCGCCCAACGCGCCGTCGAGCTCACGCCGGGCTCCATCGAGCTGGCCCCCTCCACACTAGGCTGCTCTTCATCGACACATTGACGCCCCACGTCAGCAAAGGAGCACGCCAGCCCAGGTGCACGCCAGGTGTTCGAGGTATTGTCCCTGCATGCCGACCTCCTCTGCAACATCTGTGTTGGCTTGGAGCTGCTGACTCATATGTCTGTGAGAGTCAATCTACAACTATGGCCACTAGCACATGTGCAAGCTAAGTTTGGGTGTGGCAGTGCTGATAGCCTTCGTGTTGGAATTGGAGCAACACTTTGGTTCTTCCCAGTAGTGGCTTGGCTTCCTTGGCTGTGGTTTCAATTTCTCTCAAAGTCACCATGGCAGCTACCTGCATCAGTGATCCCAACATACCATGTACAGCTGAAGCGTGGTGGGCTTTCTCTCAAGTTTGATTCTCACTCTCTAATTCATGAGTTTGGCATCAGTTGTTGGGGACTACTCGCAGAGATGACACCTATCAGTTCTTTGGTGTTGGCGTTTCCTTCAATACCTGAGCCAGCGGAAGCAGCAGAAGAGTTTACTGATGTCATCGACTCATGCTCCACTTTGGATCATGCTATGGTGGTCTTCCAGGATGATGCAGAGCGTAACCAGGCAAGGTATTTCACTGCTCATCTCGCCCATGCATATTCAGTTCGGCTCTGTCCTGCAACCATTGCAACTCATGCTGTTCAGAGGGTGTTTGGAGAATTAATTAGTCAGTGTCTGTTGCCATTCTGGCCGATATCAGCTCAAGTGGTTGACAAAGCACCATGGCCACCATTTATATTGTTTGAGATCAAGGGTGTTGCAGTACATCTCAGACCAGTCCCTTGGCCATCTTTCGGTGCTTATTATGCAGCCCTTGTGCACTTGAAGACAACACTGTCAAGTAGCGGAAGCGTGGTGCAAATCTTTGTGTGGCCATTCCTTATGCATGAGATTTCAGCTGCTAATATGGAACACTTCCTAGTTTCAGCTCAGCATAAAGGCAACTTGTTAACTCCTGCTGCAGTTTTTCATAAGCTGCTAAGTGATCTTTATGTGGTCCTTAATTTCTATGGATGCTACAAGGAGAATGTGCTTCCAGTCATGCTGGTGATGCCCAAGCGTACCATATCATACATATCATACATGGTCCAGATTCATCTATGGCTGGTAGATTATGTGCAACGGAAGTGTGGTGGAAATTGTTGGTATTTCTTGCTTAAAGGAAGTCAGCTAAAGGATCTTGATGAGAATTCTAAATGTCCAGTGCTTGCTGGTTTGACACTTCTGCACTTTTTGTCTTGCAACTGATGAGCTGCTTGTGTGGCCACTGCAATGGCCACCTGATCACTTCATCTTTGTTTTCTTGGAAGAATTCTGGAATCTATGGTTTTGCGAGGCAGTCATTGTACAGTTCAACCATCTGCAACTTGACAAGCCTTTGATGTTGTTTGAGTGTGCCACAATAGACCTAAGGTTGAAGGCTTATGATGCTCAGCTCGAGCCTGTGTGGCCATTGTTTGACATGATTTTGGGATTCATGTGTCACTACGTTTGGCTCTGGAAGCCCCCATGGCTTGTACAGGTTCCACAAGAAATCAGCTGGCTGCAAACTATTGATTTTGGGAAATCCTGGCAATACAAAGGTGCTGTGTCTGCAATTCCTTCACTGTTCATTGAGTTACTACAAAGCTTCAGCGACCAGATTGCTTTTCATAGTGGATTGTGCAGAGGCCCTGATCTTCGGGACACCAGCTTGTTGCTTCATTGGGACCCTGGTGGTGTCAAGCTTTTCCTTCAGCTTGGGGGCAAGCCAAAGCTAAAGAAGGGGGGAATGTCAGTGTACACCTTGGGCTTACTTATCGTTGCTGCACATATGCAATTGGTTACTGGAGACATGACTGCAGATACAAATCTCCACTCAAATACGTTGATGATCAGTAAACTCAGGAATACATTGCTGCCCTTCAAGGAACATAATTTGCCATGGGATCTAGGAGGAACAGCTGTAACCCAAATGGAAATCTATGCAGAGCGGCTTGGGGGCAAGCCGCTTTTCAAGGAGTGGGGAATGTCAGGAACTACCATCAGATGGACCTCGGATATGGGCCAAAGGCCATCGGCCCACACAACAAGCCACAACAGCAGCTATATACCTGAGAAGAGGAAGCATCAGGGGGCATCGAAGAATTATTCAGAAACAGAACCCCTTCCCTATTTTACTGTTCATCTTCCTCCCCAAGTCTCCTCCTCTCTGTATTCTAGAACCTTCTAGTATCTTCTTCCTTGCTGATTCCGACCTCCCTTCCCCTGAGGTCTTGTATCTCGCTACTGGATTCGAGTTATCAGTTAGTGATTCGTGTTGGATTTCTAACACTATACAGGGCACGCGGACTCACTTTTACCGTACCGTCGATCGCTACCTGTATTCTTCTAGAGCGCTTCACCTCTGTTCGTCCAGCTACTCCCATCGCCGAGAGGCGATCGAGAACCTTTTCTCACGCTCCTATGCATCCTCCTGTTCGTCCAGCTACTCCAATCACCGAGTGGCGATCGACAACCTTTTCTCACGCTCCTATGCATCCTCCGTACGTCCTTGTCGCTGCTCTTCCAAGTCTCGTCAGTGTCGGACTGTGGGTAGCCTTATCCTCATCACTGATAATGCCTGCGGCGGCAGCAGATGTGCAAGGAGGAGAGCGCTGCCCGCCCATGCTATGCGGCAACGTGACCATCTCCTTCCCGTTCGGGCTCATCCCGGAGCAGGCGATGCAGAGCAGCTGCGGTCGTCTGGGGTTCCAACTTCCAAGTTCGTTGCGCTAACAGCACCCCATACCTGGGATACTTTCGGCGCGAGCACTGGTTCCAGATCCACGAAATCTTCTATGCCAACGCCTCCATGCTCGTCGCCGATGTGCACAAACTCCAAGGACTCGAGCTCTCCGGCTCCGAAGGCTGCCACGTCCCGACAAACAACACCCCAGCCCATCTCGGCCTCCCGTTCTCGATCAGCCCGGCTAATCACGCCCTGATCTTCTACAACTGCACTACCAAGGCGCGCGCGCCGGCGCCGGCAGTGGCGGCGGCCGAGGGCCTCGTGGAGACGAGATGCGGCAACGGCACGTTTGCTCGCATGGGAGAGCGCTACGACGACGACGAGTACAGCAGATACTTTCTGGAGGGCTGCGATGCTGCCGTCGTGCCGGTGCTCGGGAGGTCTGGCAGGACGAACGCGAGCAGGTACGAGGAACTCATCGGCGACGGATTCCTCTTGACATGGCAGCTGGCCTTGTCGCCGCCATCAGCAGGTTAGTTGAATTCATTCGTGAAACCTAGGCATGATTCGATCGTTTTTGTTCTGCCGGGCGAAACACTGTAGTTTGGACTGGTCAGAATTTGCCCTCCCGAATTGAGGACTGGTCACATACTCACATTTTTTCTTATATGTGAGTCTGTGTCGTCCATCAAAAAATAGAGGTTTATGTAAGAGAATTGACCCATATCGTCCATTAAAAAAAGACGGCTATGTAAGAGAATTGGACCCGTATCCATGCAATTTAATTCCAACGAACACACTCTGCCCTGTACTGGAAGTTTTACTCCTTGCCAAGAATTAGTCAAAAACAAAGTTCCAAAAAAAAAAAAAAAGAATTAGTCAAAAACAAGTCAATCCACTCATACCGTATTATTCGGTGCATTTGTTTCACCGTACAGTTCCCGTCATCAATCCCATACTACTGGTCAAATCATTCTCCTTTTCTTATTTCTGTGGAACCCGTGACTCTTCAACTATTCCTTCCTCTCTAGTGCAATCCTAGAAACCTTGTTACGCTCCCATGGCTCCAAGAATGTTTGCTCTCCTTCGTCTCCAATTCCTCGTGATCTCCCATCACCACCGATTCTAAATTAATCACCTTCACCACTTGTGATGCTCCATGGCTGTGGCACCGTTCTTGTCGTGGCTCTCTCTCGTCTCCTCGCTCTGGACGGCATGGGCGTGGTGGTCCGTGCCTGTGATGCTCGCGACAGCGGCGCCGGCGACGGCAGCGGACTGGCAAGGAGGAGAGCTCTGCTCCCCCACGGTATGTGGCGGCGTGAACATCTCCTTCCCATTCGGGATCGTCGGCCCGACAACGCAACGGAGAGCAGCTGTGGGGTGATCGGGTTCCAATCCCAGTTCCAGGTTCTCTGCTCTAACAACATCCCATACCGGGCGTTGAGTCAATATTTGCCCCGGATTCGACATCTTCTATGACAACTCCTCCTTACTCATCGCCGACGTCCACAAGCTTCAAGACTTCAATAGCTCCGCCTCCAACGACGGCCGCTACCCCCCGAGCAACAACAGCTCCTCCAGGCTCAGCTTCCCATTCTCGATCAGCCCAGCTAACCAGAACATGATCTTCTACGGCTGCGTGGAGCCGCCGACGCAGGCGGAGCGGCGGAGCCGCAGGCTCGTGGACACAAAGCATGCGGGAACAAGACGCTGGTTGGCGTCACCAAGGGTCCCGACGTGCGACACCTACTTCTTGGAGGGCTGCGGCTCTGCCATGCCGATGCTTGCGAGGCGGGGAGGCAAACCCAAAGAAACTACAAGGAGTTCATCCGTGGCGGATACCTCTTGACATGGCAACCGCCGCCGCCCGTCGCCATCACCACCACCACCACCGGCTGGTATGTTCGCAATTGGAATTTCAACTAGTACTATAGCATAGAGAGAACTGCCCGCGGTGGCCGGTAGGCGTTTTTAGCTTAGCCGCCACTTTGCCCGTCGGAGTCGGCAGCACAGAAGTTAACGAGATATCTTGCCGCAAAAAAAAAAAAAAAAAAAAAAATATCCTGCTCGTATATTAAAGAAATTCAGAAAAAAAAAAAACGACACTAATCAAAACACCCAAACACACATTTCAAGAATAGGGAGCCGAAAAAAATACATGGAGATCAAGCAAAAGTAGCAATGGCTTGCTTTATTACTCATCCTATTTGTGAATTACCATTAACTCTTATTAGATCATGTATTGAAAACTATGCAAGTGGCATAGTACCAGTGACTGATTCAAATATATATCAATTCCATGATATCCGTTTTGGTCTTCAAAACCTATCAAACCAGCGGGGAGACAACGTCCTCCCACTCTCCCAGCATACAGCGATCAACTTAAGAGTAACACATATAGTGGAATTCAGCATAAGGGGAGTTGCATGCTTCAAATTCCATAAGCAAAAATATTGGATCGTTTAATATCATTCCTTCGTTTTTCAAAAGCAATAATTATATCACTACTTATTTGATTTTAAAATCAATTTCCATGCTATTTTAGGTGTCAACGGGAGTGCCAGGAGGGACGATAAAACTAATAGGTATGCTACTTTTTGACATTCTTTCAAATTTCACTAGTTATATAAAGTTATTTAATGCAATAAGTTAAATTTATTTTCAGCAATTGCTACTTGGAAGATCTTAGAAGAACTACTATAAAACTTCTTAGATATATACATATATATTCAGCACATACATATTGTAATGTAAAATTCGAACAGTTAGCCCATAGTTTATTCCTTTCAATATAAAACTATATGATTTGGAGTAAAATATGTGATCATTATAATTTATTTCAATACTTACAATTTAAGTTGTTTATGGCCTCTAAATCTTAATGCTCATATTACAACACCTCATTGTTTCGTGAGAAGAATATGACATCTACTTTAATTTCAGTTTCAATTTCAGTTGCTGCAAGCTTGCTCCTACCATGTATATATGTGTTGGTGTGGCATAGGCAAAAACTAAGGTTTTTCCTTTGCAAGAAGACTAGCAGCACCATAGAAGAGAACATTGAGGCCCTAATATCAGCACATGGATCACTAGCTCCAAAAAGATACAAGTACTTAGAGCTAACAAAGATAACATCATCCCTTAATAATAAGCTTGGTGAAGGTGGTTATGGCATGGTTTTCAAAGGAAGGCTAGATGACGGTCGTCTAGTTGCAGTGAAGTTCCTGCATGACTCAAAGGTGATGGTGAGGAGTTTGTGAATGAGGTTATGAGTATTGGCGGGGACATCTCACATTAATATTGTTAGCTTATTTGGGTTTTGTTTGGAAGGCTCAAAGAGGGCCCTAATATATGATTATATGCCAAATGGTTCTTTGGATAAGTATATATACGCCGAGAATCCCAAAAGCAGTTTTAGGATGGGATAAGATCTATACCATAGCAATTGGGATTGCTAGAGGGTTGGAATATTTGCACCATAGCTGTAATACACGCATAGTGCATTTTGATATCAAGCCACAAAATATCCTTTTGGATCAGAACTTTCACCCAAAGATTGCTGATTTTGGTTTGGCCAAGTTGTGCCATACCAAGGAGAGCAAGCTTTCTATGACTGGTGCTAGAGGAACACCTGGGTTTATAGCTCCTGAAGTGCACTCTCGAACCTTCGGAGTTGTTTCAACAAAATCAGATGTTTATAGTTATGGAATGATGTTGCTCGAGATGATTGGAGGTAGAAAAAATGTGAATTCAGTGGCTGAACAATCAAGTCAAAAGTATTTTCCACATTGGATTTATGACCATTTTGGTCAAGATGGATTACAGGCATGTGAAGTCACAAGTGAAAATGAAGGAATTGCCAGAAAATTGAGTGTAATTGGTCTATGGTGCATCCAAATATTACCTATGCATCGTCCTTCCATAGGAAAGGTCTTGGAAATGTTTGATAGAGGTTGAGATGAACTAGACATGCCACCAAGGCAGAACTTCAGTCAAATATTGTAAGATATTGTTTGAGATACATATATATTTTAACAATTAATCAATATCATTCATAACAATGTTGATATCACAGTTTTGTTATATTCTTTTGCAGCGGCGGTGTAGCTTACAGATTGAATTCAGAAAGCACAAGCATGATTAGTGGTACAACAAGACAAGTTTCTAGTGAAATGCTAAAGATGAAGGAGATAAGCGTTGTGAATTCAAAAACCTTACGGCGGTTACCTACTCTATGAAAAACAGAGACCTACAACACTGAATTGGGCATTCAACTTGTGTAGGTGTCTCTATGATAGATGGCAAAAACATAACTCACTAGGATATTTGTTTTTTCGAACTAAAGACTACTGGTCTAATATAATATCTTACTAGCAAAGTGATAAAGGTTAAGGATTTAAGAGTTGAAGTCTTATTGTCCTACTATGCATAAGATATTTGGTATCCGCCAAATGTACATTGTTTCTGTTAAAAGCAACTTGTCACTCTTTTGTTCACTTATGCCCTCCCCCTCTTTATGGCCCATCACACATAATCTCCCAAAACATGAATTACATGTTGCATGAGACTCTAGACAATGAGCAAGCAAGCTGGCTTACACCTTCCGTTCCTGTGCTTCTGTTCTGACTTCTGAGGCTGTGACGGTCCACGAGTCACTTCATCTATGACGAGTACAAGCAGGCTGGAAGAAGGAAGATGTTAGCGTCTCCTTCCCGTTTAAGCTCGTCCTAGAGAAGACGCCATGCAGAATGCAGACTGCGGTCAATTAATAAGGAGACGAAGACCGTGGGTCCGCGCATTCGTCAACATCCACGCGTCTTCCTCTGTCATTTACGGTTGTTCTCAATCTACGGCTGCTCCCGCACCAGTGCACCGCGTAGCGTTTTCCCTTCGTGTCGATATCGCAACTCGCAGCGTTTTCCCAGCATGCATGCTAGTGCTCGTTCAGCTAGTGCTAGCCAGTCCCACCACCGTTGCCGCCGCCCTAAACATGTCGACGGTGCCTTGCGTGCCGCCGTCGTGCTGGAATCCACACCGAACCCACACCACCCCCAGACCTGTTGTCATGTTTAATTATTGAGCGCTGCGCCGTTCAACAATAGTGTAACAGTATTAGCACTATGCCTCAATGTTCTTTGCAAGAACAGATTCCGCTGCTAGGCAATCGACAGAAACACATTCGGTTGAGAGAGAAGATACGGATTAAGTGATTTTATTTGTGGCAAACACATCAACATAAACCAGTCGTGCAAATTCAGGGGTACATGAGTTCCGTTAAAAACATGCTAGGCTGTTGTTACTCTGGTAATTTGTTTGCAAACATACTCAGGTTGGAACGAGTACACGCCAAAATCATATCTACAGCATTGCGTCTGACCATCATACGGTGGCTCTTGTTGGCCGGCACGGCAGACAGGAGGGTGCCTTTACCGGGTAGCGCTCATCCGCTGTCACGTCGTCAGTCGTCGCCTTGCCCCGTACTGTACGTCCATAGGAGCGAGGCAGAGTGGATGACGACGACGGCCCGACCCAAATGCCCAAAGTCAAGGTCGTCTCTACGCACACGACGACGCGGACTCGCGTTCACCATTTACACTCAGCCACCCACCAGTGCCTGTGAGCGGTTCACCCTCACCCTTCTGTTCGTCCTGCTATTGCCATCGTCGAATTAAGCTTTCCATGGCTCTATCCTCGTTGCTGCTCGCCTTCCTAGTCTCGTCATCGTCGGTGTGGGTGGCCTTATCCTTGCCACTGATGATGATGCCTACGGTGGCAGCAGATGGGCAAGGAGGAGAGCACTGCCCGGCCGTGCCATGCGGCAACGTGAACATCTCCTACCCGTTTGGGCTCATCGGGGACGACGGCAAAGCCTATCCCTGCAGGCTGCGGCGGCGACCTTGGGTTCCAGATTAGTTGCCGTAGCAACATCTCATACCTCGGTGCCTATCAAAGCGAGATCAACGTGCGGATCCTCAGCATCTTTTACCACAACAGCTCTTTGCTTGTCGCCGATATAAACCGGCGGCATACATATTTCAATAGCTCTAGCCCCGATGGGTGCCAAATCCCGACGGCCTACGACGGACGGCCTACGACGACACGTTCTCCCAACTTGTTCCTCCGCTCTCGGTCAGCCCCGTCAATCAGAAGCTTATCTTCTACAATTGCACCAAGCCGCCGCCGTCAGGCGCGGGGCTCGTGGAGACGCTATGCCAGAAAAACATGTTTGTCCGTGCTTCCGATGGGCGTCCCGACGAGCCAGAAAGCAGCTACTATTTAGAAGGCTGCACCGCTGCCTTCGTGCCGGTGCTTGGAGTGCCTGGCAAGGTGAACGCTA
This sequence comes from Hyparrhenia diplandra, assembly GCA_015847255.1. Taxonomy (NCBI): domain Eukaryota; kingdom Viridiplantae; phylum Streptophyta; class Magnoliopsida; order Poales; family Poaceae; genus Hyparrhenia; species Hyparrhenia diplandra. Next base: position 127,878 of record JADLZK010007621.1, on the reverse strand, counting down.
GCAACTACAAGCAACTCGTCTCGGACGGCTACCTCGCGACATGGCAAGCTTCGCCGCCGTCAGGTAATCTAACTTCACTCTTGGTCTTAACAATACCTATTACTACTAGCTTATTAGTAGGAAGAGCAAAATGCAGGCGTTAGATCTATTGCTTCCGTTTGAAATTATAATTCGTTTGACTGTTTTTTTTTTAAAGCTTGGCCACTTGTCTTTAAACTCGAATTATAATTTGGGGTAAAATGCTGCCACTCGACTATTTCATTTTCATTCTTTTTAGATAAAGGAATAAAATTGCAGCCTTCACATCCACGCATGGATGCTTACATCTAAGTGATTTCAAGCAGGGGACATAGCCCAAAGTTTAGTTAGGCGAGCAAATAGGATATCAACTAAGCCCCTCACGCAGAAGGCCAGCTAGACCTAAGACGGAACTGCAGCACCGCTCCTTCCGAATGCTTGCAACCTTCCTTCAACGCGCTTCTCTCTTTCTCTTTAGATAGCTGCGATCATTGGCTAGCCCAAAGTTTCATTAGGCAAGCAAATATGATATCAACTAAGGCTATCCGCACTTTCGTCATACTTTAAAAATCATCCTTTAAAAGGAATATTCCATCCCTGGTCATCGATGTTCTCTCTTTTATATACAGTTTTTCCGCACTCATCCATACTTTGTATCTTCCTACATCGCAATTACCCATCACTTTGGGGCCCACATGTCGGGACTAATTTACTTTTTTTCTCCCCTACGCTCTCTCTCTCCCCCCCTCACTCCTCCGTCCTCGCTCCTTCTGCCCACACACACGCCCGGCGGCGCTGCACTGCCTCCCCTGGTAGGCGCGGGGCGAGCCGGCGGTCGCGCAGGGCGTCGTCTTGTGGGCGAAGCGGAGCCACGGGGCAAAGACGCGGCGGCAACCACGAAGGGCCTCCAGCGTGAGGGCAGATGTTGCTCATCGCTCGGGCTGGCCTGCGATGCCCGGCGGTGATGGTCCACTGGCAGCGGTGCTGCCGTCCGCCGGCGACGGTGACTTGTTGACGACGCTGCGCGGCGCCGCTGCAGCTGCCCCATGCTTGCTTCCGCTGCGGTCGGGCGTAGCAGCGCTGGGGCGCCATCGCGGACGTGGAGGTGGTGGCGCCCGGCGTGGAGCACGGGAACGCCGGGCCGTGCGGGCGGAGGGAGAACCAGCGCGTGGGCCACGCCAAGCGCGTGAGCACCGCGCGCCTTGGTCGCACACAATCGCTGCCTCGCCTCCCGCATCTAGCGAGCTGCCTCGCCTCCGAAGCCGCCCCGCCTCCCCGGGGGGGGGAGGAGAGGCCGATGACGGGTTGGACGATGGAGATGAGGCCCGGAGAGGAGGTCCTCGATTTGGTGGCGGCGCTGCTCGATTTGGCTGTGGATGGGCTGCTCGATTCGGCATCGGAGCTCGGCCAGCGCTGCTCGATTCGACATTGGAGCGGGCGGCGCTCCTCCTCCTCTCTCCGCAAGAGCCCAACTCCACCTCGCCGCGGAGGCCCAGCTCCTCCTTGATGCGGAGGTCGGTCGGATGAGCAGCACTACGGAGGCGGCCTCTCTATCTCTCCTCCCACCACGGGCTTTCTCTCTCTCTAGCGGTGGATGGGCTGGCCATGCTGTCGTCCTGGAGGAAGCACGGGAAAACGCTGCGAATACCGGGAACGTGACGAGAACGTACGCCCTCAGTACCACGGTGCGGGAGTTTCATGCGGTATCGCCTACTCCAGTACGTCGTGGCGTATGGCGGTCCAGTCAGTCTAAGCGCCTCACGCCGAATTTAGAGTACCATTAAGCAAGGAGACATATAACATTTAGTTTCTACTCAAGAGAGCAGCCAACAAAGTACAATGCGGGCCACAGAACAAGCACCAATCATCTTCAGGATCTTCCACAAAAGAGCCAAAGAACTAAAGAACTGCAGCACCGCTTCTTCCAAATGCTTGCAACCTTCCTTCAACACGCTTCTCCCTTTCTCTATAGATAGCTGCGATTGTTGGCTAATCCAGTACGTCCCGTGAAGATCACCTCCAAGCTACTAACCACTGGAACACCGCAAACGAGGATCTAATAGAAAATAGGCATGACAGTGCATTTGGACTAGTCAGTGTGTTTTTTGGACTAGTCAGAGTGCATTTGGACTCTTTCGTTTCTGAGCGGAGACTTGTAGACACTGGCTCGATCACCCCGAGCAACCTTTTCTTGCTTACATACTTGATACGGGACTAACAAATTGCATACTGTTTACTATACGTTCCAGTCCTGCTGGTTGCTGCCACTCTCGGTCAATTGCCTCCTCAGTTAACATGCGCCCAACCTCGCTGCTTCTCCGGCTTGTTGTCTTCTCGCTTCTCCAATTCCATGACCACACCAGCGCCGACGACTGCGAGCCGGCGGCATGCGGGAACCTCAGCCTCAGCTACCCGTTCTGGCTCGGCAGCGGCACCAGCACCAATCCGCGTCCTTCTCCCAGCTGTGGCCACCCGGGCTTCGAGGTCTGGTGCACCCACGCGGACTCGGCACTGCCGGTCGTTTTAGCCGGAGACTTTCTTGGTCCCGTTGCCCATCATGCAGAGATTGCGGTGTGGCGCGTTGGCGTCGCGTCGCGTCAGTGCTGCCCACTGGCTGACACTAATTGCACGAAGCACGTACTAGCTCTCATTTTACTCGGAAACCTTGGTCAGCTTCCCTCAATCCACCGGGTAGCTCTGGCGCGCGGCAGCTGGAGCGAGTGATGCTTATCTCGTGCGATCATGCCCAAATTGATGACATTTGTGTGTTTAGCACCATTTGTTTAGGAAGTCTTTAGCACCATGTTATTTTTTTTCGAGGAAGTCTTTAGCACCATTTTAACATCAAGTATTTGAACAGGATTAAAAGTATTTTGAAAATTCAAATCTAAACACATTGCTATTCATAATTTCACACAGATTTATGTTAATATGTACAAACTGAGCATAGACCAAGTGTTGTTTTTGTTTGTAAAAAAAAATGACCATGTTTAGTTGGTGAAAAGTGAAGCTAAAAAGTGTTGCAGTACTCGTCATATCAAATCTTTGACGCATAAATAGAGCATTAAATGTAGGTAAATAAAAACTAATTGTATAATTTGACTGAAAAATCAGTGACGAATCTTTTGAGTCTAGTTAATCCATGGTAGGATAATAATTACTAAATACAAACGAAAATGTTATAGTTGCCGAACCCAATATATTTCACTAACTAAACACACCCAATGTCAAAGCGTGAGGTGGGTGAGTGTGGACAAAGGGGGTCGGAGGCGCGGCGGTGCTGTCATTGCCGAGGCGCAGAGGCAAGCAGGGAGGTGTCGGAGTGAGCAGGGAGGAGGCAGAGGTGCAATAGTTGGTGCGTGGAGGGTCGAACGGAAAGAAAAAAAAAATGGTTCCATCAAAATAAAAAAGGAAAGAAAAAAAAAGATGATACTTATGGATATTATGAATATATCACCCTTTTTATATCTCTTTTTAAACAAAAAGAAGAGACTTGTTTCATTGAACATTTTCCAATGAGATAAATTTGAGGGAAAAATCCAAAAAAAAAGCTGCAGCCAAACTGTGTGGCTTTCTCCAAATACAGTGGTCAAGGATTAGTCAGTCTACTAACCGATCCCACAGACTACACGATTTTTTTTGGAAACCCACAGACTACACGTCAGTTGAATCATTGCCCTTTACCTATTTCCGTGGAACTCATTCTTCAACTCTCTCTTTCTCATTCTTCAACTCTCTCTTTGTACTGCCATCATAGAAACCTTGTTAGGCTCCCATTCCCATGGGCCATGGCTCCAAGCTTGTTGCTTGTTGCTCATCTTGGTCTCCGACTCCTCATGATCTCCCATCAAAGATTCTGAGTCAGAATCACCTTCACCACTTGCGATGTTCCCATGGCTGTGGCTCCGTCCTTGTCGTGGCTCCCTTGTCTCCTCGCTCTGGGCGGCATGGGCGTGGTGGTCTTTGCCTGGGATGCTCGCGACGGCGGCGGCGCCCGGCGGCGGCAGCGGACCGCCAAGGAGGAGAGCTCTGTCCTCCCACGCTCTGCGGGCGGCGTGGAGATCTCCTTCCGTTCGGGATCGTCACCGATAATGCAACGGAGACCACCTCTCGAGCGATCGGGTTCCAGGTTCTCTCTGCTCTGAAAACACCCCATACCGGGGGGGTCCAGTCAATATTCGCCCGGATTCTCGACATCTTCTACCACAACTCCTCCTTGCTCATCGCCGATCTCCACAAGCTTGACGACTTCCATAGCTCCGCCTCCAAACCGTGCCACTCCCCGTCGAACAACAGCTCCGCCAACATCGAGTTCCCGTTCTCGATCAGTCCACTTAACTCTAACCTGACGGCTGCGTGGAGCCGCCGACGGAGGCGGACTGGCGGAGCCGCGGGCTCGTGGACATGGCATGCGGGAACAAGACGCTGGTTTGCGTCACCAAGGGTCCCGACGTGCCCGGCAGCTACTTCTTGGAGGGCTGCAGCTCTACCGTCGTGCCGATGCTTGCGAGGCGGGCGAGGCAAACCCAGCAAACTACAAGGAGTTCATCCGTGACGGATACCTCTTGACATGGCAACTGCCACCGCCGTCACCATCACCACCACCGGCTGGTAAGTTCGCAATTGGAATTTCAATTTCAACTAGTACTGTAGCATAGAGAGAACTGCATTCGTTGGGCACTGCGGTTAGAAAAGTGTCCTAGTCTGGCGGCGCCAGGCCGTCGCACTCGCTCGCCGGCCACACACCTGACACCACACAAGAACATGAGCCACCTCGAGACTAATCACAATAGATAGACCGAAAACCACCGATCAGCTTGTTAACCCGCGACTTGATAGGAGGTTTAGCGAAACGCGTTTTGTCGTTCCCAACAGCGGTGGCGGTAGGCGTTTTTAGCTTAGCCGCCGCCACTTTGCCGTCGGAGTCGGCAGCACAGAAGTTAGATACCTTGCCGAAAAAAAAAAAAAAAAAAAAAAAAAAAAGAGATATCCTATATTAAAAGAAATTCAGAAATACGAAAAAAAAAAAAAAAAAAAAGACTAATCAAAACACCCAAACACACGCTAATTTCAAGAATAGGGAGCCCAAAAATACATGGAGATCAAGCAAAAGTAACAATGGCTTGCTTTATTACTCGTCCTATTTGTGAATTACCATTAACTCTTATTAGATCATGTATTGAAAACTATGCAAGTGGCATAGTACCAGTGACTTTTTTTTCGAATACGCAAAATGTTTGTGCATCTTTTATATTAAGCGAGAGAGATAACAAAGTTTACAACGACGCGCCACAAATGACGCACTAGGGGGAAAAGAGTTATATAATCATTTCAGCCCACCCTAGCGAGAAGGATATGAAGACGCTATTACTCGCTAATCGAACAACCTAGAAGCTTACGCATAGTACCAGTGACTGATTCAAATATATACCAACCTATCAAACCAGCGGGAGACAACGTCCTCCCACTCTCCCAGCATACAGCGATCAACATAAGAGTAACACATATAGTGGAATTCAGCATAAGGGAGTTGAATGCTTCAAATTCCATAAGCAAAAATATTGGATCGTTTAATATCATTCCTTCGTTTTTCAAAAGCAAAAATTATATCACTACTTATTTGATTTTAAAATCAATTTCCATGCTAATTTAGGTGTCAACTGGAGTGCCAGGAAGATAGCACTAATAGGTATGCTACTTTTGACATTCTTTCAAATTTCACTAGTTATATAAAGTTATTTAATGCAACAAGTTAAATTTATTTTCAGCAATTGCTACTTGGAAGATCTTAGAAGAACTACTATAAAACTTCAGCACATACATATTATAATGTAAAATTCGAACAGTTAGCCCATACTTTATTCATTTCAATATAAAACTATGTGATCATTATAATTTATTTCAATACTTACAATTTAAATTGTTTATGGCCTCTAAATCTTAATGCTCCTATTACAACACCTCATTGCTTCGTGAGAAGAATATGACATCTACTTTAATTTCAGTTTCAATTTCAGTTCTTTGCAAGCTTGCTCCTACCATGTATATATGTGTTGGTGTGGCATAGGCAAAAACTAAGGTTTTTCTTTTGCAAGAAGACTAGAAGCACCATAGAAGAGAACATTGAGGCCCTAATATCAGCACATGGATCACTAGCTCCAAAAAGATACAAGTACTTAGAACTAACAAAGATAACATCATCGCAATAATAAGCTTGGTGAAGGTGGTTATGGCATGGTTTTCAAAGGAAGGCTAGATGACGGCCGTCTAGTTGCAGTGAAGTTCCTACATGACTCCAAAGGTGACGGTGAGGAGTTTGTGAATGAGGTTATGAGTATTGGCAGGACATCTCACATTAATATTGTTAGCTTATTTGGGTTTTGTTTGGAAGGCTCAAAGAGGGCCCTAATATTTGATTATATGCCAAATGGTTCTTTGGATAAGTATATATACTCTCGAGAATCCCAAAGCGTTTTTAGGATGGGATAAGATCTATACCATAGCAATTGGGATTGCTAGAGGGTTGGAACATTTGCACCATAGCTGTAATACACGCATAGTGCATTTTGATATCAAGCCACAAAATATCCTTTTGGATCGAAACTTTCACCCAAAGATTGCTGATTTTGGTTTGGCCAAGTTGTGCCATACTAAGGAGAGCAAGCTTTCTATGACTGGTGCTAGAGGAACACACGGGTTTATAGCTCTGAATTGCACTCTCGAACCTTTGGAGTTGTTTCAACAAAATCGGATGTTTATAGTTATGGAATGATGTTGCTCGAGATGGTTGGAGGCGAAAAAAAATGTGAATTCGGTGGCTCAACAATCAAGCCAAAAATATTTTCCACATTGGATTTATGACCATTTTGGTCAAGATGGATTACTGAGGCATGTGAAGTCACAAATGAAAATGAAGGAATCGCGAGAAAATTGAGTGTGATTGGCCTATGGTGCATCCAAATATTACCAATGCATCGCCCTACCATAGGAAAGGTCTTGCAAATGTTTGAGAGAGGTTCGGATGAACTAGACATGCCACCAAGGCAAAACTTCAGTCAAATATTGTAAGATATTATTTGAGACACATATATATATTTCAACAATTATTTGGTATCATTTACAACAATGGTGATATCACAATTTTTTTATTCTTTTTGCAAATGGCGGTGCGAGCTTCTGATTGAATTCAGAAAGCACAAGCATGATTAGTGGTACAACAAGACAAGTTTCTAGTGAAATGCTAAAGATGAAGGAGATAAGCGTTGTGAATTCAAAAACCTTACGGCGGTTACCTACTCTATGAAACGAGACCTACAACACCGAATTGGGCATTCAACTTGTGTAGGTGTCTCTATGACGGATGGCAAAAACTTAACTCACTAGGATATTTGTTTCGAACCAAAGACTACTGGTCTAATATAATATCTTACATGGAAAGTGATAGAGGTTAAGGATTTAAGAGTTGAAGTCTTATTGCCCTACTATGCATAAGATATTTGGTATCCTCCTAATGTACATTGCTTCTGTTAAAAGCAACCTGTCACTCTTTGTTTCATCTTTATATAATATTGTGCGAAATCCGCACACAACCGTAGCTAATGTTATGGCTACTAGCCCACTAAACATCTCTTTTAGAAGGGCTCGGTGGATAATAAACTTACGAGAATGGCTAAATCTAGTAGCACGGATCTCAAATGTCGAATTGGTGGATGGGTCGGACTACTTTAGATGGAGTCTAACCAAATGCAGGTTATTCTACGTCTGCCCGTCGATGTACCTCGATCTTATGAATACACAGACACCTTTTTGTCATAAGAAGATTTGAAAGATAAAAGTTTCTCTAAAAATTAAGATCTTTCTTTAGTTTTTACAGAGAGGGGTAGTCTTGACCAAAGACAACCTCGCTAAGAAAAAAAAAATTGGAAAGGGAGTCGAAGTGCATTTGCTTGTAATAGGAATAAAACTATCCAACATTTATTCCTAGATCGTCCCCTTACCAAAATAATCTGGAGGATTATCTTTTATACTACTAGTCTAACTCAACCTCGATCAATCACCATATGTTAGGAATTGGCTAGCTAATCAAAATAAAAAGATTAGAAATTTGATTTGGGTGGGGGTGGCTGCCATGTGTTGGGCTATCCGGAGATGCCGTAATGATGTTATTTTTAATCAAATGAAATCTAACTCCATTTTGCGAGATAATTTTTCGGAGGAGCGTATTGGTTACGCTCTTGGGCCCCTACTTGCAGCCGTGACGAGACAACTAAGGAAGCAATCTCAACGACGAGCAAGAAATTAGAAATTATTGCTTTAAAGATTTCCAATAAAGGATGGAATCACTTTTATTGTTTGAACTAGCTTCCCGGTCGATCTATAAGACCATGACTTTCTTTATTCTTTCTTTGAAAGTTTGTGTAATAATTGCTGCGTACATCCTTGGATGTAGAGGCCGGATATGTTTATCCATTATCTAACTTATGCCCTGCCCCATCTTTATGGCCCATCACACATAATCTCCCAAAACATGTTGGCAATGTGCAAGCCGGCATACACCTTACGTTCCTGTGCTTACGTTTCGACTTACGATCGGTCCACAGGTCACTTCATCTATTACAGCGGGTGTTTAGTTGGTGAAATATTTTTGGGTTCGAATATTGTAGCACTTTTCGTTTGTATTTGGTAATTATTGTCCCACCATAGACTAACTAGGTTCAAAAGATTCGTCTCGTACTTTTCGGCCCAAACTTTGCAATTAGTTTTTATTTACCTACATTTAGTACTTCATGCATGCGTTAAGAGATTTGATGTGACAGAAAACTGTAGCACTTTTTGGGCTCTAAACACGTCTCCTTCCCGTTTAAGCTCATCCGGGGCGGGCGCCGTGCGAGAATGCATCGGCTGCGGTCAACTAGTAGGAGACGAAGACCGCAGGTCCTGCGTAATCGTCAACATCCTCGCGTTTTCCTACGTGATTTACGGTTGTTCTTACACCATCCATCTGCACTGGTACGCAAAGCGTCTCCTCAATACCCCTTTGCTTTAAAAATCCCCCGCAACGGCGTGCGGCATGGACACGCTACCGTCCGGGACGGCCCGGACTTCCGTTCTGCACTGGTGTGTACGGAAGTTCTTGGACGAGCCGCAGAGAGAGAGCGAGAGCGAGAGGAAAGTGGCCCACGCACGGGCCCCAGTTTTAAACTGCCTAAAATATGCTATAACTCACAAAATAAAAATCAAAAATAAAATCCGATTGCACCATTGAATTCATTTCAATAAATCCTTCAAAACTAGATCTCACATGAATATATTTAGATAAAATTTTAAGTGGCTCCCTACTGATGGTTGTTGGTATAGAGGAGATATAAAGGAGAGATGAGTGTGGAGAAATTATTGTAAAGGAAGGAATTTTGGTAACCGGGATGTATAGAGTAAGTAAATAGAGGAACGTGAGTGCGGATAGTCTCTATAGCGCACCGGTGCACCGCGTAGGCGTAGCGTTTTCCCTTGTGTCGCAATCGCAACTTGCAGCTCGCCGCGGCGCAAAGATGCACGCATGTCCCGTTCAGGCCAGCGGCCCGCTCTCGCCTAGCCATGCTCTTTTGCTTTCGCTTCGCTACCGTGTGTTTGGTTGGGGGTTGGGTGGGTTGGGTTGGATCCATTTAACAAATAAGCGTTGTTAGGTTGCACTTTTCATCGGGAACCCTAGACTTTCTAGAATTCAATAAAGCACGGATATGTAAAAGTTTCTCTCTAGCACTTTTGCATCGGGAACCCTGCAAGAGAAACCGAATTGAATTTGGGCCCTTTTTCTTCTTCCTTCGTTAAATGCGGATCGTGGGTATAGATTTCCAACGGGCGTGCGTCTGCCGCCGGTGCTTGCCTCGTCTTGCGTGCGTCTTGGGCTTTGTCTTGCGTGCCGCTAAAGGCGGGCACGTCGTGCCCCAATGGGCGGGCCGCACCGCACGGGCTCGCGGCTCGACCTCGAGCTTCGGGCCCGTCCCCACGGGCCAAATCGTGCTGCCAGGTGTCGTCTTGCCCCACGGGCGATTTTTAAAAACACTCAAACATGATCATTTTTTACACAGATTTCGATATTTGTACAGTATTATACCAAATATATATATAATATTATACCAAGTACGAAAATATCGGGACTAATATACCAAATATGTACAATATTATCATTAGTATATTTGCCACCGTGGTCTCCCCTTTCTTAACGTGTCGGGCGTGCGTGCCCGTGCTTGAGGGTCGGCCCAAGCCCGTCGCTGCCCGTGCCGTCTGCGGGCCCGTCGACCACCGGGCGTGCCGTGCTCGGGCCGGCCAAAACAGCGTGCCTCGTGCCGTGCCGTCGGGCGCGGGCCGCATGGAAATCTATAATCGTGGGTGACGGAATCGACCCGGATCTGCGCAGGAGGGAGCCAGCGTCGTATCCAACGCAGCCGAGGCCGCGGGCCCTTCTTCCTCTAGTGCAGCCCTCCTTCCTTCAAGCGCGGCCCGAGGCCGCCGAGCTCGCCCCGTCGTCGACGGAGAGAAGACGACCACGGCGGGTCTAGGATGGGAACGAACGCGGCCGAGGCCGCCGAGCTCACGGCGGCGGGGACGAGTTCGCCAGCGGCGCCCTCATGTCTTGGTCCAAGACCCCTCTGTGCGGACATCGCTAGGTTCCCCGACCTGAACACAACAAGAAGAAGGGTGGAGGACGAACGGAGAGAAGACGGAAAGAAGCGTGCGGCGACGGAACCAAGGCGGGTTCGCTCCGTCCGCCCAGATTTTTGAGGGATGGAGCGAACCCCCATCTAGAGAGAATATTCTCGTCGAGAGCCAACCCAACCTCTCACTTCTCCATCCAAACAGCCGTAGGAACGGGTCCGCTCCAACCCGGCTCATCCAGCTCTCCAACCAAACACCACGGCTCTTTGTTAGCCAGGTCCCACCACCGTTGTCGCCGCCCTAAACATGTCGACGGTGCCTTGCGTGCGCCGTCGTCTTTGGAATCTACACCGAACCCACACCACCCCGGGCGTGTTGAGCACTTGCGCCGCTTCAACAATAGTGTAACGAAGATAGCACTAGCACTCGCCTCAATGTTCTTTGCAAGAACAGATTTATTTGCTAGGTAATCGACGAAACACATTCGTTTGAGAGAGAAGATACGGATTAAATGATTTTATTCGTGGCAAACACATCAACATAAACCGGTCGTGCAAATTCAGGGGCACATGAGTTCCGTTAAAAAACATCACTACCGCCTGGTCGGCCTCCACCGGCGCCAGAGCGTGTCTTAGAGCGCCAACGGCCCGGCTTCGGTAACTCCGCTCTCTACCGAGCTTCTCTCGAAAAAGAAAGCTCGGTACAGGATATTCTACCGAGAGCATCACCGTCGGTACCCTATACCCCTCGGTAGAGGCTGCCTCCACCGAGCACCACCTCTCCGCAAAAGAGCAACCCTCGGTGGCGTTGGCGCTCCCAGCGTATACCGTCGGCGGCGGCGCCCTGCCGTCAAATCTACCGGCGGGGTTGCTTTGGTGCTCGGTAGAATATGGTCACTCTACCGAGGGCCGGTTCCATGGCGCTTCGGTACAATGACCTTATTTTTTTTTCCCGATTTTCAATCCGCCTAGACAAACACAATCTAAAAATAAGTCACATAATTTAAAACAACTCACATATATATCACATCCATACAAACTTGCATAATTTAAAACAACTCACATATATATCACATAATTTAAAGTGCATAATTTAAAACAAGTCACATACAGACTACAAGTTGTACTACAACTTCACTACAAGTTCATTCTTTGCTTGGCCTTCTAGCCAAAATTGAGTGAAGTGTAGGTCACCGATATTTAATGCACGCGGATCTCCCAAATGTAGACCAACGTTCGACTAATACATCCTCCTTTGCTTCACAACTACAACGACATGGTCTCATCGAGGACGGTAAACCGCGGCTGGGCATGTCGCCGGATCTCAATCTTACGGGCAACCACCTTTGCCCGATATCCATCTCAGTGCTTGGCGTTGGTATTGGATTAGCTCATGTCCAAACATAACCCAATCGAGACATTGTTTGGGTAAGAATGGATGCATAACTACAACCCAGCGTAGGTTAAGTCATACAGTTGAACCTGTAATTATTGGGAAAAAAAATATGAGAACATCTCTAGAGTACCACATCAATTCTAGGTATAAAAGCGTGACAAATTAACATCGAGATTACCACATCATTTTGGTTCCTCCGAGCACGGTTTGCGGCAAATCCCGCAACATCCTCAAGCATGTTCCTACTTTTTAGCCATCATCAACAAAAAGGAGAACGTAGGCGAGTGTACCCATGTTCTTGAAGCTTCGTTACACATCCCATGACAAAGATGTTTTTGTGTAACCGCCGGTACGCTCACATGCGACTTTGTTCCAACCGCTGAGATGTTTATAGGATTTCCACCTCTCCTTCTAGGGGCGATGAAAAAAAGCTAATTTGACATTGAATTTGTTGTCCCAATTCACTATGAAGATGATGTGAGTGTTGGACGACCACCACTTCATGAACACCAAAGTACGAGAGTGTGTTTAAGCCAAGTGATTTGGTCAATTGGCTGCAATAGTTTTAAAATTCATATAAATGGTAAATATACATGTACAAAAATATTTGACAAATTAATTATACAAATACTTACTATTATTCGAACATTTTCCGTTATGGTGGGCAAAGATCTCCAATCGGGGTCAAATCCCCTCGTCGCTAGATGGCCCACGAAACCTCGACTTACGGAGGTGGAAGATTACGTCGGGCCATCTAGAAAATTATACAAATTAGTTTCAATTTTTTTTGCAACTTAATAGAAATATATAGTATAATTATATAATACCACACATATTATTATTGAGAAATCATAACAATGTAACTTAAAAAAATTATAGCACTTGTATACCTTAATGCGGATCGACGTTGGTGAGGGTGGCCGGCGTTGGCGGGGTGGCCGGCGTCTATGAGGGGCCGGCGTTGGCGGGGGGTGACCGGCGTCTATGAGGGTGGCCGGCGTTGGTGAGGGTGGCCTGGCGTTGGTGGGGTGTTGCCGCTGGCCGCTGGGCGGGTGGCGGCGGGCGGTGGTGGCGGTGGTTGGTGGGAGTGGCGGTGGTTGGGGAGTGGCGGCCCGATGGCGGTGAGTGTGGGCGATGTGGGCGACGGCGACCGCCCGCCGCGGGGCGGCCTGGTCACGCGGCGGCGGCGCGGGTGGCGGCGGGAGGAAGAAGGTGAAGTATCGAGAGAGAGGGAGGGATTGGGGAAGAAGGCGGAGAGTCGGGAGATAGGGCCTTTCTTGGGGTTCAAATCCGGCCCTCGGTAAACCTTTTTTTTAAATTTTGTCACCAAATTTTGAAATGAAATGCTAAAATTCAAAAATTTGAGAGGATTGTACCGAGGGCTTCACCGAATGACCCTAGGTAGAGGTGTTTTCCCGGGGCTCAACTTACGCTCTCGGTAAAAAACCTTTTTTTTTTTTTTTGGAATTTGGAGTCCAATTTTTTTGTGTCTTTCATACATTGCCTATTAGTTCATATCCAATTTTGATATTTTTTAAAACAATTTACTATATATTTTGATTTTATTGCTTTTAATTGAATTTTTCTTTATAAGCCAAATTTAAAAGTAAGACATTCGAATATAGGGGAACATGAAAGGAAAAATGGTATTCATATTCTTGAATGCAATGTGAGGCCTAATTCGGGGATTGACCCTAAACTTTGAACATCTCCTAAGCGGAACATGACCATTCACTTTCATGGGTGAATAGTTTTTAAATTATATAAAATGCAAACGAAGTTGAGAAATCATGAAACTTGTTGAGTTGTCGCGAAATCATATGTGGAGGCTATAAAAAAAATTTGGGAATGTTTTAGTAAAGGTTGGTTCATAGAATGGCCAAAACCCGGGACAACTCCACATAAGTTCTATTATCACATGTGTTATATGTCGTGAGTTTCAACCATCGTTGACACCAACGTCAACGAAACCTTCCCAAATTTTTTCCGTAGTCTCCACATATGATTTCATGACAAATCAACAAGTTTCACGATTTTTCAACCTCGTTTGCAATTACTATAATTTTAAAACCATTCACCAAGCGAGTGAATGGTCATGTTCCGTAAAAGGAGATGTTCAAAGTTTTGGGGATAGCTCGGATGAGGCCTAACATTGCACTCACAAATATGAATATAATTTTTTCTTTCATGTCTCCCCTCTATTCGAATGGTTTACGGTTCAAATTTGGCTAATAAAAGAAAAAAATCAAATAAAAGAAAGAAAATCAAAATATATACTAAATAGTTTTGAAAAATATGAAATTTGAACATGACCTAGGAGACATTGTATAAACCACACACAAAAAAATTTGGATCCAAAATTCAAAAAAAATAGACATATTCACCGAGGGTTGGCGTTGGGCTCTCGGTACAATACGATCTACCGAGAGCCCTACGAGAATCGCCCTCGGTGACACATCTTGAAGTGCCCCACGAAGCGGACCCTCGGTAGAAGAAGGCCCTCGGTAAAGACCTAACCCAGAACGCCGGTCCTATCTTATCCATTCCACCCCACCCCCACCCCAACTTCGCATCTTATCCACTCACTCACACTCACTCATCCCCTACCTCCTCCACCCTCCTCCTCCCCTACCTCCCCCCGTCAATCCGGCCGTGCGCCGCGCCACCTCCCGCACACGCTCCCGCCCGTCTGCGCCACCTCTCGGTCGCGCTCCCGCCCCTCGGTCGCTCTCCCGCCCGCGCCCGCCCGCGCTTCCTCGCCGGTGCGCCCGCGCCGGGCCGCCGTCCTCGCCGCCCGCGCCCCGCTTCGCGCTTCCTCGCCCGGTCCGCGCCCGGCGCGGCCGCCGTCCTCGCCCGCCGCGCACCCGCATGCGCCCCCGCCCACGACGACCTCGCCCGCCCCGGCCGTCCGTGCGCTTCGGCCACCTCCCCCCGTCAAGCTTGCCGCCACCTCGCCGACCACGGTCGCCCGCGCCTTCCTCGCCCGTCTGCGCCGCCCGGCGGCGTCCTAGCCGCCCGCCCCGCCCAGCAAGGAGGTAGGGGAGGAGGAGGGTGGAGGGAGGGAAGGAGGGGAGGAGGAGGAGGACGGAGTAGGGAAGGAGGGGCGGGGAGCAGGACCGTGCCTTGCCGCGACCACACCCCCCTCAAGGCAAGAAGGCAACGAGGAGGAGGACCGTGCCCCGCCGCGACCACCCCCCCGATTTCTTTGCAAGAAGGCAACGAGGAGGACCACACCCGATCCACGCAAAGGTGAGGTATTTGGCTACCACTAGTTGTGGTCGAGTGGTCGTGATGGTGGAGTGGTCGTAATGCTTGTGGTCGAAATTTTGACCTTTTATGCCTATGATGCTTTACAATGCCCAAAGAAAAGACTTCGCATGCTAGGACCTGTTTATGTTCTCATGCACGTCATAGAACCATGTGATACATCCATGCCTAGCAACCGTTGTCCACCTCGATGACCTGATGGCTAGGCCGGATGTGTCACATGGTTTCATGGCAGCCATGAACTCTGTTATCTATTTGTACTTATGCTCCTAGTTCAAATATTAAAGAAAAGGGCATTTAATTACGAGGCTATGCTTATATATCGTTCCTATGATGCAATGGTGCTCTATGATGCAATTGGTTCTTACGAAATGCTTACATTTTATGATCGTGATGTTAGTGCCATGAATCGAGCTGCATTATCTTTATTATCTCATGGTGGTCATCAAACCGTGGCTCACGTCCATTCCCGGGCAATGATGGAGTCGTTCGGTGCCTCCCTCATAGCCGGGAATGGATCGAGCCACGGTTCCATGGCTACCATGAAATTGCTTTAGCAGCAAGGATGATCAATGTGCACCTATGGTCGAGTCCCTTTATGCAATGGTGGCTGTGATGCAAAGTTTTTTGCCGCTGCTCAACGAAAGAACATGCTGTTCCGCACTTTCTCCATGATCCTCACTTGTTCATGTTCGGAGCATCAAGGGGGAGGTTCGGGGCTCGATGCTCTTTTTAGCGAAGGCTACACTATCTTATCTTTGAGGCCCCATCTATATTACCTCATATTTGTTATCAAACCGTGACTAACATTTGCTTCTACTTTTTAAAGGCTATGGCTTGGCCTGTGATGCAAAGCTTATGCCGCTTGCTCATGAAAAGAACATAGAGCTTCTCACTTTCTCCATGATCCTCACTTGTTCATGTTCGAGAGAGCATCAAGGGGGAGGTGAGAGGCTCTATGCTCTTTTTTGAGCGTAAACTACACTATATTATCTTTGAGGCCCCATCTATATTACCTCATGTTTGTTATCAAACCGTGACTAACATTTGTTTCTACTTTTTAAGGCTATGGCTTGGTATGTTGTATACCGTGGGGTCATTCCCCGGAGTGTATGACAAATGGGCAAAATGCAATGAGCGGTGAGTGGTTTTTCAGTGTAATTGATCACAAGAAGTTTCGCACGAGCAGCAGCTGCAGATGCTTCCTATCTTTGAAATACATTGCTAATTTGGACCACCCATTCTTTGGTGCAAGCTCCACCAGTAGAGGTTAACCCATTAGGCTCTAGGTTTTGTTGTTGGTTTTGTTGAGTACATTCAAACCTGATGACTATGAGTTGTATCGGTGTAACTAGACTTGTGCCGGATATTGGACTAATTAATCTATGTTTCGATCATGTATGTGATATATATGTGATTAATGAGTTGTATCAGTGCATGGATGTCAAATATATGTGATCTGTATGTTTCATTTGTAAAGGTGGACAGCAAAAACAGGAATAAAAAACCAAAAATATGGTCCTTTGCACCGAGCGGGACACTTTCGGTACAGGCGCTATACCGGGGGCGTGCTCGGTGAATTGGGAGATGGGGGCACAGGAACCCCATGTTCCCCGGTATACCCGATGGTAGCGTTTGGTGAAACCAGCTCTCGGTGTAATATGGTCGTTTCACTGAGCGCGTCCAGGCCCCTCGGTGAAACGACCATATTACACCGAGCGCTGGAATGAGCTGGCCCTCGGTGCAACGGGTGTCCGGGGTTTTTAATTTTAAGTCTACCGAGCACCCTTCCGGCGGGGCCCTCGGTAGACAATGTTTTCAAGTTTTTTAAAAATAAAATGCACCGAGAGGGTAGTTGAGGTGGCCCTCGGTGTAGTTGACGCGTCGACGGTGGCAAGCGCCGTCGACGGACGCCGTGTTTTGCGAGGGGGGGCGGAGCCCTCGGTGCAGGTGGGCACGGGTTGCACCGATGGGCGTTTTTAGCGCTTCGGTACAATCGTTTTTTCCCGTTTCAAGTTTCACCCGAGGGGCTGGTGCCGAGCGCGCGCTCGGTAGTGCCTCTACCGGCGCTATTAGGCCTTTACCGAGCGCTTTTAGCGCTCGGTGGAGCCTCACCTCCCGAGTGCATGCTAGGCTGTTGTTACTGCGGTAAATTTGTTGCAAACATACTCAAGTTGGAACGAATACACGCCAAAATAATATCTACAGCGCATTGTGTCGGGGACCTAAATATTGGGCCCCGACATTCTCAAACAACGAGAATCCGCCGGCCCATCGGGGGCGGTAAAACCAACCGCCACCATCCCGCTCCAAAGAACGGCCCAACGGGCGACGGACCAAAGCCAAAGAGCCACGGGCGCATACATGAAGCTGGAGTCGGCCCACAAGCGGCCCGCGAGGAGTCACCACGATGAAGGACACCGAGTAGTTGCTCGGCAATTTCCAAGCCGGGTCTTTGACCGGCTTGTCTTCATCCACGAATCTCCACGACCAAACCGTCGGCAAGGAGCTCGCTACGCTCAAGAATGACAAGGTCAAGAACCCTTACAAGGCGGAGAACCGAGCGGCTCCACGTCATCACCAACCGACCCAGGGCTCGGACTCAACCCCAATCTCCGTCTCGCCCGGGGAGACCCGGCTCTCCATCCTCGGGTGCATAGACCCGCCTCGCCCGAGGGAGACACGGCTCTCCATCCTCGGGCGCATGGATTCCGCCTGGGCCCGGGGTGGCCTAGCTCACCACCCTCGGGCGCAAAATCTTCGCCTCGCCCGGCGAGACCCCAGCTCTCCATCCTCGGCGAGGTAGCCCAAGCTGTCTCACCGAGGTCAGCGACCCTCGGGCATGGGAGGTTCCGTCTGGAGGAAGGGAAACAACTGCATTTAATGCGGTTGCTTGCGGCACGAGGCGCCCGGGGCCATCGATTCGCCCGATCAAATCGGCTCGCCAAATCGCTCCCCAATCCGTGATGGGACACAAAGCTGAGCCGGTGGCGTATTACACCGCCCGGCCACGGAAACCAGGACAACACTTTGTTCATTCCCCGAAACACCGCCAAGACGCCACGTTGGGCGGACCACCGGGCGCATGACATGCCACAGCCGGCGTTCACAGGACCGCCGCTTCGCCATACCTCTGATCGTGAGGGGCGCCTCACGGTCCCCCGGGGGGCGACCGGAAATGGCACGTCGCCATCGGATCGGGGCGTGTCTTCATCAGCGGCGTCAAGCCAACCGACCCTCGGCCGCGCACATGCAACAAGTGTAGCCTCGGGGAATTAGCCACCTAGGCACCTACATATATAAACATTATTTCCCTCTTCCTACTATAAAAGGGGGAGTAATGCCCCATTAGCGAAAGGGGGACCGATCGCCAAATTCAGCCATCAACCACCACCACCACCACTACCACGATCGTGGGGCTTGAGACCAGCTTCTCTCCCTCACGCCGCTTGTAACCCCCTCTTTGCAAGCTCTCCTTTGGCGCGGGTAACACGAGCAGGACACCACCCGGCTGGGCGTAGGGCCCCGTTGGCCTGAACCGGGATAAACCCCTCTGTCCGTGTCCACCTTGCGCTACGCCATTGGGGAGGAGGCACACGGCCTAGAAATTCTTTATTGCCGGCACCGAGGCACCCCGGCTCTCGGAACGCCCGGCGGTTGGCGCGCCCGGGTAGGGGGCGCTGTGAGCAATCCACATCTCCATCGGCCCTCATGGCATTCCCACCTTCATTTCCACCCTGCTCGCCGGAGTCTGAGCTCCCGCGCACGGAATTCTTCGGAGGACGCCGGAGTTCGTGGCGCCTCGGTCGCAACTATGAGATGATCCTCCCGCCCGTCGTGGCGGTGGAAAGGAGGGCGGCGTCCCGGTGCGGCGTGTCGCCATCACGGCCGCCCAGCGCGAGGCGGCAAGCGGACCCACCGGCGCCGGGCGCATTCTCGCGACGGACTCGAATCGGACGGCGCACCCCGGTCTTTGACTCACGGGAGGGTCCCGGGAACCCTAGGCACGGGAAGATCCTTCCCGGCGGTCGCCCAGCGGGAGATGCCCGAAACCCTAATCGTCGGGAGAATGCATCCACGGCGGCTGATGCGGGAAGGAATCCCTAAATCCCCCGCCCGGCGTGAGACTTGATCGAAGCGCCGTGAGGAGAGTGCGGGCGGGCCCCCCGTCGTCCCACGGGAACGCTATCCCACGCAGGCGATCACGCGGAAGAACGCATCCGCCAAAGGATGCTGCAAGACCCCGCCACGCCTCCTCGTGCGGCGGGCGATTGGGGCTGGTCGAGATCTAGCGGAATCGCTCTACCGTCGAGAAAACGGGAACTTCCTCAGCGGCGTTCGCTCCGGAACCGGCGGCGAGGGCGACTATTATGACCCTACGTGGGAATGCTTCAACATAGAGATCCAGCAGGCAAGATGGCCACCTCACCGGCGTCTCCGATGAGGATGAGGGCGGGCGTACCGCCACGGGCGACGCGGCCGCAGCCAGCGGCGCCGCCTGTTCGGCTGTGGCGGTGCGGCGCTGCCGGCCGGAGCATCGCAATTGCGGGATCTGCAAGCCAGGATCCAGCGTAGAGTCCGCCGACGACCGGCGGCGGAAGCGAGAACATCCAACGGAGCAAGCTCGGCGGCGGGCGAGGCCCCGGGGCGCCCCATGCTCGCGGCGGCGGTGGGCGCGGCGGACCGGCGGGGGTGCCTCCACTTCCCGACGTAGCGGCCCGTTCAGCGAGCCGACCTCAGCGTGGCGGCGCGCCATGCTTGGTGCGTGAAATGCCCGAACCCTCCACCACCGGGGAAGGCGCGTTCGAGAAGGCCTTTGACATCTCCCTCGCGGGGCAGCCAAACGGCGGGCGGAGAGCTCCGCTTCCCCGGACCGGGCCGCGGCGTCACGGCGGCGGGAGGAGTCGGGGCGAAATCGGCGGGGGCTGCATCCGACTGGCGAGCCGAGGCCTCGGCAAGGCGGTCGGGGAACCTCGGTCGACAACCGCAGAACAACCGCCCGGTCCCGGGAGCGCATAGAAGACCCCGCCGAGACCGTGTCGGGGCGCCCCGACCTCGGGGAAGAAATCGGCGACCGCGGCGGGCTCGCCACGGGCGGCTCACCTCGGGGGCGACCGGCGGGACGAGACGCAGCGCCGGGAAGACCGAGGGTGCTCCCCGGATCCACCCGGGCCCGCGAGGCTTTCACAAGGGATATCGGGAGGGCACCACTCCCCGCGCGCAGCCCTCCCGGCCACATCGAGAGTACTCGGGAGAGACTCGTCAGTATGGGCTGGCCGACTATTGGCTGGCATGCCGGTTTGTGGGGAGCACACGATGATAAGGTAATAATCGAAATTTTGCCCCTGTATCTCTCCGACTCGGCTAGGGCCTGGCTGGAACACCTTCCACCGACCTCATATCAAAAGCTGGGCGGGACTTGGAGAGAACCTTCGAGGAACTTCCGGGCACGTACCTGCGCCGGGTAACTCATGGGACCTCAACCTGCCGCCCGAGAAATCGACGAAGTCCTTGCGCGACTACATCCGACGCTTCTCCAAACAACGGACCGAGCTCCGTAACGTGACGGATTCGGCGTCATAGGGGCCTTCTTGGCTGGCACCACTTGCCGTGACCTCGTGAAGAAGCTAGGGCGCCGGACTCCAACCGAGGCGAATGAGCTGTGGACATCGCCACCAAGTTTGCTAGGCGAGAAGAGGCTTGTCGAGGCTCTGTTCAATCGGGGCTCGGGCCGAGGGAAGCGCAAGGAAGAGGAGCCGAGGGATCCCAGCCTCGGGAGGGCAAGAAGAAGAAAAAAAGAATAAGAGCCGCAAAGGCAAGGGCCAAGCCCTCGACGCAAACGAGCGAAGATATGGTGGCCGCGGTCGACCGCAAAGGGTCCCGCCCCCGTCACCGGCCTACCTTCGGCGACATGCTCAAGAAGCCGTGCGAGAACCACGGGTTCCGGTCAAGCACACCCTCGAGGAGTGCAAAGCGGTCGCGCAAAATACTTCTCCAAACTCGGGCCATTCCCGAGGAGGGAGGGAGGAAGGGGCACCCGAGGGCGCGTCTTAGGGAACAAGGGTTTCCGAAGGTGAACAAGCGCTTCATGATCTTCGGCGGCAACACCAAGAACATGTCGGTCTTTTGCAACGCAAGAAGGAAGCGGCGGGAGGTGTATGCGGCCGAGCCCGGCGATCCCGAAGGCTGCGCAAAGTGGTCGGATCGAGGCCATCACCTTCGACCGGTCGGATCACCCTCGGCACATCCCAAACCCGGGGCTTATCCAATTTGGTGGTGGATCCCATCATTGCCAACACCCGGCTCACCAAGGTCCTCATGGACGGAGGAGCGACCTCAACCTCATCTACGAGGAAACACTTTCGACCTCCTCGGGGTGGACAAGTCCAAGATCCGCCCGGGAGGGCCAGCATTCAATGGCATCATCCCCGGCAAACAACCGAAGCCCCTTGGGCGGATCGACCTACCGGTTCGTTTGGGGGACCCCTCGAACTTCAGGCGAGAGATTCTCACCTTTGAGATCCCGGGGTCCGGGGTACATAACACGCACTCCTCGGGCGGCCTTGCTCACGCCAAATTCATGGCTGTCCCAAACTACACCTACCTCAAGCTCAAGATGCCGGGGCGAAGGGTGTCATCACGACCGCCCTCGCACCATCATGCATACGAGTGCGACGTAGAGAGCGTGGAGTACGCCGAGGCGCTCGCCATTGCCGAGGCACTCATTGCCGACGCAAACAAGAGCTTCGACGAGATCGCGATCGAGCACGAGGCCAAGCGCCGCGCCGGGGGCTTTGAGCCCTCCTCGGGCACCAAGAAGATCCCACTCGTTCCCCGAGCATCCGGAGGAGAAGGCTGCCGACCATCGGCTCGAGCCGGATCCGAAATAGGAAGCGGTGCTCGTCGACTTCCTCCGCGCGAACGCCAAGACGTTTGCGTGGGGACCCTCGGACATGCCGGGCATACCGGGGATGTCGCCCGAGCACTCCCTAGACATCCGGCCGGGCTCAAAGCCCGGTCATGCGGCGCTTGCGCCGTTTCGATAACGCCAAGCGGAAGATCATCGGCGAGGAGATCCACAAGCTACAGGAGGCCGGATTCATAAAGGAAGTATTCCACCCAGAGTGGTTAGCTAATCCTGTATTAGTAGAGAAAAAGAATGGGAAATGGAGGATGTGTGTGGACTACACTAGTCTCAACAAAGCATGTCCGAAAGTTCCCTTTCCTTTGCCTCGAATCGACCAAATTGTCGACTCCACCGCGGGATGCGAAACTTTATCCTTTCTCGGCGCATATTCCGGTTACCACGGATCAAAATGAAAGAATCCGACCAGCTCGCGACTTCATTCATAACACCCTTCGGGATGTATTGCTACCTCACAATGCCCTTCGGGCTGAGGAACGCTGGGGCAACGTACCAGCGGTGCATGCAAATCGTCTTCGGAGAACTCATCGGGAGGATTGTGGAAGCCTATGTCGACGACATAGTGGTCAAATCAAGAAAATGGCGACCTCGTGGGGAGACCTCGAGGAAACCTTCGAGTGTCTAAACAAGAAGGGAGTCAAGCTCAACCCCAAAAATGCGTGTTTGGAGTCCCCCGGGGATCTTCTTTGGGCTTCATCGTCTCTAACGAGGCATCGAAGCAAACCCAACCAAGGTTGACGCAATCACAAAGATGGGGCCAATCCGAGACCTCAAAGGAGTTCGAGAAGGTCATGGGCCGCTGCGGCTTCACTAAGCGGGTTCATTTCCCGCCTCGGGGAAAGGAGCCTCCCCCCTCTATCGGCTCCTTCGCAAGTCCGAGCACTTTGCACGGACCCCCCGAGGCCGAGGAAGCCCTCGGTAACCTCAAGAAGCTCCCGACTAGTCCGCCCGATCCCAGTGCCGCCAAACCCGGGGAGAGACTTTGCTCCTCTCGTCACGGCCACTACTCGGGTAGTCAGCGGTGGTCATAGTGGAGCGTCGGGAAGAAGGGCACACGTTGCGGTTCAATGCCCGTTTACTTCATCGGTGAGGTGCTTTCCGACACCAAGACTTCGGTACTCACAAATGCAAAAACTTATGTGCGCCATCGTCTTGACGCGAAAAAAAAACGCCACTACTTCCTCGCGCACTCGGTCGCCGTGGTATCCTCATTCCCCCTCGGAGAAATCATCGAGAACCGAGAGGCCCGCGGGAAGAGTGGCGAAGTGGGCGGTGGAGCTCATGGGTGAAACAATATCATTCCCCGCCTCGCAAAGGCGATAAAGTCTCAAGTCTGGCCGACTTTGTGGCGAATGGATGTCTGCGCAACTACCCCCTCGCACCAATCGAGGCGAGTCTTTGGACCATGTATTTCGACGGGTCCATGATGAAGACGGGTGCGGGGGCGGCTTGCTCTTCATCTCACCCCTCGGGGTTCACATGAGGTACGCCATCCGGTTGCATTTCCCAGCCTCCAACAACGTCGCAGAATACGAGGCGCCGGTCAACGTTCTCAGGATCGCGGTAGACCTTGGGATCCGACGGTTGGAAACCGGGGGATTCTCAACCGGTTATTGATCAAGTCATGAAGGCCTCGGCGTGTCCGCGACCCCAAGATGGAAGCATATTGCCGAGAAGTGCGCAAAGCGGAGGAAAAGTTCCACGGGCTTGAGCACAAGCACACCCCAAGACGTTACAATGAAGGCGCAGACGAACTCGCCAAGGTAGCCGCGACACGAGGTCTTGTTCCCCGAGCGTACTCACCGAGATCTCAATGAGCCCTGGGTTAAGTACACTCCCTTGGAAATACCCTCGGGGGCTCATGGAGCGACTTCGGAAACGGACCGCGCGAAGCCATGGCGGTCGACCAAGCCCCCGATTTGAGAGAACCCCTATGGGAGTACCGCTCGGGGAGAATTGCCCGAGGATAAGGCCGAGGCTGCCCGGTTGGCCAAGGGCAAAATCCTTTGCGCTAATTGGAGACAAAAAAGAACTCTACAAGAAAGGCGCCTCGGGAATATACATGCGATGCATACCCTCGGCGGAGGGCAAAGACCTACTTGAAGACACCCACCAAGGGAATGTGGCCATCATGCGCCCCGAGGACTCTCGTCGATAAAGTCTTCGGACAAGGCTTCTCTGGGCCCTCGGCGATACGGGGCCTTGAATGAAGTCGTGCGACGCGCAAAAGGTGCCAATTCTATGCCGCGAAAAGACGCATCTTCGGCACAAGCCACGCAAACCATACCTCGACATGGCCATTTGCGGTATGGGGCTCGACATGATCGGTCCCCCGAAAGGGCGCTGGAGGACACACTCATGTCCTAATCGCCATCGACAAGTTCTCCAAGTGGATCGAAGCCCGAGCCGTGGTGAACCCTCGAGGCGGAGGAAACGGTGAAGTTCTTCACGAACATCATTTCCCGTTTTGGAGTCGAACTCCATCATCACAAACAACGGAACCAATTTCGTGGGAAAGAAGTTCCTCGACTTTTGTGATGACTACGGCATCGGGTTGACACTTCGGCCGTAGCCCACCCGAGGACCAATGGTCAAGTGGAGCGTGCCAATGGCATGATCTTACAAGGCCTCAAGCCGAGGATCTTCAATCAGCTGAACCCGATGCGGGAAGAGGTGGTACCAGGAGCTACCATCGGTTCTATGGAGCCTTCGAGCGACAAAAAGTCGAGCCCACGGGCTTCACCCCATTCTTTACGGTCTATGGAGCCGAGGCAATCTTGCCCACGGACATTGAATATGGGTCCCCGAGGCTGCAAGCCTATACCGAAACAAGGCAACCAGCGTGCAAGGCAAGACTCCATTGACCAAGTCGATGAGACCGAGACGTCGCGCTTACGCATTCACAAGATACCAACAAGCCCTTGAAGTATCACGCCAAGCGGCGAAGCCTCGGGGAGTTCAAGTCAATGACCCCGTACTCGGTGAAGCAAGACAACAAAGGACGCCACAAGTTCACACCACCTTGGGAAGGGTCATATTTCATCGCCGAAATACTAAGGCCCCTAACCTACAAGTTGAAGAACGAGAAGGGCGAAGTCTACTCCAACGCACGGAACATAGAACAGCTCACGTCGCTTCTACCCTTAACCCCGCACCTAAAGTTAAACACTTATGTTTTTCTCTCAATAAAAGATCTACATCTTTTATGAAGAAGAACTTCTTGTGCATAACTCAAGGGAGTCTTAGCCTCGTCCAGCACAAGGCTAAAACTCCCTCGGGGGCTACACGGGGGACCCCCTCGGGACCCCCTCCTCATCTTCTTTTTTTTCAAAACTTTTTTTCAAAGAAAAAGTTCTCTTGCGCACACTCGGATCAATCGTTTAAGTTGCGAAGGTCGCTGCACGCACAAATCCTAAGTGAGGTAGCCGAGCCAAACGGACCGCCCCGGTGGCATCCGTGCTCACTATCTTGCGGCGGAGAAAGCAAGCGACACGGCCACACAATAAACGAGAAATTCGAGAAACGCAACACAATCATAAACGCACCTGCCTCCGGTCACGAGGCCTCGGGCAGCACCATTGTTTATGTACACATTT
The DNA here is from genome assembly GCA_015847255.1 of Hyparrhenia diplandra. Classification (NCBI taxonomy): domain Eukaryota; kingdom Viridiplantae; phylum Streptophyta; class Magnoliopsida; order Poales; family Poaceae; genus Hyparrhenia; species Hyparrhenia diplandra. The sequence continues at coordinate 102,021 of JADLZK010007621.1, read as the reverse complement.
CTTACAAGTTTAACTTCTTCATACAAGGGGGGAGTTCGGGGGGCATCACGAGCCTCATCCACCGGCGCTTCACGATCGGCCACCAAAGCGACATCTGCGGAGGCAACATCCTCGGCAACGGCATCCCCCTGGCAAAAGCGTCGGACCCGTCGGCGCATCCTCGAGACGCGCCGGCATCTCCGTGTCCGCCTCATAGCTTGACTCTATGGGGGGAATACGGAGGACACACCTCGTCTTCAAAACGGGAGGCCCCGGTCGCAAAGATCATCCACGGAGTCGTACAACTCCTTGGTCCCGGCGGCGTTGGCGGCGGGCCTTCTCGGCGGGGTCACCACATCCTTGTCATCGGAGCCGAGGAAGAAACCAGCCGCGGCGTTATCCAACACCTCGGCGCCACCAAGAAGTGCGGCGCGTAACACCGCCATGCACGTCCGCACGCCCGATCCGAAGGCGTTCGGCTCGACCGAGGAAGCCGCCCACGGTGCTCAGCGACTGTGCCGCCGAGGGCCCGACCTCCAGGTTGTCCGCCCGGCGGCGGATGAAGTCCGACGGGGCCTCTTCCGGCTCACGGTATGACTTACGCTCCTGCTCCAAGGCCACGGGGCGGCGTAGCGCGTTCTCCACGACCCGGTGCGGACCTTCTCCGCCTCGACGACAAGCACCAAGATGATGTCGGCAAGATGAAGGGATCAAAGACGTGGAACTTACCGGGGAGAAGACGTACCTTGGCACTTCGGTGCCAACCCAAAGATCGCGCCATGCTCATCCGCGGCGACCTTTGGAGCTGGTCCTTCTCCTTTCTAAGGGTTTCCCCCTCGGACACCAGCTCCCCGATGCGGGCGTTCAAAGCGTCGCACATCTCGCGCCCCTTCCTCGCCTCCTCCCGGATTTGTCCCGCCGTCATTGGCCTCCTCGAGGGCCCGGAGGGACCGCTTCCGGCGTCCTCAAAATCTTGGCTCATCAGGGAGCCATTTCGGCCGCCGGCTTGTCGGCCTCGGACTGCCTTGACGAGCTCTGCCGCCCGAGCCGTCGCTGAGGCCCTCTCCTCGGCGAGCGATGGCCGGGCCGTCTCGCTGCGGGCCTGGATCGGCTTCACCGTGTCTGCCCAAGGGGCGTTCCGGTTCAGGGCGTTCGGCGAAGGAGCTCCGGACTTCTCCTTGGCAAATTGCCGGAGGCTCTAGCGGAGGACACCGCGGATTACGACGCATGCACAAAAGAAAATGCAGCAAGAAATAACAGCCAAGACACTCACCGCGTCGGCCTCGACAAGACGCCGGTTATTGCGTCGCCGATCTTCGCAAGGCGTCTGCGCCCATCAAGGATCCGCTCATGAGCCCTCCACGCCAGACTTCGGGACGGGTCGTCGATCACCATGGCGGTCGGACCCCGGCGCATCACCCAAGGTCAAGGGAGGACCGCCCGGTAGTCGGCTCCGCGGAATATCGCCTCCGCAACTCCCGCGGCCGGGAACCCGGACCAATAGAAGTCCCGGGGTCCTTCACGTGGCCGACCACCTGCACTATCCTCACCGTCGCCGAAGACGACGCCCGCCAAGGACCGGCCCAGTCCGGGCGCATGAAGCAACGGGAAGTCGGGATTGTACTCCTCATGAGCCCCTCGGGACCGGTAGGGAGCCGGCGCAGCGGGGGCTTCGCGCTCCGCCGCCCTCGAAGAGCTCCTCCCGAGAAAACTCCCGGACAAAGGAGCTTGGCTCCTCGGGAGGGGCGGCCCGCCATAAGTCCCCAAACGGCCCCGAGGGCCCGGCGCGGCCGGCGCCGCGTCGCCCGGCCGGGCCCTCCAAGTCGATCGCCATCGGCTGGGGGTGGACGACCCGCCATCACCTCCATGGGCTTGCCCCACCTCGGAGGGGAAGTCTCGGCCGTCCAGCCCGGGCCCGATCCTCCCGAGGCTTGGGGGGCTAACGCCTCGTGAGAGGCAACACCACGGGGGGCCCCGACGCAGATGGGACGACGTCTTGATGAGATGGCCCCGGCTCACGGGCCCCGCCGAGGCCGCGCAGACCGGCCTTCGTGGCCTTCTTAGGGTGCAAGGTCGAGTGAGGGCCCCCCGCTTCCCGGGCCAAGAACACATCGTAAAGAAGCCAAAAGATACAAGAAGAGAAGCAAACTGCGAAAGCACAAAAGGGACTCACGAGGCCCGAGGGATCGCCTTGGGCGAGCCGAGGGCGCGGGAAGGCTGCGACACAGGCGTCGCACTTGACGCACGGGCCGTCTCCTCCACGGCTTCGTGACGCACGGGGCCGGTTCGACGGGCGTCACCGCTCTTCACCCCAAACCGCACCTTGCGGCGCCTGAAGTACCCACGCCGGGAAGGCGTCGGCTCTTCCCTCCGAGCCGCACCTTGCGCGCCGAGGTACCCACGCCGGTAAAACCTCGGGGCCACCAAAGGGTCCCGAGGCCTTGGCCGGAAGGACCCTCGGGCGCCGTCCCGGGTTCCTCAGGCGCCTCGGGCTCATAGCGAAACCCCGAAAGTAAGTCGGCAACCCTGTGGCTCGGCCCGACGAGCCTCCCGATCATCATCCGACGAGTTCACGATGAACTCGTCCCTTCTCCTCATCCTCGTCCTCCTCGGTGGTCGAGGTATCAGCGACCGCCCCGCCTCGCCGCCGGCCCGGCGGTTGGCGCGAGCCACATTCCTCTTCTTCTTCTCCTCCTTCTTCAACACCGGTGCTCTCTCCCGCGTTCGAAGAGCGGTTCGGACGCTTCGGCAAGTGGCAACCGATCGGCACGGGCGGAGGGGAGTCGTGATAGTTCAAACGACCGCAAGAAGATGGAATAAGAACCACCGCGGGCGGGAGCATGACGGCAACAAGACAATACAAGAACGGCGAAACCAAAAGGCACTTACCAAGGAGATGTACCCACGGGAGGGCGCATAGGGATCCTCGGGGATCTCGGTCAGGGCATTGGACCCCAATGCCTCCTTCACCCTCTTGGCCGAGCCATCGGTGGAAAGCGAAGGGCGACATCCGAGACTCCTCAAGACCGGCAGCCGAGGAGGTCATCGGTACATGCACAAAGGGCGAGCCATCAATGGCAACACCGACGCCGATGAAAAGCAGCAACCACGGCGCCGCGCGTTCACGCCCTCTTCTCGAGCCGCATCACCGCTTGCCTCGAGCCCTCCGGCCCGGGGCTGAACGCCGAGGGGGACCCCGAACCACTTCTCCGGGACGCCGCTTGAGAACGCGCGCCCGGTACGCAGCGGGAAGCTCATTCCCATCATTGCGGGAGGTAGAACCACCGGTCCCGCCACCCTTTGTTGGAGGAGGTGAGCTTGGAAAGGATGTACCCATCAGCTCGGCTCGGCCTTGTGCCGCTCCGATCGGACTTGGGCGTGCAACCACCGACGCCAGCGCAACGCCCTCCGTGGCGCACCCTCGCCACCGGCGGTGGTGATGTCCGCCTTAAAAACCACAACCAAAGGTCCCAATGCGGCTCGATCCCGGGGAATTCCTCACGCGGGGCGACGGCGATGGCGGCCCGGGAGACCGAGTTCGGGGCGTATGGTGAAGCTCAATGTCGTAGTAATGGAGGATCGCCGCGAATGAACCGCCCCCGGCATCCCGAACCCGCGCCCGGTGAAGATCGATCGGGCTCACCATGTAGCCATCGGGAGGGTTAGGCTCCTCCTCGCCCAATCCGGGACTATCCACTCCGGCCGCTTCGGCGTCGGTCGCGGGGACAAAGAAGCCCTTCCTCGACTAGGCGCTGAAGCTTTTCCTCCGTCGCCCGGCGTTCTCTGCCACGGCTCGGCATCGAGCACCTCCGCATATTGTCGCCGCCACCAGGATTGCGCCATGGATGAACGGGAGACGAGGAACGGCGACCACCCGGCAACACCACTCGCGCCGCGAGCACAAGGCAAGTGGATCTCTCCCTCAATCTCTCCTTATCCTTCTCTCTATTTCCTAATTGCCGCAAAGAAGAAGGCAAGGAGGCGATAGCAAGAACAAAGGAGCAATCATGCGCCGCCGCTGGCGACCCCAAATTTATAGGGAAGGGAAGGCAAACCGCCCCGCTCGGGCAAACGAACCGGCGCTGGAATGGACGGCCCACGATGGAACGGGAACAGCCATCCGACGGCTTCAGCCGCCGCAGAGCCGTCAATCAAGAGCATTAATGCACCTCGACGGTGCTCTCGACACCGCCCCCGACAAGTGCCACGGGCCACGCCCCATCGACCGAACCGTCCACGCCGCCGGCAGCGAGAGACGCCGTCTTCCATTCGGGGCAAAATCGCCCGGCCCCATATCCAAATAAAGCCGACCTAAGGGAAAAAAAGTCACCGATGGCGGTTCTCGCCCCGGGGACCGGTCGAGCCACGGCTGACGCGACGCCAACGCACTTACGTTCCGAAGGTTGCCAGCCGGGCCCCCACGGGGTTTCTCTGATGCGCCTCAGATAACCCGAACGAGGGGCGGGATGGAAATGCACAACGGCTATACCCGAGCCCTCCGGGGCCTCGGGATTTCCTGATCGTGTTTAAGACCCACAGTGCTTTGTTTATAGAGATGTCCCATCCGTGGGAGGCCTCTGAGGCCCTCGAGGGGTTGACTTTGTCAAACCCCGGGATCTCGCTAAACGGTCCGTAGGTTCTCATGGGGTGAATCCTAGATCACACAGCCGACCCTTGCTCGGCGAGGGCACGGGCACCCCACTTAAACCGACACATTACAACGTTCAAACGGAACACACCATGGTCGGCTTTCAGGGCACGAGGTGTGTCTCCCCTCCTCCTCCCTCTCGGGGGCGGCGGAGGAGTGTATAATCAAAGTCGAGGAAGCTTTGGGGCGACCTTGCGCACATAAGCGGGGCCTCGGGCCGCCCGCAAAAACGAGCAGACTCTCACAAACAAGCGCCAAAATAGAGCTTTTTTCGCCTTGCCGGCGTCACGAGGTTTAAAAAGACCTCGAAGGAATCCGCCATTCCTCCGAGGCCTGGGGCTACACCCAATGGGTGCGCTCGCGTAGCGCACCCCTTGTAGACGAACCACCACGAGAAGAAACACCCAAGGCGGCGGGAACGGCACGGCCCCGGCAAGTCCATACTTCGCCGGGGCTGGGGGCTACCGTCGGGGACCTAAATATTGGGCCCCGAGACATTCTCCAAACAACGAGAATCCGCCCGGCCCATCGGGGCCGGTAAAACCCAGCCGCCACCATCCCGCTCCAAAGAACGGCCCAACGGGCGACGGACCAGCCAAAGAGCCACGCGCATACATGAAGGCGGAGTCGGCCCACAAGCGGCCCACAGAGTCACCAAAGCGAAGGACAGTAGTTGCTCAAACTTAATTTCCAAGCCGTCTTTGACCAGCTTGTCTTCATCCATGAATCTCCACGACCAAACTGCCGGCAAGGAGCTTCGCTACGCTCAAGAATGACAAGGTCAAGAACCCTTACAAGACGGAGAACGAAACGCTCCACGTCATCACCAACCGACCCGGGGCTCCGGACTCAACCCCAATCTCCATCTCGCCCGAGGGAGACCGGCTCTCCATCCCTGGGTGCATAGACCCCGCCGCCCGAGGGAGACACAGCCTCTCCATCCCGAGCGCATGGATTCCGCCGCCCGAGGGTGGCCTAGCTCACCACCCTGGGCGCCAAAATCCGCCGCGCCGAGCGAGACCCGCCTCTCCATCCTTCGGGCGAGGTAGCCCAACCGTCTCACCCAGGTCACCGACCCTGGGCATGGAGGTTCCGTGGAGGAAGGGAAACAATCGCATTTAATGCGGTTGCGCCAGCGACGAGGCGCCGTGGCCATCGATTACGCCCCATCCAAATCGGCGCCAAATCGCTCCCAATCCGACGACGATGGGACACAAAGCCGAGCCGGTGGCGTTACACCGCCCGGCAAGACGGAAACCGACAACACCGTTCATTCCCGAAACACCGCCAAGACGCCACGCGGGCCCCACTTTCCGCGCATGACACGCCACAGCCGGCGTTCACAGGACCGCCCTGCCATGCGGACTGTGAGGGCGCCTCCACGCACTCCCTCCGGGGCGCCGCGCGAAATGGCACGCGTCGCCATCGGTCGGACGCTGCGTGTCTTCATCAAAATGGCGTCCAAGCCAACCGACCACCGGCCCGCACATGCAACAAATTGTAGCCTCGGGAATTAGCCACCTAGGCACCTACATAAGTAAACATTATTTCCCTCTTCCTACTATAAAAGGGGGAGTAATGCCCCATTAGCGAAAGGGGGACCGATCGCAAATTCAGCCCGATCAACCACCACCACCACCACTACCACGATCGTGGGGCTTGAGACCAGCTTCTCTCCCTCACGCCGCTTGTAACCCCCTACCGCAAGCTCTCCTTTGAGAGCGAGGTAACACGAGCAGGACACCACCCGCCGGGCGTAGGGCCCCGTTGGCTGAACCAGGGATAAACCCCCCGTGTCCGTGTCCACCTTGCGCTCGCCATTGGGGGGAGGAGGCACATGGTCTAGAAATTCTTTATTGCGGCACCCGAGGCACCCCCGGCTCTCGGACGCCGACACATTCGTCGACCAGCATGCTAGCTAGTCTCGGTCTTTTTTTTGAGGAAACCGGAGGGGCCGAGGCCCCTACCTAGTCTCCCTGCCTCCCCTTAGGAAGTTAGGAATAACATCCGGTGGCTCTTGTTGGCCGGCAGACGGGGATCACATAGGAGCGTGCCTTTACCGCCGGGTTGCGCTCATCCGCGGGCACGTCGTCGGTCGTCGCCCTGCCCCGTCTTGCATGCGTCCATAGGCTGTGCGTGGATGAAGACGACGGCCCGACCCGAATGCCCAAAGTCAAAGTCGTCTCTCTACGCACGGCGACGCCGGGGACTCGCCTACACCATTTACACTCGGCCACCACCCGGTGCACGAGGCTGTGAGTGCATGGTTCACCCTTCGCTTGCGTCCCCCGCTAATGCCATCGTCGAAAAAGCTTTCCATGGCTCTCGCCCACGTTCTTTGCTTTCGCCTTCCTAGTCTCGCTCGTCGGGTGTGGGTGGCCTTATCCTTGCCATCGATGATGATGCCTACGGTGGCGGCCAGATGGGCAAGGAGGAGAATATTGCCGCCCGCGCCATGCGGCAATGTGAACATCTCCTACCCGCTTGCGCTCATCCCGACGACGGCTCCGAGCTACACCTGCGGGGGCGAGCTTGGGTTCCGGATTAGTTGCATTAACAACATCCCATACTTGGGAACCTATCGAGCGAAGTTCAGCGTCGCGGATCCTCGGCATCTTTTACCACAACAGCTCCTTGCTCGTCGCCGATACATACCGGCGGCATCCATATTTCAATAGGTCTAGCCCCATAGGCTGCAAAATCCCGACGGCCGGCGAGGGGACGACACCTTCTCCCAACTTGTTCCTCCGCTCTCGGTCAGCCCCCGTCAATCGAAGCTTATCTTCTACAATTGCACCAAGCGCCGCCCGTCGGTGCCGGGGCTCGTGGAGACGCTATGCCGAAAAAACATGTTTGTCCGTGCTTCCGATGGGCGTCCCGACGAGCCAGCAAGCGGCTACTTTTAGAAGGCTGCACCATTTGCCTTCGTGTTGCGGTGCTTGGAGTGCCGGGCAAGGTGAACGCTAGCAACTACGAGCAACTCATCTCGGGACGGCTACCTCGCGACATGGCAGCTTCGCGCCGTCGTAAGCTAACTTCACTCTTGGTCTTGGAACTAACAATACCTATTACTACTATAGCTTATTAGTAGGAAGAGCAAAATGCAAAGCGTTAGATCTATTGCTTCCGTTTGAAATTATAATTAGTTTGACTGTTTTTTTTAAAGCTTGGCCACTTGTCTTTAAACTTCGAATTATAATTTGGGGTACATTGCTGCCACTCGACTATTTCATTTTCATTCTTTTTAGATGAAGGAATAAAATTGCAGCCTTCACATCCACGCATGGATGCTTACATCTAAGGGAAGCGGGGACATAGCCCAAAGTTTAGTTAGGCGAGCAAATAGGATATCAACTAAGCCCCTCACGCAAAAGGCCCGGCTAGACCTAAGACGGGCTACAGCACCGCTCCTTCCGAATGCTTGCAACCTTCCTTCAACGCTTCTCTCTTTCTCTTTAGATAGCTGCGATCATTGGCTAGCCCAAAGTTTTAATTAGGCGTGCAAATATGATATCAACTAAGGCTATCCGCATTCGTCATACTTTAAAGTCATCCTTTAAAAGGAATATTCCATCCTGGTCATCGATATCCTCTATCAGGTTTTCCGCACTCATCCATACTTTGTATCTTCCTACATCGCAATTACCCATCACCGGGGCCCACTTGTCGGGACTAATTTACTTTTTTTCTCCCCTACGCTCTCTCTCTCTCCCCTCACTCCTCCCATCCTCGCTCCTTCCCCCCGCACACGCCGGGCGAAGCCTTTTACCTCCCCTCCCCGGTAGGCGCGGGCGAGCGGGCGGCCGCGAGGGCGTCGTGGTGCAACGAGCTGAGCCCCGGGGCAAAGACGCCGGGCAGCGGCGATCAGCGAGAAGGGCCTCCGCCGCCAGAGGCGATAAGTTGCCGTCGCCCGCCAGCCTACGCGATGCCGGGTGATGGTCCACCCGGGCAGCGCGCGAACGTCCGGCCGGCGACGGTGACTCCGCGGCGACGCCGACGCCCGCCGCAACTACGCCCATGCTTGCTTCCGCCCTCCAGCGTAGCGGCGGGGGGACGCCGCCGCTGACGAGGAGGTGGTGGCGCCCGGCGTGAGCCTGGAACGCCGGGCCGCGGGCAGTGCAGGGAGAACCAGCGCATGGGCCACGCCGCAAGGAGGAGCGCCAAGCGCTTGTGCGCACAACGCGGGCCGCCGCCTCCCGCCTAGCGAGCCGACCCGCTCCAAGGCCGCCCCCCGCTCCCAACCGGGAGGATGGGAAACGCGAGGGGAGGAGACGCCGGACGGGCTGGACGACGGAGCGAGGCCCGGAGAGGAGGTCCTCGATTTGGGGGCGCCGCCGACGGCCAGGGATGGGCCGCTCGATCCGGAGGTGGTGATGGTGCTCGATTCGCATCGGAGCTCGGCCGCTGCTCGATTCGGCATTGAGCGCCGGCGGGCGTGGCTCCTCCTCTCCGCAAGAGCCCAGCTCCACCTCGCCGCTGAGGCCCGGCTTCTCCTCGATCTTGGTGGGTCGGATGAGCAGCACCACGGAGGCGACCTCTCTATCTCTCCTCCCACCACGGGCTTTCTCTCTAGCGGTGGATGGGCTGGCCATGCTGTCGCCCCCGGAGGAAGCATAGGAAAATGCTGCGAATACCGGAACGTGACGAGAACGGACGCCCTCCATTACCACGGTGCAGGAGTTTCATGCGGTATCGCCTACTCCAATACATCGTGGCGTATGGCTGTCCAGTCAGTCTAAGCCCTCACGCAGAAGGCCAGCTAGACCTAAGACCGAATTTAGAGTACCATTAAGCAAGGAGACATATAACCTTTAGTTCCTACTCAAGAGAGCACCCAACAAAGTACAATGCGGGCCATAGAACAAGCACCCTCTTCAGGATCTTCCACAAAAGAAGCAAAGAAATAAAGAAGTGCAGCACCGCTCCTTCCAAATGCTTGCAACCTTCCTTCAACGCGCTTCTCTCTTTCTCTTTAGATAGCTGCGATCATTGGCTAGCCCAAAGTTTCGTTAGGCGAGCAAATAGGATATCAACTAAGCCCCTCACGCAGAAGGCCAACTAGACTTAAGACCGAATTTAGAGTACCATTAAGCAAGGAGACATATAACCTTTAGTTTCTACTCAAGAGAGCAGCCAACAAAGTACAATGCAGGCCACAGAACAAGCACCAATCATCTTCAGGATCTTCCAAAAAAGAGCCAAAGAACTAAAGAACTGCAGCACCGCTCCTTCCAAATGCTTGCAACCTTCCTTCAACACGCTTCTCTCTTTCTCTATAGATAGCTGCGATTGTTGGCTAATCCAGTACGTCCCGTGAAGATCACCTCCAAGCTACTAACCACTGGAACACCGCAAACGAGGATCTAATAGAAAATAGGCATGACAGTGCATTTGGACTAGTCAATGTGTTTTTTGGACTAGTCAGAGTGCATTTGGACTCTTTCGTTTCTGAGCGGAGACTTGTAGACACTGGCTCGATCACCCGAGCAACCTTTTCTTGCTTACAGACTTGATACGGCTGGCTAACAAATTGCATACTGTTTACTATACGTTGCAGTCCTGCTGGTTGCTGCCACTCTCGGTCAATTCCCTCTTCAGTTAACATGCGCCCAACCTTGCTTCTTCTCCCGCTTGTTATCTTCTCGCTTCTCCAATTCCACGACCACGCCAGCGCCGACGACTGCCATGCGCGGCCATGCGGCGGCATGCGGGAACCTCACCCTCAGGTACCCGTTCTGGCTCGGCAGCAACAGCACCAATCCTTCTTCTTCTCCCAGCTGTGGCCACCCGGCCTTCGAGGTCTGGTGCAGCGAGGACGGGCGCGTAGCCTCCTTGAGGGGCTCCTCCATCCACGTCCTCGGCATCGACTACACCACCAACTCCCTCGTCGCCTCCCACGCCAAGCTCGCCCGGCGCCGACGGCGTGTGCCAGATCGACTTCAACGTGTCCTCCGGCATCGCGCTCAGCCCATTCACGATTAGCGCACAGAACCGTGCCCCTGTGCTTCCTCTACAACTGCACCGGCACGGCACCACCGAGCGGCCCCGAGTACGCGAACGCCACTGCCAAGTGCAGCAGCACTCCCATCTACGCGTATCTCGGTGGGAACTACTACTGGGACAGGCCACTGGCGGCGATCGCAACGTGGAGATATTGCGGGTACGCCTACATGCCTGCGTCGGGCGGATGCAAGTTCGCCTACATGCCTGTGCTCGGGTCGGAGGCGGCGGTGATGACGGCGGCCAACTACAGCCGGCTGTTGAAGGACGGGTTCGTCCTGGACTGGGAGGCGGCCGGCGTCGGCGACTGTAGGGCGTGCAGCGCCACCGGCGGGCAGTGCCGGTACGACAACTCTGCGGCGGAGTTCTGGTGCCTCTGCCCCGGCGGCAGGCGCGCCCAGTCGACATGCGCCGGTGAGTCTTACTTTTGGACGCCGGCCGCCGGCCGATTCCTGCTGTCCGGCACATGCTGGTTTATTAGCTACATTGCTACAAGACTTCATTTCCTGGTCCGTTGCATCAATGCATCATGCAGACTGCGGTGGCGTCCCGTTAACGCTGTCGCCTGTCGCTGCCCACTATTGGGTTATATATCCATATCCTGCGTAGGCTAGATTTAGAAATTATTTACTCCTCCGATTGTCTTCGTGACATTGACGACTTTTTTTTTTAAAAGATCCGGCAATGCCGGCATTCATTGATAAATATAAGAGAGGGAGAACAGTTCATGCGCGAGAAGCGCGACTCCTGCAGGCCAGCCTAGGCTGCTGTCAGGCCAAATAAGGGCAAGTACATTGATGTTTTCTTATAACTAGTCTCATATAGTGTCACGTAATTTAAGACGACTTAATAGACTACATGTACAATGTTTGTCTTTCTAAGTTGTCTTATAACCTTCGCATTTCCTTAATTTATGAAGAGAATAAAAATAGAATTGTGAGGTGCATGACGACAACAACTTAGGGCAGGTACATTGGTATTGTCTCATAACTTGTCTCATATAGTGACACGTAATTTAAGACGACTTAATAAACAAGACATACATTGGTTGTTCCTTTTAAGTTGTCTCATAGTAGCTTGCAATTCCTTAATTTATAGGTAGAGAAAAAATAGGATTGTGAGGTGCATGGCAACAACAACTCATATAATGATACATAAGTTGTCTCATAGTCCTAAAATTTAGCTCATGAGACGGTTGTTTCGCTGAAGCAACCGTTGGAATTTAGATGGGCTTGGCCCAATAACAAATTCGAAATTCCTAGAGAGATCTCAAAGGCCCATTCTATTTTTGGTAATCTTGGCCTTCAAGTTGCGAGTCCCGAACTGACTCTCGAGTAGAGAGTCCTAAACCGATCGTGATCGCGACACGATGTTCGGGATATATAAGCAGCCTACCGGCCACGCCAAAATCAGATCTCGACATCTCATCTTGGTTTAGAGAGTCCCTTGAATGGACAATCTCTCAACTCCGAAGAATTGAGATAGAGTTTTCGCCTCTTCTTGTTGTTGCGCCGCCGTAGCTACTCGGCCCCGATTGCTTGCGTGCACCAGCCCCGGGCGAAAGCAGGTCTCGAAACCCTGCGTCTTTGCGATCCTGCGGGGGAGAAGGCGAATAAGGTTTTTGGGAAGCGCTCTTCGTCTGGTGCTCCCGATCTTAAATCCACGGCTCGTCTTCCGGAAGGACACACGCAGAGGACCGTCCCCAGCGCCCGTCTTCATCAACAGCTTCTTCGACTTCTTCCGGCGACCGCCGACGGCAGCGACGGCGGCGACTGGAGGACCTCGGCGTCGCTTTGCTGAACCTCTTCATTCACGTTGTCCTCAACGTCGGCCGGTATATAAACATATCTAGTGTACAAGTTGGGTTTACACTAGTTATTATGTTCATACTACGTGATATCATGATATGTCCCGCTAGTATATGCGATATACTGATCTGTCATGCTAGTAATTTAAACATGTTTAATCTAGTTCATCTATTTGTCATGATTTATATTTTGGAATTAATCTGAAATTGCCTAATTATTTAAACAATCCAAAAACCTTATAATAGGTTTTTTTCTTGATTTAACTATGGCTGTTTTTTCATCGACGTCTTTGAGACTAGAAAAGTTTTCTAGTGCACATATAAAGAGGTGGCGAGTTAAGGCCATGCTTTCGGCTAGAGGCTAAGATGTTCTAGGTTACTTGTTGGATCGCCTCGAGGGAAATATCTCTAGAGAAAAGAGAAGATTCCGGGGAGACAACACTATCTTTAGAGGAACATAATAAGTCGCTGAATCATATTTGTGGTACAATAAATGATAGTTCAAGTGTTTGGCATTCTCGTTTATGTCATGTGAACTTTGGTTTGATGTCACATTTATCTAGCTTGAAGTTAATTCTAGATTTCACTATTGCCAAAGGTTCTAAGTGCCATAGTTGTGTGCAATCTAAGCAACCTCGAAAGCCTCACAAGGCAAATGGAGGAGAGACACTTGCACTTCTAGAACTCATACATTCTGATCTATGTGAGATGAATGGTGTGTTGACTAAAGGTGGAAAGAGATATTTCATGACATTGATTGATGATGCTTCTAGATATTGCTATATTTACTTGCTGAAAAACTAAAGATGAGGCATTAGACAACTTTAAAATCTTTAAGGCTGAAATTGAAAATCAACTAGAGAGAAAGATTAAACGTCTAAGGTCGGATCGTGGTGGTGAATATTTTCCTATAATATTTGATGAGTTTTGTGCGAACATGGTATTATTCACGAGAGGACGCCTCCCTATTCGCCCCGAATCCAACGGGATTGCCGAGAGGAAAAATCGCGACGCCGATCGACTTGGTTAACGCCATGTTAGACACAATCGGCCGTTTATCTAAGGCATGGTGGGGAAGCTATATTGATCTTGCGAGTCATGTCCTCGAATATAGTTCCAAATGTAAATAAAGAGACAACGCCATATGAGATGTGGGTTGGTAGGAAACCATCACTTTCATACTTGCGCACGTGGGGATGCTTGGCGAAAGTCAATGTTCCAATTAATAAGAAGCGTAAGCTTGGACCAAAGACGATAGATTATATCTTTCTTGGATATGCGTAGCAATGTTAGATTTTCTACTGAATTAGCTCCCGATGATACCGTACCTATCGAAAACCCTGTTGAGTCATTTGAACAACTACTTGAGAAGGATGACAATGAAGTTCTGTGAGGAACAAGAGACAAAGGATTGCAAAATCTTTTGGTGATGATTTCATTGTGTACCTTGTGGATGATACTCCTACCTCTATCTCAGAGGGCATATGCATCTCCGGATGTAGATGATTGGAAAGAAGTCGTTCGTAGTGAGATGGACTCGATTCTTTCTAATGGAACTTGGGAGCTATCTAATCTACCATTCGGGTTGTAAATCAATTGGATGTAAGTGGGTGTTCAAGAAGAAGCTTAGACCTGATGGTACTATTGATAAGTACAAGGCTCGGCTTGTGACAAAGGGTTATACTCAAAAAGAAGGGCAAGGATTTTTTTTTTGATACTTACTCACCTTTGCTAGAATGACCACTATTCGAACACTACTATCCTTGGCTGCCTCATATGGTCTGATCATTCATCAAATGGATGTAAAGATAGCTTTTCTATATGGAGAGTTGGATGAGGAGATTTACATGGATCAGCCTGATGGATTTGTAGTAAAAGGTGAAGAGCAAAAGGTGTGCAAGCTATTGAAATCTTTGTATGGCTTGAAACAAGCACCTAAACAATGGCATGAGAAATTTGACACTACGTTAACTAGTGCCGGTTATGTTGATCAATGAAGTCAAGTCTTTCTTGTCTAAGAGTTTTGACATGAAAGATCTAGGAGAGGCTGATGTAATTCTAAACATCAAGCTAATTAAGGAAGAGAGTGGGATTATATTGTTGCAATCTCACTATGTTGAGAAGCTTTTGAGCCGTTTTGGCTTTATGGATAGAAAGCCTTCTCCAACACCTTATGATCCTAGTGTGACATTGCGGAAAAAATAAGAAGAGTACTAAAGATCGCTTGAAGTACTCTCAGTTGTTGGTTCACTCATGTATCTAGCAAATGCAACTAGACCAGATATCTCTTTTTTACTTTGTGAGCAAGTTGAGTAGGTATATGTCCAACCCGGGTGATGATCATTGGCATGTACTAGAGAGGGTCTTGTGCTATCTTAAAGGTACAATGAGTTATGGCATACACTATTCCGGGCACCCAGCTGTGCTAGAGGGATATAGTGATGCTTGGCCGGATATCTGATATTGCTCAAATCTACGCCCTGGCGGGTATGTATTTACCCTTGGAGGTGGCGCAATGTCATGGAGGTCTTGTAAGCAGACTATTTTGACTAAATCAACCATGGAAGCAAAACTTATCGCTTTAGATACAAAGATCTGCAGGCGTAGTGGCTGGCGTGAGCTCTTATCCGACTTGCCGGTGGTAGAGAAACCATCTGCACGGCTATCCTTATGAACTGTGATAATCAAACGGTGATCACTAAAGTGAATAGTGCTAAGGATAATGCGAAGTCAACAAGACACGTTAAAAAGACGTTTGAAGACCGTCGGGGAAGTTGAGAAACTCCGGAGTAATAACTGTGGCTTATGTCCAAACAGATAAAAACCCATTGCATCCCTTTACTAAAGGGCTATCACGTAATGTGATAGAAATTGCATCGAGGGAGATGGGTATGAGACCCATATGAGTTTACAGTAGTAGTAACCCAACCTTTTGATTGGAGATACCGTGACTAAGGATCCGGGAAGAACAAGCTATTGGTAAACCGAGGAGAGTATATTTATAACCCTCTCTAAGTGAAGATGCAATAACTCTAAAATGCGTTGAGGCACTTGTATGGCGGGGTTGGCTAATGCCTTAATATGTTCTATTGGCTTTAACAAGCGAAGATGCGATCTTCTGAGCATTCTTGAAAGAACATACCTATATGAGTTTGATATTAAACGTCATGATCTATGAGACTTGGGTGGTCTCTAGTAAGCTCATGAAGAGACCAGGGAGTATGACGTATATGCTCCACCCACGGGGTAAGGCTACTGGCAGCCAGGTACTAGTGTGGCTTTAAGTAAAGCTTGTTCGCACAAAACTTGCAATTCAAGGCGTAGTCCATTGTTCAAGTTGTGAATAAGTGTAGCTTAAGGACCTAGGCAGAAGTTCAACTTCACGTCTCTCTTGAAATACTTGGTATATTAAACAAGCGGCGAGAATTGGCAAAACTCTAAATGGGTATTTGAGATCCGGTGGGGATTGTTGGAATTTAGATGGGCTTGGCCCAATAACAAATTCGAAATTCCTAGAGAGATCTCAAAGGCCCATTCTATTTTTGGTAATCTTGGCCTTCAAGTTGCGAGTCCTGAATCGACTCTGAGTAGAGAGTCCTAAACCGATCGTGATCGCGACACGATGTTCGGGATATATAAGCAGCCTACCGGCCACGCCAAAAATCAGATCTGACATCTCATCTTGGTTTAGAGAGGAGTCCCTTGAATGGACAATCTCTCAACTCCAGAGAATTGAGATAGAGTTTTCGCCTCTTCTTGTTGTTGCGCCGCCGTAGCTACTCCAGCCCGATTGTTTATGCACCAAATGACCGGGCGAGCAGGTCTCCGAAACCCTCGTCTTTGCGATCCTGCAGCGGGAGAAGGCGAATAAGGTTTTTGGGAAGCGCTCTTCGCGCGACTGCTCCCGATCTTCGTCACGGCTCGTCTTCCGGGAAGGACACGCAGAGGACCGTCCCAAAATACCGTCTTCATCAACAGCTTCTTCGACTTCTTCAGCGCCGCCGATCGACGACAGCGACAAATGACTGAGGACCTCGGCGTCGCTTTGAACCTCTTCATTACGTTGTCCTCAACGTCGGCCGGGCGTATAAACATATCTAGTGTACAAGTTGGGTTGACACTAGTTATTATGTTCATACTACGTGATATCATGATATGTCCTTCCTAGTATATGCGATATACTGATCCGTCATGCTAGTAATTTAAACATGTTTAATCTAGTTCATCTATTTGTCATGATTTATATTTTTAGAATTAATCTGAAAATTGCCTAATTATTTCAACAAAGAACGACCTCATTCTCTTTTAAACTTTCTCTTTCTTCCACATCATCAAAAATCCTACGTGGCGTTGCATGAGACGAGACATGAGACAATGGACGTGTAGCAATGTACCTGCCCTTATACAATGGTAAAATAGTTGTCTCATAGTCCTAAATTTTAGCTCATGAGGTTGTTTTTTGCGAAAGCAACTACCTCATTCTCTCTCACCTTTCTTTTTCCTCCATATCATCAAAAATCCTATATAGCGATGCATAAGACGGCGTATGAGACCGCTCATGTGTAGCTTGCTCTGTCTTTCGTTCTTGTTTGAAAATCACCGCGTTTCTCACATTCCAGATAGTCCATAGGGCTAGAATTAGTAGTGAGTGGTCTTTGTTGCCCCCTTCCTCCCAAGCTTGACTGAACCAATCCTCTAGAAGTACTTGCTCTTGCCACAGGGGATGGCTCCGGACAATTACCAGAGCACCAAGACATCACTATTTGTCAAACTGATCTCCAGAAAGGGCAATCAAAGAATAGGTGTGTTGCTATCTCTAGACTTGTGAGACCCAGCCCCATTGGGTCAAGATGGGCCAGGCCAATTTCGCTATCATGTTGCTCGGGATGCAAGGATGTAGTGTGAAAATTTAGTACCACATCGTGGATTCACGAAAGGCACATACCGGCCTTAAAAGCCCAGGCCTGGGAGGTCACGTTAACTCGGATCGATCCTTTTGCGCCAGCGAGTGACGAAAAGCGCGAGAGAATTAATTAGCGGTATAGTCCATTCAACGTGTAGAGTGGATTTTAACCGTCATCCCGGGTCGGGGGCGTTACAAATGGTATTCAGAGCCGGTCTCGCGGTTTCACGGACGTATGGATCGGGAGCCGGAAAAGTTAGCGCATGGCTCCGTAGAGGGCATGGCAAATAGGCCGAGGAGCTGGTAATACGTGCGTCACGTGAGCCAAGAGAGTTGATCCCGGACATTTGTCCTGTATGGGTAAGCTGGTTCGACGAGGGCGCCGAGTCCTTAAGGGTGGGTGGATGTGAGACCCAGCCCCATTGGGCCAAGATGGGCCGGGCCAATTTACAGCGTTACTGTTCTTTCGGGATGCAAGGATGTAGTGTGAAAATTTAGTACCACATCGTGGATTCACGAAGGCACATACCAGCTTAAAAGCCCAGGCCTGGGAGGCTGTTAACTCCGGATCGATCCTTTTGCGCGAAGCGAGGACGAAAGCGCAAGAGAGTTAATTAGCAGGTGTAGTCCACTCAACGTGTAGAGTGGATTTTAACCGTCATCCCGGTCGGGGCGTTATAAGACTCCTTTCACATAAGGAACAAAAGTAATTGTTTTCCCAGCCCCTTTGCTGCAATCTTGAGGCCGTCCAAAGTCTGTTCTCAAGTAGCAGCGAGAAGATATGGGTTCGATTCCGGTCGCTCTCCAAATCAGGGTTTTGAAATTTGATAGCTGCGAACTGACTTGTATATGCTGATCTCGCTGAGTATGTACCTGAGCTCTCGAGAGTCCAAGTAAGACATTGACGACTTTGACAAGAATGTGCGTACACGCACCGGCCACGCAACAACCCAGGGTAAACACGCGTGTGTGGTTCCGGAGCACAGTGGAGTGCTCAAGCCGGGCCAGGTTTGTCTGGTCAGCGTCACCTTGACCTGCCATTATTTAGCTCTCGCCGTTCCTCTTTCGCCGACGGAAAGGAGTGTTCTCTTCTATTGACTGTTCTCGCTAGTGCTCCATATGACTACTTAACTAATTTTTTTTTTTTTTTAACATAACTTAACTGAAATTTTGGTGGCCTTGCCGTGATCAGTAAGTTGCACTGCGCCACTGATCGACGAGCATTTGCTAGAGAAGCTAAACATTTGTTTCTATTATGGGACTAATAAGTTATACTTTCACTCTGGTGTTCAACGATAGGTCTGCTCTTATCTTTTATTTTAATTTTATGATTTTTCCCGAGCTATTTGAAATTGAAAATTCAGTTTGCTCCTATTCTGTTAAGAACATATGACGGTGTCAATTGAGCTATAGGAAGACCATTTTGCCCATACAGATTTGATCTTGCTCATGAGAGCTTTGTGTCTTTAGCACCATTTTAACATCAGGTATTTGAATAGGATTTAAAGTATTTTTGAAAATTTAAAATCCAACACACATCGCTATTCATAAAAGTCGTTTTTGGAGAAGATTGCTACACAACCTTTGCTGTGGGCTGAAAGCTCTTCTGCAAATGCAGTGGTCAAGGATTAGTCACTAGTCAGACAAGTCCACTCTTGCCCTCTTGCCCTACAGTCCACTAACGAATCCCACAGACTACTGGTCAGTTTTTTTTTTTTTTTTTTTTTTTTTTTTTTGACAATACAGACTACTGGTCAGTTGAATCATGTCCCCTTACCTATTTCCGTGGAACTCGTCATTCTTCAACTCTCCCGTCCTCTGTACTGCAATCATAGAAACCTTCTGTTACGCTCCCATTCCCATGGGCTCCAAGCTTGTTGCTCTTCTTGGTCTCCCACTCATGATCTCCCGCCATCATAGATTCCGAGTCAGAATCACCTTCACCACTTGTGATGCTCCCATGCATGGCTGTGGCTCCGTTCTTGTCATGGCTCTCTCTCGTCTCCTCCCTTTGGGCGTGGTGGTGCGTGCCTGTGATGCTCGCGACAGCGGCGCCGACGATGGCAGCGGACCGGCAAGGAGGAGAGCTCTGCTCCCCACGGTATGTGGTGGCGTGAACATCTCCTTCCCGCTCGGGATCGTCACCTACAACGCAACGGAGAGCAGCTGTGGGGTGATCGGGTTCGAATCCCAGTTCCAGGTTCTCTGCTCTAACAACATCCCATACTTCTCGGGGGTTCGAGTCAATATTCGCCCCGGATTCTCGACATCTTCTACCACAACTCCTCCTTGCTCATCGCCCGATGTCCCCAAGCTACAAGATTTCAATAGCTCCGCCTCCAACGGCTGCCACCCCGATCAACAACAGCTCCTCCAGGCTCAGCTTCCCATTCTCGATCAGCCCAGCTAACCAGAACCTGATCTTCTATGTTGGAATTTTTCAATATTTTTGGTGGTGGGCCGCCGGTGGCCGGTATTTAAATCAGATGGGAGGGAGAGATGCTGCGGCGGCGGCGGCGGCGGCTCGTCGCCTGCTGCTGCAGCCGTTGCTCCCGTAAGCGGCAGCAGCAGCTACTCCTACTCTCGCCGGGTGTTCGCGCTCTCGATTCTGCTCCTGCTCGTCTTCAGTGCCGCAGCCGTGTAAGCAAAACCAACCGATCCCAGCTCGATCAACCAACCAATCGCCGCACCTCTGTGTGTGGATAAGCCGGCGGCACAATCGGGATTGATTTGACGGTAACATGGTGCAGCATCGGGTGCGCGGTTCTGTACGACGGGCAGGACAAGTTGAGCGGCAGACCGGACGGCGACGCTGGACTACGTGGTGAGCCAGGCCGACGGCGCCGCGGCGACCATGCGCAACTTCACGGGCCTCCTGCAGACAGCGAAGACGCCGGGCCGGCGGCGTGGCCTCGCTGCCCGCCGACGTGACGCGGAGCATCGACGACGACGTCGTGCGGCGGGTGGACGCGGCCTCCGACGAGCTCACCGCGCGCACGGCCAGCAACTCCGCAGGGTCCGGACAGCGCTGGACACCATGTACGTATACGGAAACACGTCGCCGCTGACTCTGATTCGTCGTCTGCGACCTGCATGATTCTTGATGCGGTAGGCGTGAGATAAATTCGTGACACCATCCATGGATGATCTTGATCGGTTGTTTGCTTTTTGCTTGATTGCAGAAGGAAGGTCCTGATCCGCCGGCCCGAGCCAGCGCAACTAGGCCTGGTTGTTTTTAGGAATAAAGTGTGTTCATAGATAAAAAGTGTAGCTGTGTCGTTGTCTGGAAGTAGTCGGAACGTTTAATCATAATAATGCTGCTGCATCGGATCAGGGGGTCGCGCCGTGGCTGCTTGGTTTGGGCAGTGTTCAGGGGGTTTAGGTGGATCTTTTGGGTTGCAAGGATGCGTTATGTGTGTAGGCTCACTTTGTAGTTTGATTAGTAGGTTCGCAGCAACTAATAGCATGTGTGCGCGACGGATGTAAGCCGGCCTAGTCTTTTAATATTTTCATTAGTAGTTTCGAAGCAACTAACTAATGGAAAGACCGACTGCCATGTGTGCGTGGCGAATCTGATACAGCTTATATTGTTTTTATGACCGACATACGAGAGTTAGCAGCCGGGGCGAAGGTGTCCCAATCCGCAATACAATTGGATGATAGAAACTAGAAAGTCAGAAAGAATCACCTGCAACCAACATTGATGCGTACTTATGTAAATGATCGAGGTCAAACCTGCACGCACTGATCGGGCCTGATAAGATATTAAATAGTGTCAGCCAGCAAGGCCGGGCATAGAAGAGACGCAAGCTGAGAGTATACAAGCTAATGCAAACAGGGGCAGCATACAACAGGAAAGCTAGTTGAATAGTCAAGTCCTGGAATTAAGGCGAACGGTGCTTACATATGCATAAATAGATCATAGTTCTGAATGAGCTAATATTAGGGAAAGTGTCACCATAGGTCTTTACATGACATGGCACTGCACTGGTAGGCAGCAAAGGTGGATTTAGATTTTGCCGCTGTTGGGCATATTACATATGGATACCGGTGCATCCGAGATGAGATTTTTCCCTTGTTGTGTGGCGAGGCGGATGATGTGAGCTACTAGTGGTGCGGTTCACGGTCCCACAGGTTGGTCAGGGGTGATGTTGCAATGTTGTCGTCGCTTCGAATCTGAGTCAACACATGATCCACCTTTTTTTCGTCAGTTGCAGGTATACCATTCCATGGTCATACAATGTTCGGTAGAAAATGCGAAAAGGGAGTACCTGACCGCTCGTAGCAGCACATACATTCAGTGTGGTGTCTGCAACCTGAGATAGAACCTGCAGAGTAGAGCAAGCTAAAATATGGGCCTGGTGTCCGAGTTCACCAAATGTGTGAGTCAAGGTGGAGACCTCTGTTGATGGGCTCAATCTTGGTCTTTTCGATTGGTTGTTAGCAGGATTTGTCATGGCATGCAACGACCTACACACCATGTTGGCCAAATCTGAGGTCTCTGATCTAGGGGTCCAGTGCCAGGACAATAACGATGAAAGTTGTCTGGGGTGTCGCTGTTGGACTCCAATGCAGGGTGGACCTGCAATAAGTATGTTGAAAGCATGATCCAAAGAGAATGTCAGCCGCGAAACCAGCGAGCAGACAAAAAATGATGACACTTTTGTCCATGTGTGTGCTGAAGCTTTTCCACACTTACCTCCCCATCCCTGGGTGCAAGTCAAAGTTGTAATGAATCCTTTGATGAATGGTTGAACTATTCGAGGAGGATAGCGATGCACTCAATGGTGGATCGGGGCTGGACGAGTCAGTGGGACGGTTTAGCTCCGCAGCTGCCACGTGCAGGGGCCTGCAGCCTGGTATTTGCAGAAAATAGAAAAAATGAGGGCCGACTTCGAAAGGACTGCATGTGAAAGATAGCTGATACAAAACAGTATTAAATTACTAGCCAAGCAACCACATTCTCAAGTGCTTACATAATTACATCACCCCACTAGGAGAGCAGTTGTTAAATTTCCAGTTCCCTGAATAGCATTATGGATCAGCCAAGTGAAAGATTAATTTGTATACAAGTCATTGAATTATATAAACTAGTAATGCTATAAAGACCAGAAAATTAACCAAACAATAATTTCACAGGTAATATCAATTCTAACTCACAGGTTAAATTTTACAGTAATTTAAGTTAGTTACTAGCATAGTCTAAGTCACATGTATACTTGTATATCAAATTATCAATTCTAACTCAGTATTTAACTCATCATGATTCTGAAGAATGTGTATGCTGAAGCCAGCAGAAAGCACAGCGCCCTGACAAAATGTATCCGTGCTCATTCAATTCAGTTTCAGTGCTCATTCAGTTGAGTTTCAGAATTGGTATATTTCAAAATATATTAACTGCATCATGTGTGTCACATTTTCAGCTCAAAATATGTCCACAGAAATAGATAATACATGCTTATGTCTCAGATCAATACACTGTTGCTTCTAAATACTTTTACAGACTAAATATAAGTTGGTTGTGTGATATATAAAAATTCGCAGTAAATCAATCACTAATTCCAATGCTTTGGTTTCCATTAAGCATATACCAATCAGTAAATCAGTAAATTAAACACATCCAAAATGCAAATTAAATCATCCATACACAGTTTGACAGGAACATATATCTTATCGTGGATTCTACCCAATCAAACCTAAGTGACATGATTTTCCAGGCTTTAATTTTCCATCAACGTGGCGGACAGAGAAGAGAAGACGTATCGCGGACCTGCTTGTAATGAACCTGGATGGGGCGCCGCTGCGGCAGATCCACCAACGTGGAACCTGATCCGTCGCCGTCGGCACCCAGATCCGCTCGTTGTGGAAGGAGCGACGAGGCAGGGCGCCGCCACCCGCAGCTGCTTCTGCTCCGCCCTCCAGGATCTGTCGTCCGCTTCCATCCACGCCGCCAGGATCCACCGGCCCGCTTCCATCCACCCCCTGACCAGATCCGAACGATTCCCGTGAGACAGAGAAGACAGGTGAGAGAGCGAGAGAGAGTTCGGTGAGAGAAAGAGGCTGGTGAGTAAGAGACCTGAGAGAGAGAGAGGGAGGAGACCGGCGAGACCGTGCGCGAGCGGCGTGACGGAGTGGTGCCGCTTGCTCACGCCTCAGGAAGTGGAGGGGCGTCGCTCACCCGTGCCGCGGGAAGGGGAACCCCTAGCTGCGCCGCGGGCGTCGCTCGCCCGTGCCGCGGGGAAGGGGAACCCCTGGCTGCGCCGCCGCCGCCGGGCCATGTGGGGACGGAGTTGGAAGCTTCCGAGGCGGGTCCGTGCCCCAAGGAGGTGCCGGCGTCTTTTTTTTGCTACGCGCACCCGGGCGGCGGGGACGCACATGGGTGGACTCACTAATCTACGACACAGGTCATCAAATACTCGTTGTTAGAGGTTGGCATGGACATGTTGCACGAATCTCTCTTGCGAGGATCGACGGCAGCAAATGTTGTGGGTACCAGCCCACATGGACACCCGGACGAAGACAAAAATAGCAGCTCCAAATGTAGATGTATGTGAGGAGGAGGAGAAAAGAGAATCTAAACAATTTAGTATAAAAAATGTTTGGAGTCAAGTGAGAACACTAGCTATTATAGAAATTTCTCCTTATAACTCGACTTATAACCAAGATTTGGCTCTATTATCGTTTCCGCTCTTGGGCGCCCCC
This sequence comes from Hyparrhenia diplandra, assembly GCA_015847255.1. Lineage (NCBI taxonomy): Eukaryota > Viridiplantae > Streptophyta > Magnoliopsida > Poales > Poaceae > Hyparrhenia > Hyparrhenia diplandra. The sequence goes on along the minus strand of JADLZK010007621.1, from coordinate 77,982 downwards.
AATGGTGGCCACCTCGGCTAGCTAGGAGGGGAACTAACTAATCAGGAGGCGTCCCCTAAAGAGTGGCCACCTCAGCTAGCTAGAGGGGAACTAACCAATGTCGGGGAGGACAGAGGGACACAATATTCACAAATAAGCTAACCGAAAGTGAATCGTCCTAGCCGCGACGCTTCCCAACAAAACTACACCACCGACAAACTCCTCCTCATGAATTGGATTCCATTTTTTAAATCTTTCCTCGTGTCCACGCCTGGCCGCGATTTGAAACGCCAACAAGGGGCCTTTAATGCTTGCCGAATCGACGGTGACGTGGAGCTGTTGATGGGTAGACCCGCGTGCTTAAATTAATAAATGGTATCTTTTTTCTCTACTACATGCATCGGATTGGCAGTTAGAAATAAAAATACCGTAATGCGTGCGCTTTTGCGGCTAAAGCGCTAGCGACCGAACAAGTCGTCAGGCGATTTCTTTTTTTCCGGAAGACGCGACCACGTCGATCCGAGCCCTGTTCGATCCTACTACCGACGATATCGACCGCCATTGGAGGCATACCTGTGAGCAAAGATATAATATCTAGCCTAACAAGCGGTTTGTAAGGAACCTTCTGACCTTCTCTCACGATACACCCATACAAGTAGTTAGCTCTTTCCTATTAATACATGACCCATTTGTCTATCTCACATAACTGCCTTGGTTCTTGTGCCCAAACCTATAGTAAGCTTACAACCCGCCTCCTCCATAAATCCACATCAAGATTTGTAGTAGAACTACAGCCCACACCCGTAATAATTGCTCTTAGCCTGCCTTTGCGACAACCGTTCCTTCGTCCGCCTTCGAGACGGCAGAAATAGGAAGGATCCTGCCGGTCCCCAGGAGCGGACAGTCCCACCGTGCATGCTCAATACTTCACGTTTGACATCTAGCCACTAGCTAGCTGGTGTGTTACTCGAATTCTAAGAGATCTTGCTTCTTTAGGTTGTAAGTCCAGAGTTTTTTTAAAAGAGCTAAAGAATTTTTTGGGATCCTGTTCATCCGCTCTAGTCCCCTTTCAATCCCTTGGCATCTGACATTCCTGAACAGTCGCCGGGACTGGTGCGCGCAGTAGCCACGCCGGTAAAACCGTAAACGCGTGTCCGGTCCATGCCTTCTTCCCTTCCCGTGCCCGTGCAGCGGAGTACTCGCCGGGCGTCGAAATTAACTTCACCTGCCACGCTAATGCTATTAGCTTTCACTGAGTCATTGTTCTCGTTAGTGGTCGGACGACTGACGACCAATCAAACGATGAAAGAATATGAGCACTTGCCTGAAGTTTCGTTGGCTTTGCCGTCATCCATAGGAGTACTTTATTATTGCTGTTTACTAGTAGTAGGTTGCCATTACCATTATTACGAATATGCTCATCTGAGACAAGGTTTACAACTTGGGTTTAATTAATCTTCACCCGTCTCACTGATCAGCTATGTATTCTATTCATAGATAGATTGGATAATGCCTTAACGAAACCCAACGCTTTGAGACGTGGACCCGACCGAGTCAAACGTCTAGCCACCGTCCCTGTCCTTTCCTCCCCTCAGCTGAAAAATCACCACCAGTTCGCTTGTACAGTTCCTTCACTGACCAAACTCGAAATCCAAACTCCGCTACTGTCACATACATGCCAATCCACTATGCAACCGCTCCTGCTGCTACTCGCTTCCTTCCTCCTCCTCCGCCGCCGGCGGCGGCCAGCGCGGCAGAGTCGTCAGGCTGCTGGCCGAAGACATGCGGGGGCTCAACATCACCTACCCGTTCTGGCTGGACGAGCCCGGCAAGCCGCCGTGCGGGCTGCCGTCCTTCAAGCTCAAATGCAACAGCAGCGGCGCGTTCCTGGCCAAATCCCTGTACCAGGCGTATCAGGTGCTCAGCATCTTCCCAACAACAAATCCTTCCATGTGGTGGACCACAACCTCCCGCTCGACAACGGTTGCCCAGCGCCGACGGTGAACATCTCGTTCTTGCCGCCCGCATTCGTCTTCAGCAAGGCGGGGTCCCAACCAGCGGAGTCGGCTGGGTTTCACAGCCTGCCTTGCGACAACACTTCCTTCGTCCGGCTTGGCGACGGCAGGAATTTCTCAAGTCACGGCATCCAGGGAGGGATCCCGCCGGGCTGCCTCTTCGCTGTAATGCCGTGTCTCGGGGTCTCCCGATGGAAATGGGGACGACTACATCGCCACCATGAAGAATGGGTTTCTCGTGGAGTGGAAAGCGCTGCCAGACGATTGCCCCAAGTGCATGGCAAGCGGCGGGGAATGCAGGTACTACGGTGACACCGGCAATGAGTTCGCCTGTGATTGCTCCGGTGACAAGTGCGGTGAGTTCACCAAATTTAAAATGCACACTAATTTGGCCAAGTCTTTGTTTTTTTTAAAAAAAAAAATGGAACTAGGGAAAAAGTTGGCCTACGCCGAATAGGAAGAGATGTCAAAACACTCAAACACACACTTTAAGAACAGGGAGCCCCCAAAAAAAACATGGTGATCAAACAAAAAGTAACGATGTCCTACTTTATTATTCATCTTATTTGTGAGTTACCATTGATTCTTATTAGATCATGTATTGAAACTATGCAAGTTAAGAATATTGAGATCCAGTGACAGATTCAATTATCAATTCCGTGGTATCCGTTTAGTTGACAAATAAATGAATAAATAAAAAACATGTCACCTTTATTACAGTTAAGAAGAATGAAATCCGTGATTATTCCGTGACAACATATCAAACCACGTCCTCCCAGCATACATCGATCAACTTAGAGCATATAGTGGAAGTCAGCATAAGAGAGTTTTATCCTTCAAATTCCAAATGCAAAATATTGAATTGTTTTCATTTTACATACCACTACTTGTTTCATTTTTAAATTAATTTCCATGTTATTTTAGGTGGCAACAGGAGTGGCAGGAAGATAACACTAATAATAGGTATGCTACTACTTTTGACATTCTTTCAAATTTCACTAGTTATATATAGTTATTTAACGCAATAAGTTAATTTTATTTTCAGCTATTGCTACTTAGAAGAACTACTATAAAACTTCTTACATATATATTTTGCACATACATACTGTGATGTAAAATTCGAACAATTAGCCAACAATTTATACCTTGCAATATAAAACTACATGATTTGGAGTAAAATATGTGATCATTATAATTTATTTCAATACTTACAATTTAAATTATTTATGGCCTCTAAATCGGAATGATCATACTATAATACCTAATTATTTCGTGAGAAGAATATAACATCTACTTTAATTTTAGTTTCAGTTGCTGCAATCTTGCTCCTACCATGTATATATGTGTTGGTGTGGCATAGGCAAAAACTAAGGTTTTTCCTTTGCAAGAAGACCAGCAGCACCATAGAAGAGAACATTGAGGCCCTAATATCAGCACATGGATCACTAGCTCCAAAAAGATACAAATACTCAGAACTAACAAAGATAACATCATCCCTTAATAATAAGCTTGGGAAGGTGGTTATGGCATGGTTTTCAAAGGAAGGCTAGATGACGGTCGCCTAGTTGCAAAGTGAAGTTCCTGCATGACTCCAAAGGTGATGGTGAGGAGTTTGTGAATGAGGTTATGAGTATTGGCAGGACATCTCACATTAATATTGTTAGCTTATTTGGGTTTTGTTTGGAAGGCTCAAAGAGGGCCCTAATATATGATTATATGCCAAATGGTTCTTTGGATAAGTATATATACTCGAGAATCCCAAAGCAGGTTTAGGATGGGATAAGATCTATACCATAGCAATTGGGATTGCTAGAGGGTTGGAATATTTGCACCATAGCTGTAATACACGCATAGTGCATTTTGATATCAAGCCACAAAATATCCTTTTGGATCAGAACTTTCACCCAAAGATTGCTGATTTTGGTTTGGCCAAGTTGTGCCATACCAAGGAGAGCAAGCTTTCTATGACTGGTGCTAGAGGAACACCTAGGTTTATAGCTCCTGAATTGCACTCTCGAACCTTCGGAGTTGTTTCAACAAAAAATCAGATGTTTATAGTTATGGAATGATGTTGCTCGAGATGGTTGGAGGCAGAAAAAATGTGAATTCGGTGGCTCAACAATCAAGTCAAAAAGTATTTTCCACATTGGATTTATGACCATTTTGGTCAAGATGGATTACAGGCATGTGAAGTCACAAGTGAAAATGAAGGAATCGCGAGAAAATTGAGTGTAATTGGTCTATGGTGCATCCAAATATTACCGATGCATCGCCCTTCCATAGGAAAGGTCTTGGAAATGTTTGACAGAGGTTCAGATGAACTAGACATGCCACCAAGGCAAAACTTCAGTCAAATATTGTAAGATATTATTTGAGACACATATATATATTTCAACAATTATTCGTATCATTTACAGCAATGGTGATATCACAATTTTTTATTCTTTTGCAGCGGCAGTTACAAAACACATTGAATTCAGAAAGTGCAAGCATGATTAGTGGTACAACAAGACAAGTTTCTAGTGAAATGCTAAAGATGAAGGAGATAAGCGTTGTGAATTCAAAAACCTTACGACGGTTACCTACTCTATGAAACAGAGACCTACAACACTGAATTGGGCATTCAACTTGTGTAGGTGTAGTTGTGTTTGTCAAAAAAAATAACTTGTGTAGGTGTCTCTATGACAGATGGCAAAAACTTAACTCACTACGATATTTTTGTTTCAGAACAAAAGACTACTGGTCTAATATAATATCTTACATGCAAAGTGATAAAGGTTAAGGCTTTAAGAGGTGAAGTCTTATTGTCCTACTATGCATAAGATATTTGGTATCCTCCCTAATGTACATTGTTTCTGTTAAAAGCAACTTGTCACTCTTTTGTTTCACTTATGCCCTCCCCTCTTTATGGCCCATCACACATAATCTCCCAAAACATGAATTACATGTTGCATGAAACTCTAGACAATGTGCAGGCAAAGCTGGCATACACCTTCCGTTCATGTGCTTCTGTTCTGTTCGACTTCTGAGGCTGTGACGGTCCACAAGACAGTTCATCTATGACGCGTACAAGTCTCCATCCCGTTTAAGCTCATCCGGGAGCCCGGGAGCAGACGCCGTGCAGAATGCAGACTGCGGGTCAACTAGTAGGAGACGAAGACCTTGGGTCTGTGCATTCGTCAACAACCTCACGTTTTTCCTCTGTGATTTACGGTTGTTCTCAATCTAGGACTGTCCAGCACCAGTGCACCGCGTAGCGTCTTCCCTTGTGTCGCAATCACAACTCGCAGAGCAAAGATGATTAGTAGCGCCAGCGCTGCGCCGTTCAATAATAGATTAACAGTGTAACAATATTAATACTATGCCTCAATGTTCTTTGCAAGAACAGATTTCGCTGCTCGGCAATCGACAGAAACACATTCGGTTGAGAGAGAATATACGGATTAAGTGATTCTATTTGTGGCAAACACATCAACATAAACCAGTCGTGCAAATTCAGGGGTACATGAGTGCCGTTAAAAAACATGCTAGGCTGTTGTTACTCTGGTAAATTGTTTGCAAACATAATCAGGTTGGAACGAGCACACGCCAAAATCATATCTACAGCATTGTGTCTGACCAGCATGCTAATCTAGTCTCCCGGTCTCCCCTAGGAAGTTAGGAATAACATCCGGTGGTTCTTGTTGGCCGGCACGGCAGACAGGAGCGTGCCTTTACCGGGTTGCGCTCATCCGCGGGTCACGTCGTCGCCTTGCCCCGTACTGTACGTCCATAGGAGCGAGGCAGCGTGGATGACGACGACGGCCCGACCCGAATGCCCAAAGTCAAGGTCGTCTCTACGCACGACGACGCGGACTCGCGTTCACCATTTACACTGAGCCACCCACCAGTGCCTGTGAGCGGTTCACCCCTAACCCTTCTGTTCGTCCTGCTAGCTAATGCCATCGTCGAATTAAGCTTTCCATGGCTCTGTGCTCGTTGCTGCTCGCCTTCCTAGTCTCGTCGTCGGTGTGGGTGGCCTTATCCTTGCCACTGATGATAATGGCTGTGACAGCAGCACCTGGCCCAGGAGGGAGAGCACTGCCCGCCACAGCTATGTGGCGACGTGAACATCTCCTTCCCTTTTGGGCTCATCCCGGAGGGCGCAGAGCAGACCAACTGCGGCCAGATTGGGTTACAGGTTCGTTGCGATAACAGTAGCCTATTCCTCGGAGATCATCAGAGCGAGTTCGACATGAAGATCCTCAACATCTTCTACGACAACCGCTCCTTGGTCATCGCCATAGACGACACTTGCCTCCACATACTCCACATATTGATTGGTCTAAATGCTGCCACATCCCGAAGGACAACACCTCCTCCATACTTGTTCCTCCGTTTTCGGTCAGTCACTCCAATCAAAATCTCATCTTCTACAATTGCACCAAGCCGCTGTCGCCAGGCGGGGCCCTCGTGGAGGTGGTGTGCCACAACAACACGTTTGTTCGTGCAGCCGATGGGCGTCCCGACGAGTCAAGCAGCTACTTTTTGGAGTACTGCAACTCTACCATAGTACCGGTGCTCGGGGTGTCTGGCAAGGTGAACGCAACGAACTATGTGCAACTCGTCAGGGATGGCTTCCTCGCGACATGGCTGCTGCCGCAGCCACAACCACGGCCGCCCGCCAGGTAACTTCGCTCTTCGAACTAGTATATTATACCAAATCTATCTATCAGATTAGCAGGAAGAGGAATGAATAATAATTTTTGGTCTATAGATATAGCTTAGATCGGTTGTGTACCATTCACGGGTGGTAGAGACTGGAACTTTATTCCCTTATCTAAAAAGATATAGCTTAGAAACCGGGCTAGCATAGAAGTAAGAGGAGCTTATAGTAATTATTAGTAACTAGGTAATATACCCGTATGTTGCAACGGGGATAAAATATGAGTTAGCTAAGAAACTAGGCGATGACTTATGAGTTATGACTATTGTTAATTATTTAAAAAAACTGACAGTGCTCAAGTAGGATGTTGGGATGCATAGTGAGTGGTTGTTTAGTTTAGAGTTGAAAAAAGACTCTAACCCTCTAACCAAATAATCTCTAAGGCCTTTGTTTGCATGTAGTCAGATTCACATCAATTGACGTGTGTTGGGGTGGATCAGTGGAATTTGAACTAAATTGCATGCCAACACATGTGGATGAGATGAATCTAATGCATCGGGCTGTTTGTTTCACAGCCACAATTTGACGAACTAAACTTAGGCAAGTGTGTCAAATTATGGTAAGAAAATTGGTGGCCACACTTTGCAATGTTTAAAGGAATCTTACCACACTCCTGTACTTTATGAGATGTGGAGCCTAAAAAAAAAAATTTTATCTAAGGTTTGCTACCAACCAAACACTTGTCAATGTTTGTCAAACTTGTTTAACTTGATAAAGCGTGGCTAGCAAAACACCCTCTAAAATACTAACATTTAGGACGTGATTAAGTTCATTCATTGTGCTTCATCAAACCAAGTAATTAACTAATTATCCAACAAATTAAATAAAAAAAAATCTAACATTGAGAATACGATTATATTCGTTTGCACATTCATCATAAATTAACAACCAAAAATTATCCAAATTAATAAAAAATGTCAGGCGACTAAATATAAATCTAGTGAATTAAGACCACAAGAGGCCCAGCCTGCTGCTATCGGTCTTTTCTCTCTCAGCAGCACTCCCGATCAGAAAGTATCGATCGGGACACGGGGACGAAAACCAATGAGCAACAGGAGAGACAGGGGAGGGAAATAGACAGGAGAGGCAGCTCTGCTCCACCTAACTCCACCATAGAGCAGCTCCACCGTGAGTTTGTGGAGCAGGTGATACTGTTTGACACATAGCTCTACTCCAGCTTTTAGAAATGTGTTGTTGTCGTACAAATGGTTCATTATACCCCTAATTGAAACTTTTCAAAGGTAAGCACAATGACTATTAACCGAAATGTTCCAATAATTCTTAGCTCGGAGTAAGAGAGACTGAGCGGTGGCCAATAGTTACAAAAAAGTTTTAATCGTGAAAATATCTTCCTATGATATTTTCTTTTGCATTATCCATGTTCCTACAAAAAAAAATATTTTGTTTCGACATTTCACCCTTTCTAGAAAAAAAAAGAGAAAGCCTTTTTGTTTTATATTTCTAACGTAACCACGTTTAGCCTCACGAGCAAGCAGCCCAGGTCGCCTGATCCTTTGCGCCCGTTGACAAGAAGTAGGTATTTAGGACAATAATCAATGATTAATGAGTGGCAAGGTGGGTAATTAGCCTGTAGCTCCATGTGAGAGTACAAAGCTCCAAAAACTGGAGGACCCTTGAGGTGCTCCAAAAAAAAATGTGGAGTTGGTCTCCAACTGCACCTTTTCCTGTAGTCGATGATGATGCCTACGGTGGCAGCAGATGGGCAAGGAGGAGAGCAGTGCCCGCCCGTGCTATGCGGCAACGTGAACATCTCCGACCCGTTTGGGCTCATCCGGGAAAACGGCAAGCCTATCCCTGGCTGTGGCGGCGACCTTGGGTTCCAGATTAGTTGCAGTAGCAACATCTCATACCTCGGTGCCTATCAGAGCGAGATCAACGTGCGGATCCTCAGCATCTTTTACCACAACAGCTCTTTGCTCGTCGCCGATACAAACCGGCGGCATAAATATTTCAATAGCTCTAGCCTCGATGGGTGCCAAATCCCGACGGCCTACGACGACACCTTCTCCCAACTTGTTCCTCCGCTCTCGGTCAGTCCCTCCAATCAGAAGCTCATCTTCTACAGATGCACCCAGCCACCGCCGTCAGGCGCGGGGCTTGTGGCGACGGTATGCGAGAACAACACCTTTGTTCGTGCCGCCGATGGGCGTCCCGACGAACCAGCAAGCAGTTACTCTTTAGAAGGCTGCACCACCACTGCCTTGGTGCCGGTGCTTGGATTGCCTGGCAAGGTGAACGTTAGCAACTACCAGCAACTCGTCTCGACGGCTACCTCGCGACATGGCAGTTGCCGCCCCCGCCGCCGCCTTCAGGTAACTTCGCTCTTGGAACTAGTATTATATCGAATCTATCTATCGTGTGTCCATGCCCATTTGGTGGTGGCACTGACCAATGCCAGGGCTATATATATTATATTGTGCCCGCACTGGCCGGTGACTTAGTTTCTGAAATTTCATTTTACGATATATATGATATAATCTGTGCCTTTGTATCCTAGTTTATCGTTTCAATTTTTGGAATTTCCAAAATAAATCTACAATTTTATAATGTTCGAATCCACTCGCTAATAGGTAGTTGAATAGTGAGTTGAAGGTGTATGTGAATAGAACTACTAGTGTTTTTTTTTTTTTTTTTTTTTTTTTTTTTTTGGGTGAGGAATAGAACTAATAGTTAGCATACCTCCAACTAATATTTAGCATGTATGTTTCGATCCACTAATACTAATTTTAGCTGCTATTTTTTAGTACTAATGGATCTAAATATGTCCTAATGCGCTTCTACGATTTCGCGATTCTACCATTCGAGTTCTGATCCGATTCACTCACAATTTTAACCACCATATTATTTATGAATTGCCGTTAGCTCTTATTAGATCATGCATTGGAAACTATGCAAGTGGATAACGGATTCAAATATCAATTCCGGTGTCCGTTTGGTTGGCAAATATGGTCCTACTAGTGACATACAGTCGCTACCGAGAATAATTGAATCTTTTATTACAGTTAAGAAGAATGAATTCGTGAATATTTTGGTCTTCAAACTATCCTAATCAGCGTGTCTATATATCACATAAACATAGTACAGCGTCCTCCCAGCATACAGCGATCAACTTTAGAGTTGGATGCCTAAAATTCATATGCAAAATATTGAATTGTTTAATATCATTCCTTATTTTTACAAAAATAAAAATCATTATGCCACTATTTATTTCATTTTTTAATTAATTTCCTTTGCTATTTTAGGTGTCAACGAGAATGGCAGGAAGACAATACTAATAGGTATGCTACTTCTCACAATCTTCCATAACTGTAACTACTAATCCAAATTTAATGCAACAAGTTAATTGTTTGGAAGAGCGTAGAAGAACTACTATAATTTTTTTTTTACATTTACATAATTTGCACAAAAAAAATTGAACAATCAACCAAAAATTTATAATTTCAATATAATACTACATGATTTGGAGTAAAATATGTTTATCTTTAGAATTTATTTTCATATTCACAATTTAAATTATTTGTGGCCTTAAGTCTGAATACTTATATTATAACACCACATTGTTTTGTGAGAAGAAAATAACATCTACTTTAATTTCAGTTTCGATTGCAGTAGCTGCAAGCTTGCTCCTACCATGTATATATGTGTTGGTATGGCATAGGCAAAAACTAAGTTTTTCCTATGCAAGAAGACGAGCAGCACCACAGAAGAGAACATTGAGGCCCTAATATTAGCACATGGATTACTAGCTCCAAAAAGATACAAGTTCTCAGAATTAACAAAGATAACGCCTTCCCTTAATAATAAGCTTGGGGAAGGTGGTTATGGCATGGTTTTCAAAGGAAGGCTAGATGATGGTCGCCTAGTTGCAAAGTGAAGTTCTTGCATGACTCCAAAGGTGATGGTGAGGAGTTTGTGAATGAGGTTATGAGTATTGGCAGGACATCCCACATTAATATTGTTAGCTTATTTGGGTTTTGTTTGGATGGCTCAAAGAGGGGCCCTCATATATGAGTATATGTCAAATGGTTCTTTGGATAAATATATATACTCCGAGAATCCCAAAGCAATTTTAGGATGGGATAAGCTCTATATCATAGCAATTGGAATTGCTCGAGGGTTGGAATACTTGCACCATAGTTGTAATACACGCATAGTCCATTTCGATATCAAGCCTCAAAATATCCTTCGGATCGAACTTCCACCCAAAGATTGCTGATTTTGGTTTGGCCAAGTTATGTTATACCAAGGAGAGCAACCTTTCTATGACCGGTGCTAGAGGAACACCTGGGTTTATAGCCCCGAAGTGCATTCTAGAACCTTCGGAGTTGTTTCAAAGAAAATCAGATGTTTATAGTTATGGAATGATGTTGATGGAGATGGTTGGAGGTAGAAAAATGTTAAATCGATGGCTCAAGAGTCAAGTGTAAAAGTATTTTCCACATTGAATTTATGACCACTTTGGTGAAGATGATGGATTACAGGCGTGTGAAGTTACACGTGAAACCAAAGGAATTGCCGTAAAAAAATGAGTGTGATTGGCCTGTGGTGCATCCAGATATTACCGATGCATCGCCCTACCATAGGAAAGGTCTTGGAAATGTTTGAGAGAGGTTCAGATGAACTAGACATGCCACCAAGGCAAAACTTCAGTCAAATATTGTAAGATATTGTTTTGAAATACATATATATATATATTTCAACAATTATTTAGTATTATTTACAACAATGTTGATATAACATTTTTTTTTCATTCTTTTGCAGCGACAATCCATCCTATAGTTTGAATGCAGAAAGCACTAGTATGATCAGTGGTACAACAAGACAAGTTTCTAGTGAAGTGCTAAAGATGAAGGAGACAAGTGTTGTGAATTCAAAAATCTTACGGCGGTTACCCACGCTGTGAAACATTTGTCGACAACACCGAATTGGGCATTCAACTTGTGTACGTAGGCATCTCTATGATAAAGGACGACCGCTAGGGCGTGACGGAATTTTCGCCTCCTGCGATATCTTAACTTACTAGGATATTTGTTTCAAAAAAGGCCACTGGTCTAATATAATATCTTTCATTCAACGTGATAAAGATGAAGGATTTTAGAGGTAAGGTCTTTTTATTGTCCAAGTATGCATAAGATATTTGATATCCTCCTAACGTAGATGTATTTCTGTTAATAGCGACTTGTCACTCTTTTCCTTCACTTATGCCCCCTCCTTATGGTCCTATAGTCCAACATGAATTACATGTAGACATGCTGTAGGAAACTCTAGACAATGATGGGAGTCATGAAGATGGCACCAGCCACAACCACAACAGGGTGGTGCGCATCTCATCGGTGATATAGCAACAGCAGCAGCTGAATGATACTCTACTCGTAAGGTCTGAGGGCCCAATCTGTGACAAATTTTCCACGCATCGTTGAAATGGTCTGCGCTCGGCACGTTCCGATGGACATAACTTCTTGAGTGCCTATAGCAAAGGGGTTGTTTTCAGAAAGTTGGGCAGATCACCGGCGTTCCGGTGTGTGGCGCTGGTCCATCGAGCTAGTCCTCTCCGTTTACTGAACAGAGGTCTCTGGAGCTGTCCATATGTTTGGGGCTGATCGGCATTCATATTTCATACAGACCAGAAGCAAATCACTGAAAACTTCTTTTTGCATCCGTCCATGACTTTTAGACACTGGCCGGCTCACCCGAGCAACCTTTTCTTGGTTACAGACTTGATACAAGGCTAACAAATGGCATGCTAACAAATCGTTGCTGCTTCTCACGCTCCTTGTGCCCAATTGGCTCTTTCAATTAACAGCAATGCGCCCAACCTTGCTGCTTGTCCCGCTTCTCCTCCTCCATGACCATACCCCTGAGCTACCCGTTCTGGCTCGGCAGTGGAAGGGCAACAGCACCAATGTGTCTCCTTCTTCCAGCTGTGGCCACCCGGGCTTCAAGTCTGGTGCAGCAACGACGCCACGCGGCCTCCTTTTGAAGGGCACCTATATCCACGCCCCGGCATCTGTTCTTTGGGTCATCGCCAATCCGTGGAGCTGCGAACTTTGGAGGGTTGCAGCACCACCAAGGGTACGCTTCTTTTTCTGGCTTGTTCTCCATGGACGCTGCTGGACGGGTGACCGGAGATTCCGCCATGGCCTGCAGGACTACCAGAGTGCATTTTTGGCGATCGTAACCCGGAAACCATGGACCACATCATGCTAGGATGCTCCTACAGCAGAGAGGTTTGGCTCGTCCTCTCAAGGCTGCAGTTGCAGCACCTTGTGGTGGTGGCCGAGGAAAGAGTTTTCGATTGGTGGAGGGTTAATCGCAAGAAAATTACTAAACCCCTCCGGCGTGGTTTCGACTCCCTCTTCCCTAGTTGGGTGGCTACTTTGGAAGGAGCGCAACGCCGAGGACCTTCAATCAGACTTCAACCGCGCCGGGCGATATTTGCTCTCGCCATACGGGAGGAGGCAGTAGCCTGGTGCATGGCCGGTAACAAGCACCTCTCCATCCTGCTCGCGAGTGTAGGGATTCTTAACAGCTCAGTAGCAACAACAACCTTCGATATGTAATAAGAACTTTTGTTGTATCCAGTAGTGTAGGTTGCCGTTGGTAACTTGGTGTTACCGGACGGCTGTGGTATTTGTGTTTCCAAACTCTTCCTTCTTAATGAAATACGCGCCGGCGTGGTCTCAAAAAAAAAAAATGTCCTCGGCATCGACTACACCACCGCCTCCCTCGTTGCGCCTCACGGCGACGACGGCGTGTGCCTGACAGACTTCAACATGTCCTCCAGCATCGCGCTCAGCCTGTTCACGATCAGCCGACAGAACCGTGCCCTGTGCTTCCTCTACGGCTGCAACGGCATGGCACCCAGCACAGCAGCCCCGAGTACGTGAACGCCAGCTCCAACTGCAGTACTCCCATCTACGCGTACCTCGCCGGGGCCTACTACTGGGACAATGCGCCGGCGATCGCGACAGGAAGGTGCGAGTCACTACAGGAATCCGCTTTGCCGAAAGTGCAAAGAAGTTTGCCGAGCGGTAAAAGTCGGGCACTCGGCAAAGAGCATCTTTGCCGAAAAAACAAACTGAGCACTCGACAAAGAGTACTTTGCCGAGTGCCCGCCGCCGGGCGATGTACAACACTCGAAAAGAATACCTTTGCCGAGCGCGTAGCGCCGGTAAAACATTACACTCGGCAAAGGATAACAGGAGCAAACGGCCACGTTCTCCGTGACCTTTGCCGAAAGTGTCCAACGCTAGACACTCGGCAAACTAGGCACACTTTGCCGAAGTGCCGCACGTATGGGCACTCGGCAAATGGGTCTTTGCCGAGTGTCAAACTTGGCACTCGCAAAATATCCTTTTTTTTTTTTTGCCCTATTTTTTTTTGTGTTGCCTTGGTACAGTAATTACATCTCATGTTCACAATTTGGGACAATTTCAAGTTGTTTTGCTATATTTCATGAATTATTTCTATTTTCTTGTTTTTTTCGGACCACTCCAAATTTGAACTGCAGTACATGAAATAATGGAATGCGCTCATTCAAAAAATGTTATTCATGATGTTTAGCGTATGTTTAGGCTCAATCCGTGGGACTCAAGCGTGAAATTAAGAACATTTATGTGTCGAACATGACGAAGTTACATGCTTGGGAAAAGTGTTTTTAAAATCTATAAAATCCAAACGAAGTTTAAAAAAATCACGAAACTTGGCGAGGTGTCTTGTCATCTCATGAGGAGGCTGTGGAAAAAATTTGAAAAAGTTTCGAGCAAGTTGTGACGCCGGATGCCTAAAACCCGCACATCTCCACACTTGATATTCCATCCAACTAACCTCGTTCCGACTTTGATATTCCACTTTGGTCCTAGTAACATATAATGTAACGATCTACGTGGCCTCACCTTGCAGCCCGCACGATGCCGAAATGTGTGAAGATTTAAAACAGGTGGGCAATGGCTTCCCCGTAGGGTCAACTCGCTCACCGCTTATGATGTGAATGGCTATCGCCGCACGAAGCTACGAGGAGAGTCGGCCCAACCGCAAAAAACAACGCGCACCGAGTTCGTACGCCCCCGCTTGGATAAGAAGGACTATTACGGCATAGTCGAAGAAATATATGAGCTCAATTTTGGGGGTCCTAAAGAGCTCAAGCTAGTGGTATTCAAATGCCATTGGTTCGATCCTCGATGACACGAAAAGTGGACCCTACGATTGGGCAAGTCGAAATTCGACAGATTCCGTATATGGAGGAGAGGATGTCTATATTGTGGCTAATATACATGCCACACAAGTTTATTACCTCCCATGGGCGTGCCAAAAACACGAGGACCTTGCGGGGTTGGTACCTTGTGCGGCGGTATCGCCGCATCTGCAGTAAAGCGCCTGTTCGAACGATGATGATTACAACCTTGACCCAAACACTGAAGAGTTCTATCAACCTGAGGGGCTAGAAGGACGTTTGGAGATAGACATTAATTCGATGGGCATGGAAGTAGACAACGCCATCGATGAGGACGAGGGTGATGAGGTGCGTGATGCTAAGGACTTGCAAATTCTTGAACGATGGAGGCCGGTGCGCCGAAGGAGTTGTGGAGGGCGATGCACATGCCGAGGGCGATACGATATGATGAGGATGGTGACATTGATGATTACAATAGTGATAGTGATAGTGATGACTACATGCCAGCCTTAGGCATTCGGGGAGATAATTTCTAAATCATGTAATACTATTTTGTTATTATTGTTACCTTTCAATTATGTTTCGCTTCATTTTGCAATACTAATTGGTTTACTCTTTGTCTTTGCGAGGGGACTCGACAAAATGCCAGCGGAAGGCGGCAACGCCGACAGGGGGTCCAAATTGCCTACGCGAGGCCCCCCACCCTCTCCCCACGCCGACAAGGAGGAGGCCGACGAGGAGGAGGCCGACGAGCAGCACTGACGGTGGAGACGTCGAGGCGCCGGCCGACATCGCCGTCCACGAGGAGGCTTGACTTTGTGTCGGGCCAGCCGGGCCGTCGTCGGGCCGCCAGGGGGGGCATCGTTGAGCCACACCTCTTCGTGACTCGGACTCGCGTCGGCGAGACACCGTCCCGCACGTCTTCCTCGAGTGCCAACAAGGTCTACCAAATAAGGGTCCTCGTCCCTCCCACGTGGGGCGATCCCTCTTGCCCGCCGCCCGGTGATTCGACCCCCGGTGACAAGTAAGTAGCCATTGATATTTTCACTACTTGTTCATATGACATGTTGAAATTCGAACTTCGGACTAACAATTCGCCTTAATGGCTCGTCGCAAGAATCGGAAGATTGTAAGCGGAGGGGGCAGTTCGCGCCATATCAATGGCATCCGAGCCTCCCCGATTAAAGAGAACTACCCCGCCCTTGTGACCGCCGGGGACGTGAGGGAGCCGCCCTATACGTGGGAGCACTTCTTGCGCGCGGACGAGGGCAACCTTGCCGGAAGATCAAGTCGGACTTCCGGGTGAGTCTCAGATGCGTGATTACTTCACGTTGTTTAAATACTATGTTTTTAAATAATAGAATGATACATGTTGTCTCAGATGCGTAAGTACTTCACGTGCGAGGCGGGGCAAGAGGCGGTGGCCGCTACAAGGTGACAGTGGTCCGCCGAGACCGACTCAAGGACCTGCACCACGCAGGCACGTGTCCGGGCATCATCACCTTCAACGCCGACGTGCTTGGCAAGGTGGTGAGGAAGAATGAAGCAAGGGAGCCGATGCTCTAGAGGGGAGACCGACCTCACCAGGGGACCAGTACATCCGGGTTCGTAGAACGCATTTATTCTCGATTCCTTCAATGAAAAATAAGCGTGGCTTCCATTCATCCTCTGCTATGTCATGCGGATGTGTCCGAGTGGTGCGGCAAGTATAAGGACTGCTGGGAGTCCATTGTGGACAAGTGGCTCTTGGACGAGACGTACGAGACCAAGAGACTCCGTCGGAGATGTCGCTTCGAGATGCCAGCGCTCCACACCACCAAGGGAGTGTGCCCCCCCAAAGTATATGGATATATGGGTACGATTCTCGTTGATTTTTTATTCAAACCCTCAAATCTCTTCACTTCTAACCATCTCTCGTGTTCTCCTCGCAGTCCGCTTCGCATGAAAACCAAAGACATCAGCGAAGTACGCGGGGTTCGCTTTGACTCACAAATGCGCAGAAGCGGATCGACCCGAGAACGCCTACGACCCGACGAAGGGAGGCGTGCACCAACGCCTCGCGTCTACCCTAAGCTTATTGTCACACCCGATTTTAAGGATAAAATGGGATGCATTAATCTTATGTGTGCCTAGGGAACAGTCACACACATAAGTTGACAAATTACAACAAATAGTATCATCACGATTGTATTACATAACGAAACAAGAACATAAACATAGTCTTACACAAAGAACATAGTCTGGACATATCAATAACATAAGACAACTATATCTGGCTAGCGGGGCTCCATCACAGGGACGTCAACTGGTGAACTCAAGCCTAGAAGTCATCCGGGAAGTCCTGATATCCTCCAACATCTGTTCCGCATTCCAAAGTTTTACCCGAACATAGAAAGTAAAGCAAGGGTGAGTACTCCACGTACTCAACAAGTATAACATGGGTTATGAAGCTCAAAAGGTGACAATTGTCTTCTTGCATTTAGCATTTTAGTAGGTCAAGTTTTTTAGCATTTAATAAGTATCAAGTTATGCTTAAGCTCCCAAACCCACATGATCATTATTGCTATAACATTATCATTAAAGCTCATCAGCATCATCTTGATCCCATGTCTCATCATCATGTCCATCTCCAAAGTAACCAGCTATTCTGTGAGTTTTCCGGGCCGCTCGTGACCGTGAGCACGGCTGATATATCAGTTTGATCAAACTCTGCGCAGAGGTGTACACTTTCACTGTGAGCCGTGAATTGCCCTTTTGCCCGAGGTGATCGGCCTCTTAACCCACTACCGAGGTAGGTTGGCAGGGTTCACTATGAAGCCTTTCACAGTTCCGTCTAACAAGTTAGGGCCGCTAGGTTTCCTCGGCAGGCAGATATAGAGAACCCTCTTTCACATGGCACACTCCCTCATGGCTATACACATATGAACAGAAGCATTACTATACCCAAAGTGTCAAGGCCCTTGACGCCTTATTCAGGGAACCTCTAACAGGCTAGACAAGATCCTGGATACTGAGCTAAAACCAGAGCCATGTAGCCCTCACAGTTGTACGTTAAATCCCAGCTTTTGCCCTACAGATAAGTCCTTAAGGAGGGCTAAGAGCATCATCGCTCCCTTGCCCTATAGTTCAGTTCTCATTATCATTCTTTATCATCTTTAGCATATCCAAAGTCATCAATAAGATCATGTTCAATAAGGTTGAGCACTAGCAATCTACCCATATGCAAGTATCCATAGGTGGCAAGGTGTAAGTAGCAATAATACTAGGATGTCCTTAGGGATATCAAGATTAGACTCATGCAACATGTTTAGATGTGTAAATAGTGAATAGGACATCAAGGAGGATCCATGCTATACTTGCCTTGGTCAGTGAACTCTTGCTGGTCCTGCTGCTCCTCGAAGTACTCCCCGACCACCAACGTACTCCTCACCGTGCGGACTCGACCAATAAGACAACAAAGACGCAATCCAAGTGCAATCATACAAGACAAGCATAACTTTAATTAGAACAGTACACCAATCAACATGAAAACAATATAAAAAGTTTGTAAACAGATCCTACGTCTCACTACGAACACATAGACGCGAAAAATCACCGAAAAACGGATTTAAAACGTGCATGAAATGATAAAAACGAGGTTTCCTATGTATAGAATCTAACTAGATCTAAACTCGAATTTTACCAGTTGAAAACCTACTGTACAGTATGACTAGAACGTAGAGAATTTCGCTACGAATCTAACGCAAGTTGAACGGGTCGATTCGAGTTAAAATGAGCATTTTATAAGCATTTGAATTCAGTGGCAGTTTCGTAATTAGACTGAAATCGATTTTCGAAATAAAATAAAACAGAATTCAGAAATGGAATTTGGCCAGGGGACTAGATCGCGATTTCCGGGAAACAGAGGGGCTCTTTATGAAGATGACCCGCGAAGGGGTATCTTGCGATCTGCGCCGTTGGATTAGAAGGTGACGGCTCGGATGAAAGTTGGGAGGGGAGAGAAGGGGTCCCGGCCACGGCTCTGAGCCGACCGCGACGGCGCCGCCCGTGGCCACGGCGGAGCACCGCCGGCGTCCGGGGAAATGGCCTTACGGGCCACGGTTCGAGAAACCGAGGGTACCGGGATGAAGAGGAGGCCAAAGCGGACTCGATGCGGGGCTCAGCGCGCGCGGACGGCTTGCGCGCTGGGTGCAGCATGGCCGGCGGCGGGTTTGACTTCGCCGGCGCTCGGCGGAACGGCACTACGGGCTACGTTTGTCAAATAGAAAGGACGGGGGGAGGGACAGGAGGGCAACGCGATCCCGTCTAGGCCAACATCGCGGCCGGGGAAGGTCACACGCGACCGCGCCATGGCGGCAGCGGGTGGCACTTGCCGGCGTATAACGGAGCACGTGCTAGGGGATAATATTCGATAAAGTAAGATCATAGGGAGGAAGAGGGAGGTCAAGGCGGCGCCACCACACGAAGAATCGGACACCGACGGCACGAGGACGACGCACGGCGAATAAAAGCGGCAATGGCGGCTCCGGCGGCGCGGTTTCAACCTGCGATGGTCGCTTGACGGCGATCGAGTGTCAAACAGCGAGGATGAAGGAGGGGCAAACGGTGCACGGGCCACGGCCACGGCGAGGATGCAAGCTGGGCTTACCGTAACGAGTGGCGATGCAGCGGACGACGGCGTCCCCAGTGCAGCAGCTCCGGCGGCGGGCGCTGCTACGGTTTCAGTGCGAGTGCGAGAGCGAAAGGGACGGGAGGAGGAGTGGACTGGAGCGGGGTGAGTAGAGGCGGGCTGCGACGCCTAAATGCTGGCCGAGAGGAGGAGGGGGACGCTCCCACGCCGATGGATCGTGGGCGCGGGCGGCGGTTGCGCGAGCGCCGGGCGCTGCAGTTCGTCCCCTCGCGAGCGTGAAACAGAGGGAGGAGAAAAAAAGGTGCCGACAGGTGGGCCATCCTTGTCAGCTGCAGGGTGAAGGCAAGCTGCGGCAGCAGCAGTTGCCTGAGCGCCAATGGGCCTGCCCAACAGAGAAAAAAAGAGAAGAGGGACGCCTGGGCTGGAACAACTGGGCCAGCAGGCCGAGAGTAGAGAAAGAAATAAAGAGGAGAAAGAATAAGATTTTCATTTGAATTTTCCAGAATTTGTAAACCATTTCAAAATAGAATTTGAACTCAGTTTCAAGTTTGACTAAAAACCAATCATCACATTGAAAATAAATGCAGCAGCATGTATGCATCAACATGTAATAAACTTATATTTGATTTTAATTCACAAAAATTATTATTTTCTATTATTTGAATGCACACATAAATGCATAAATAAATCAAATTTAATTATTTTAAAAACAATGCAAATTTAGGGTGTTACAATTCTACCCCCCTTAAAAGAATCTTGTCCTCAAGATTTCAGGTCATGCTTACTCAAACAGCTGCGGATAATTTTCCCTCAGATCTTCTTCTCTTTCCCATGTAGCTTCTTCCTCTGAATATCGATTCCATTGTACCTTGCACATTTTAATCACTCGGCTTCTAGTAACCCTTTCTGCAGTTTCCAAAATCTTTATAGGATACTCTTCATATGTGAGATTCTCTTTAACAGTGAGCTCTTCTAAAGGAATCTGCTCTTCGGGTACTCGCAAGCATTTCTTTAACTGAGACACATGGAACACATTATGCACACTTGACAAACTCTGTGGCAATTCTAACTGGTAAGCCACTTCTCCACGTCTCTCTACAATCTTGAAAGGTCCAACATACCGTGGTGCCAACTTTCCTTTCATGTTGAATCTCTTCACGTTTTTCATTGGCGACACCTTTAGGTACACATAATCTCCTTCTTTGAAAGACAAGTCCTTCCTACGAGTGTCAGCATAACTCTTCTGTCTAGACTGTGCCACTCTCAAGTTATCTCTAATCACTCTTACTTGTTCCTCAAGATCTCTCAGGGACATCCGGTCCGAACACTTGTGTTTCACCTGCGATTCCGTAATAACGGTGTTCTACACTTTCGTCCATACAATGCTTCAAAAGGTGCCATTTTAAGACTCTTCTGGTGGCTATTATTGTATGAGAATTCAGCATAAGGCAAGCTCTTGTCCCAACTGGTGCCATATTGTAGAGCACAAGCTCTCAACATGTCTTCCAAGATCTGGTTGGTCCTTTCATCATCCATCGGTCGAGGATGATAGGCGAACTAAAGTTCAACCTTGTTCCCAAAGACTCATGTACTTGGTGCCAAAAATGTGATGTGAACTGAGCACCTCTGTCTAACACAATCTTCTTGGGAACCCCATGTAGACTTACTATTCTCTCCATATACAACTCTGCTAACCTTGCACCCGTATATGTGGTCTTCACAAAAAGTGGTGAGCAACCTTAGTGAGTCGATCCACTATTACCCAAATTGAATCATAACCCCTCTCGAAAGTGCGAGGTAATCCAACAATGAAGTCCATACCAACTTCTTCCCATTTCCATTCGGTATCTTCATTGGTTGTAGCAAACCCGCAGGTCTCTCGATGCTCTGCCTTCACTCTCGACAAGTGTCACATATGGCTACATACTACGCTACATCTCTTTTCATTCCACACCACCAATACTTCTCTTTCAGATCCAAATACATTTTGGTACTTCCAGGGTGTATGGAATAAGCAGACTCATGTGCTTCTTGCAGAATTGCATCACGAAGAGCCTTCACTTCTGGCACACATATCCTCTTTCCAAACCATAGCGTACCATTCTCATCTAGACTGAATCCTGGTGCCTTACCAAGCACAATGTTCTCTGCAATCTCTTTGAGCTTCTCATCTTCTAGTTGTCCTTTACATATCTCTTGCTCCAAGGTAGGCTCAATGGTCAATTCCATGGTGTTATTAACAAATCCCAAATTAAGATACTCCATTTCAAAGACACAACTCGGTGACATAAGATTCACTGATAATCCATTGGCATAGCTCTTCCTACTAAGTGCATCGGCCACTACATTGGCCTTACCAGGATGATAATGCACTTCTAGATCATAGTCCTTAATCAACTCTAGCCAACGGCGTTGTCTGAGATTAAGATCTGACTGAGTGAAGATATACTTTAAACTCTTGTGGTCAGTGTAAATATCACTCTTGTGTCCAATTAGATAGTGTCTCCAGATCTTGAGAGCATGGACTACTGCTGCTAACTCCAAATCATGTGTAGGGTAGTTCAATTCATGCTTTCTCAACTATCTAGATGCATACGCCACTACTTTTCCCTCTTGCATAAGTACACATCCAAGACCAAGGCGAGATGCATCACAGTAAATAGAGAAACTCTTACTCAGATTAGGCAATGTTAACACGGGAGCTGTAGTCAATCTCTTCTTTAGCTCCTCAAAGTTCTTCTGGCACTTATCAGACCACTCAAACTTAGCACTCTTCTCTAACAGGGCTGTCATAGGCTTAGCAAGCTTAGAGAATCCTTCAATGAATCTCCTATAGTACCCAGCTAAACCTAAGAAGCTACGGATCTCAGTCACATTGGTTGGTGGCTTCCAATTCAAGACATCTCTCACCTTACTCGGATCCACTGCTATTCCTCCATTGGAGACGATGTGACCCAAGAAAGAGACTTCCTTCAACCAAAATTCACACTTGCTTCTCTTAGCATATAACTTGTGCTCTCTAAGCTTCTACAAGACTAACCTTAGGTGTTCAGCATGTTCCTCTTCTGTCTTGGAAAATATTAGTATATCATCAATAAATACTACCACAAACTTATCCAAGAACTCCATGAACACCTTGTTCATCATGTACATAAAGTATGCAGGTGCATTGGTCAATCCAAATGACATCACTGTATACTCATATAGACCATATCTAGTAGTAAAGGCTGTCTTAGGAATATCGGACGCTCTAATCTTCAACTGGTGGTAACCGGAACGAAGATCAATTTTTGAGAACACACAAGCACCTCTTAACTGATCAAATAGGTCATCAATTCTAGGCAAAGGGTACTTGTTCTTGATGGTTACTTCATTAAGTGACCTATAATCCACACACATTCTTACGGTACCATCCTTCTTGTCAACAAAGATAACTGGGTGCACCCCATGGTGATGAACTAGGGCGAATAAAACCTTTCTCTTGCAATTCCTTAATTTGTTTCTTAAGTTCATCTAGTTCATTTACCCCCATCCTATATGGTCTTTTAGCTATGGGTGCGGTTCGGGTAAAAGCTCAATAAGGAATTCAATGTCTCGGTCGGTGGCATACGACAAATCATCGAGGAACACATCGGGAAATTCATCCACTACCGGGTCCTCTTGTGTGTTGCCATCCTTCAACCAGTTCCTGAGAAGCTTTTCGGCGTCCTTGCAATGCAACATCAACACTAACTATCTCTCCCTTTGATGTCTTCAGTTCCACCACTTTCTCAAAGACACTTAACATTAGCCTCATACTTCATCATCCAATTCATACCCAAGATGAGATCAATCCCGGATGTTCTCAACACTATAGGGTCCACTTCAAACACTACCCCCCTTAAAGAGAGCTGAACAGAGGGACAAAACAGATTTGCTTGCATTTCCCCACCAGGTGAATTGACTAACATGGTGTTTTTAAGTGCTCGAAGGGGTGTACTATGTTGTCTAATGAATGAGTGTGCAATGAAACAATGCGAAGCACCCGAATCGAAAAGTACAGTAGCAGGGACTGAGTTGATGTAGAACGTACCAAGCATAACTCCTGGTGTCTCCTGGGCAGCTTCAGCTGACATCTGGTTGACCTTAGCAGTGTGGGGAGGACGAGCATGGGTCTTCTGTGGAGCTGACTGATTCTGCTTCTTTGGACAATGGTAAGAGTAATGTCCAACCTCTCCACATTCAAAGCAGGCATTGCTCTTGTTGAGGGCGCCACTCTTCACAGGAGCATTGTTGGGTGCTCCCTGGCGTGGTGCTTGGTAGCTAGACTGCTGCTGGAAGGGTGGGCGCTGGAAGTTCTGATTCCTCTGGAAGTTCTGACCACGATTCCACTGGTTGGGCTGCCCTTGGTTCCTCTGCTGATAACCCTGCTGCTGGTTGAAGCGAGGACGAGAACCACTGCCTGAAGCCCTATCCTGAAACTTCCTCTTCTTTGCTTCAATACTCTTGCGCTCATTGTCTGTCACAATGGCGCGGTTCACCAGGGCTTGGAAGTTAGGGTAGGTGTTGGAGACTAACTGCAGACGAAGATCATCATGCAGACCCTTCAGGAAGCGACGCTGCTTGTCAGAGTCGATGGCCACATCTCCCGGAGAATAACGTGACAGCTGAATGAACTTGTCACGGTACTCAGCTACTGACATAGATCTCTGCTGCAGTGATCTAAACTCATCCTGCTTTAACTCCATGATCCCTTGAGGAATGTGGCTGGACCTGAAGTTATCACAGAACTCCTGCCAGGTAATTGGGGGTGCATCATCAGGACGGCTAGCCATATAGGAATCCCACCAATCTTGAGCGGGTCCCTGAAGTTGACCAGAACCATAAAGAACTTTCTCCATATCATTGCATTGCGCGATGTTCAGTTGTTTCTCCGTTGTCCTCAGCCAGTCATCAGCGTCAAGCGGATCAGCAGCGTGTGTGAACACTGGAGGGTGTCCCTTCATGAATTCACCACGTTTGTCCCTCACATGGACAGGTGGTGGTCCTCCTACAGGTTCATTGTCCATGCTTGCTGCATCATGGCTTGCATGAGTTGTCCTTGCATGGCCATTAGCTGCTCCATAGTCACGTGTGGGGGCGGTGGCGGGTTCTCATGTGCACCGCGACCACGACCACGGCCTCTTCCTCTTGCAGGCATCTGTTATATAACAAATGTGCACAAAGGTTAGAGAATAATCCAAAGTTATTTATCTTAAACAAGATAAAAACGTTGCTGAAAACTCTGGGCATTGTTTCGGTAACAGCAGCTCAGTATTTCGAACATAGTTCAGGCTACAGGAATCCAAATGATACATAGCTTACATGGATGGAAAGCTTATGAAATTCTCTACAACTCATGTTCACAAATTTTTCATAGATTCTGCCGTTATCTTAGTCGAAAACAGGGTTGGACAGATTCTGTTCAGGTTTTCAGACTGCCCAGTAACGTCATGTTGCAACAACCGTATCTCTCAATTCAAAACTGATAAAATAGTGATTGCAGACTTGTTGGAAAGCTACAGAAGTGTAGTTGTTCCCATAAAAATTTCAGAATTTTTGACCATATGAGCTCAGAGTTATTCAACAAATGGCACAGGCTGCTCCCAGATTTCAGCACAGCAGTGATATAACAGTGACGAACTTAATAAGCAAACCCGACCATAATTGATTCATAAGCAAATATAGGTTTTAAACAAGAGATATGTGGACATCCCCACAATATCCCAACAAACAAACAAAGATCCGAAACAAACAAGTTCATCATAACAAACAACTAGCAAAGAGGTTCACACACACACACAAAAGCCCGACACAACACCGATCTAAACGACACAAATTAACGAGGCTGGGCACGAAGGCATCTATGGGGCTGAATCCCTGATGGTGATCTTCTTGGCCTTCTTCTTGTAAATAGAGGGCTCTCCAAGCCTATCACGCAGCTCATCAATTGTCTTTTGGAGGCGCCTTTGAGCTTTTGCGCTGCACGAAGCTCCGCCTTCATGTCAACCTTCTTCACATGCTTTGGCGCCAAAAAACATCCCGTGCAAAGGGCAGCTAGAGTGGGATCGTCCTCTGGAGGGGCAAGGGCTTCCCAATCTCTCTCAAGGTTGACATAGGGAAGGAACCTGTGGCGATCTTCCTTCTGGGCCTCGAAGCGACGACCATGGTAGTAGAGATAGGCTTCCTCAGCTGCATCATCCATGCTGTCAAATGCATTGGCCCTCTTGGTAGGGTGACCATGCATAGTATCAGCCCTCATACCCATTGAGGTTATCATTCCAATAGGCGACGGTGATGACAGACTTCCAAAGAATCCTCCTCCTCGAGTGGTGCTGGTACACAATGCATTGGTACCCCGTGGTTGCTTGAAACTCTGCATAGTAGTGATCCAGCACATCAGTTAACAGCCTGTGATAGTAGGCTGACTCAGGAGGCTGCTTGGTGATGATCCTGTGGGTCCATCCTTTCTCTTCATTCACCACTGGCCCAGTGGGAGCCGGCACAGCTGATGGCATCAGGGATGATGTGAATGGGGAGGTGATCTTGGGCAAGGATACCTCCACTGGAGGTGATGCAGGGGCACCGGTGCGGGGGTAGGAGTGGGCAGCTCACCGGGGCTCTTCTTCACCGGGATTCTTCATCGATTCTTCCATGGGCTCTACCTCTTCAAAGATCATCGAGAGAACAACATCGCCGTTGCTTGGACTGCACTTCGGGCTCTTCTCCCCGCCTGCTTGTTTGGGCTGTTCACGGGGTTGCTCCCCGTGGCTGCTCCCGTCTTTGGTTCCCGAGGCCGCGGGTTGTTGAACAAGCTTAGGTAGGCCCTGAGTAGTCATGCGAGGAGGATGGCCACGTCCGAAGGCGCTTATGAGGAGTCCACTTTGGTTGCCATCTATAGAATTTTAAGATCAAAATACCATTAGACTCAACTCTTT
Source organism: Hyparrhenia diplandra (assembly GCA_015847255.1). NCBI lineage: Eukaryota > Viridiplantae > Streptophyta > Magnoliopsida > Poales > Poaceae > Hyparrhenia > Hyparrhenia diplandra. The sequence continues at coordinate 51,503 of JADLZK010007621.1, read as the reverse complement.
TATAATAGAATAAGAGGTATAAGCATAACAACTTTTAGTAAAAATAACAAGACCGAGGAAGTAAGCAATAATATAAGGGAAGCAAAGGCACTAATTCGACCATTTCTAACTAGGCTTGCGTCCTACAGTCGACACGGCTTTGATACCAATTTGTCACACCCGATTTTAAGGATAAAATGGGATGCATTAATCTTATGTGTGCCCGAGGAACAGTCACACACATAAGTTGACAAATTACAACAAATAGTATCATCACGATGTATTACATAACGAAAACAAGAACATAAACATAGTCTTACACAACGAACATAGTCTGGACATATCAATAACATAAGACAACTATATCTCTCTAGCGGGGCTCCATCACAGGGACGTCAACTGGTGAACCCAAGCCTAGAAGTCATCCGGGAAGTCCTGATATCCTCCAACATCTGTTCCGCATTCCAAAGTTTTACCCGAACATAGAAAGTAAAGCAAGGGTGAGTACTCCACGTACTCAACAAGTATAACATGGGTTATGAAGCTCAAAAGGCTGACACTGTCTTCTTGCATTTAGCATTTTAGTAGGTCAAGTTTTAGCATTTAATAAGTATCAAGTTATGCTTAAGCTCCCAAACCCACATGATCATTATTGCTATAACATTATCATTAAAGCTCATCAAAGATCATCTTGATCCCATGTCTCATCATCATGTCCATCTCCAAAGTAACCGGCTATTACGTGAGTTTTCCGGGCCGCTCGTGACCGTGAGCACGGCCGATATATCGGTTTGATCAAACTCTGCTTGAGAGGTGTACACTTTCACTTTGTGAGCCGTGAATTGCCCTTTTGCCCGAGGTGATCGGCCTCTTAACCCACTACCGAGGTAGGTTGGCGGGGTTCACTATGAAGCCTTTCACGCCTCCGTCTAACAAGTTAGGGCCGCTAGGTTTCCTCGGCGGCGTATATAGAGAACCCTCTTTCACATGGCACACTCCCTCATGGCTATACACATATGAACGAAGCATTACTATACCCAAAGTGTCAAGGCCCTTGACGCCTTATTCAGGAACCTCTAACAGGCTAGACAAGATCCCGGATACTTGAGCTAAAACCAGAGCCATGTAGCCCTCACGGTTGTGCGTTAAATCCCAGCTTTTTGCCCTACGAGATAAGTCCTTAAGGAGGGCTAAGAGCATCATCGCTCCCTTGCCCTATAGTTCAGTTCTCATTATCATTCTTTATCATCTTTAGCATATCCAAAGTCATCAATAAGATCATGTTCAATAAGGTTGAGCACTAGCAATCTACCCATATGCAAGTATCCATAGGTGGCAAGGTGTAAGTAGCAATAATACTAGGATGTCCTTAGGGATATCAAGATTAGACTCATGCAACATGTTTAGATGTGTAAATAGTGAATAGGACATCAAGGAGGATCCATGCTATACTTGCCTTGGTCAGTGAACTCTTGCTGGTCCTGCTGCTCCTCGAAGTACTCGACCACCAACGTTACTCCTCACCGTCTGACTCGACCAATAAGACAACAAAGACGCAATCCAAGTGCAATCATACAAGACAAGCATAACTTTAATTAGAACAGTACACCAATCAACATGAAAACAATATAAAAAGTTTGTAAACAGATCCTACGTCTCACTACGAACACATAGACGCGAAAATCACCGAAAACGGATTTAAAACGTGCATGAAATGATAAAAACGAGGTTTCCTATGTATAGAATCTAACTAGATCTAAACTCGAATTTTACCAGTTGAAAACCTACTGTACAGTATGACTAGAACGTAGAGAATTTCGCTACGAATCTAACGCAAGTTGAACGGGTCGATTCGGAGTTAAAATGAGCATTTTATAAGCATTTGAATTCAGTGGCAGTTTCGTAATTAGACTGAAATCGATTTTCGAAATAAAATAAAACAGAATTCAGAAATGGAATTCGGCCAGGGACTAGATCGCGATTTCCAGGAAACAGAGGGGCTCTTTATGAAGATGACCCGCGAAGGGGTATCTTGCGATCTGCGCCGTTGGATTAGAAGGTGACGGCTCAGATGAAAGTTGGGAGGGGAGAGAAGGGGTCCCGGCCGGCTATAGAGCCGACCGCGACGGCGCCGCCCGTGGCCACGGCGGAGCACCGCCGGCGTGCGCGGGGAAATGGCCTACGGGCCACGGTTTGAGAAACCGAGGGTACCGGGATGAAGAGGAGGCCAAAGCGGACTCGATGCGGGGCTCAGCGCGCGCGGGGACGGCTTGCGCGGGGTGCAGCATGGCCGGCGGCGGGTTTGACTCGCCGGCGCTCGGCGGAACGGCACTACGGGCTACGTTTTGTCAAATAGAAAGGACGGGGAGGGACAGGAGGGCAACGCGATCCCGTCTAGGCCTACATCGCGGCCGGGGAAGGACACACGCGACCGCGCCATGGCCGGCAGCGGGTGGCACTTGCCGGCGTACAACGGAGCACGTGCTAGGGGATACGATTCGATAAAGTAAGATCATAGGGAGGAAGAGGAGGTCAAGGCGGCGCTCACCACACGAAGAATCGGACACCGACGGCACGAGGACGACGCACGGCGAATAAAAGCGGCAATGGCGGCTCCGGCGGCGCGGTTTCAACCTGCGATGGTCGTTGACGGCGATCGAGTGTCAAACAGCGAGGATGAAGGAGGGGCAAACGGTGCACGGGCCACGGCCACGGCGAGGATGCAAGCTGGGCTTACCAGAACGAGTGGCGATGCAGCGGACGACGGCGTCCAGTGCAGCGGCTCCGGCGGCGGGCGCTGCTACGGTTTCTGCGAGTGCGAGAGCGAAAGGGACGGGGAGGAGTGGACTGGAGCGGGGGTGAGTAGAGGCGGGCTGCGACGCCTAAATGCTGGCCGAGAGGAGCGGGGACGCTCCCACGTCGATGGATCGTGGGCGCGGGCGGCGGTTGCGCGAGCGCGGCGCTGCAGTTCGTCCTCGCGAGCGTGAAACAGAGGGAGGAGAAAAAAAAGGTGCCGACAGGTGGGCCATCCTTGTCAGCTGCAGGGTGAAGGCAAGCTGCGGCAGCAGCAGTTGCCTGAGCGCCAATGGGCCTGCCCAACAGAGAAAAAGAGAAGAGGGACGCCTGGGCTGGAACAACTGGGCCAGCAGGCCGAGAGTAGAGAAAGAAATAAAGAGGAGAAAGAATAAGATTTTCATTTGAATTTTCCAGAATTTGTAAACCATTTCAAAATAGAATTTGAACTCAGTTTCAAGTTTGACTAAAAACCAATCATCACATTAAAATAAATGCAGCAGCATGTATGCATCAACATGTATGAAACTTATATTTGATTTTAATTCACAAAAATTATTATTTTCTATTGTTTGAATGCACACATAAATGCATAAATAAATCAAATTTAACTATTTTAAAAACAATGCAAATTTAGGGTGTTACACTTACCCAATGCGCCAAAGGCGGCAAAGCAGCGCTATGGGGACGACTTCGATCCGACCACCGCGCCCACAGACACGCACTGGTGATGAGGTTGGGAGGAGGGAAGCAAAGACGGCGGTCTTGGATGGCCAACGCCACGATCAACCCGTCCTCTGTTCACGTCCGAAAGAGATTCGCTCAAGGAGCACGACCTCCACCGACATCCCCATAGCACCTCGGCACCTCGAGCTCCACGCGGATGATCACGGGAGTTTCGTGTAATTTCGTTTCATTCGCCGTTCACCGGTTTTACACATGTCTTTGCCTATGCATTGTTTCAACGTTACGGTTGTAATATTGCGGGCCCGGATGACGAGTTGGAGGCCGGGCGGGCGCCCAGCGGCGGCGAGTTTGAGGCCGGGCGGGCGGCCCGGCCAAGCCCATCGGCGGGAGTTGGAGGCAGATCCAAAGAATACTCGGCGCGCCCGACCGCGGGGCGTGGCGAGCTACTTCGAGGCCTCCAAATCCCGGGTGTGACCGCCTCCGTTGCCTACCTCGCTGTTCGCTCCACCCCCCGTTTCCCATTCCTCCTCCCCGTAGCGACTCGGTGAGTATATGTTGTTGTTTATTTATTTGCCTTGTGCGGCTCACTGCGCAGTACTAATGAGATCGCCTCTCCTTTGTGTAGCCACAAATCGGCGGGTTCAAACCCGACTCCTCCGGGTGGCCCTTCTCCACCCCATCCACCCTATCCGGTCGGCCCGACTCCACGGTACACGTGGCCGGTGGCGTTCCTCCTCCGAGCACGCAGCCAGCCACACTACGGGCTTCCACACGTCCCTCCTACACACCACGGGTGGATCGTTCCAATCGGCGCCCGCGGCATGGGTGGTATCCAGGGCAAGGTGAGGGCCCCTCACACTCTTCGCACCGGGGAGGCCACGGGTCGGGCGGTGAAGTTCAGTTGGTGGTGATTAGGTTCGACTGCGGCACCATGATGGATTTCTTTTGGATGTTGGACATGTTGCACTTTGTGATGGATCTCGTTTCGATGTTGGACATGTTAGATTATGTTTGGTTGTTGGACATGTTGGATTTCGTTTGGATTGTGGACTATATGTGTGAATTTGTGATATATGTGGATTATATATGTGAGTTTGTGAGATATGTGGATTATATATGTGAATTGGTGATATATGTGGTCTACGTGTATATGTGAATGCTTATGGTATATGTATACGTGTATTTGCGGCAACAATCAATAGAAACAGCAAAAAAAAAAAAAAAAACTCCCGGCTTTTGCCGAGTGCCGAACTCGGCAAAGCCGGGTACCCCGCAAAGAAATTTGGCGATTCACCGAGTGCGGAGGTGGCACTCGGCAAAATGACCATAACTTTGCCGAGTGCCATCCGAACGCACTCGGCAAACCGTAATTTGTTTTTTTAAGTAAAATAAATACTTTGCCGAGTCTTGACATTTGGCACTCGGCAAAGTTTTTATAATATTCAAATCTTTGCCGAGTGCCCGGCGTCCGGCACTTTCGGCAAAGGAGCGTCCCATATGTAACGGTCGGCGTCGAGTTCGCCGAAAGCACCGACATGGCACTCGGCGAACCCTTCGCCGAGTGTCCGACATTTGGCACTCGGCAAAGATCGCTTGCCGAGTCATTCTTTTGCCGAGTGGGCTTCGCCGAGTTTGGCGGTCGGCAAAGCCTTTGCCGAAAGAAAACTGCCTTTGCCTAGTGCGATCTGCACTCGGCAAAGCGACCGATTCCTGTAGTGAGTACAGCAAAATGCCGGTGCTCGGATCGGAGCCGGCAGTCATGACGGCGGCCAACTACAGCCGGCTCCACAAGGACGGGTTCGTCGTGGACTGGGAAGTAGCCTATGTCGGCGACTGCCAGCCAGGCCTGCGACGCCAACGGCGGGCAGTGCCGGTGCCGGTACGACGGCGGTCATGACGGCAGGCGCGCGCGATCAACATGCGCCGGTGAGTCTCACTTTGGATGCGGGCGGCCGATTCCGGCTGTCCGGCACATGCTGGTTTAGCTACAAGACTGGGGTGGTGCTGACCGCTGACGCATTGGCGTCCCGTTATGCGCTGCCCACTATTATTGGGTCATATCTATATCCTTCGAGGCTCCATGAAGATTTAAACATTTATTACGCCTCCAATTTGTGACATTGACGACGTTGACAAGAATGTGCGTACACGAACCGGCGACGCAGCGACCCCGTACGTGCGTGGTTGTCACCTTCACCTGCCATTATTTAGCTCTCGCTAGTGCTCTTTCATTGCCTATGACTGTTCTCGCTAGTGCTCCGACGCATCAACGAAATTTTGGTGGCATTGCCGTGGTTTAGCTACAAACTTAACTGAAACTATTTTTTGTTTTGAAACATAACTGAAATTTTGGTGGCCTTGCCGTGATCAGTTAACTGAAACATTCGCTAGAGAATCCAGCGAAAAACTTGTTTCTATTTTGGGACCAAAGTTCATACCTTAATTAATTTGGTGTTCAACGATAGGTCTGCTCTTATTTTTTTTATTTTAACTTTATGATTTTCTCCAGCTATTTGAAATTGAAAATTCAGTTTGCTCCTATTCTGTTAAGAACATATGACGGTGTCAATTGAACTATAGGAAGACCATTTTGCCCATACAGATTTGATCTTGCTCATGAGAGCTTTGTGTCTTTAGCACCATTTTAACATCAGGTATTTGAATAGGATTTAAAGTATTTTTGAAAATTTAAATCCAACACACATCGCTATTCATAAAAGTCGTTTTTGGAGAAGATTGCTACACAACCTTTGCTGTGGGCTGAAAGCTGTTCTGCAAATGCAGTGGTCAAGGATTAGTCACTACTCACTAGTCAGACAAGTCCACTCTTGCCCTCTTGCCCTACAGTCCACTAACGAATCCCACAGACTACTGGGGTTTTTTTTTTTTTTTTTTTTTTTTTTGACAATACAGACTACTGGTCAGTTGAATCCTATTTTCGTGGAACTCGTCATTCTTCAACTCTCCCGTCCTCTGTACTGCAATCATAGAAACCTTCTGTTACGCTCCCATTCCCATGGGCTCCAAGCTTGTTGCTCTTCTTGGTCTCCCACTCATGATCTCCCGCCATCATAGATTCTGAGTCAGAATCACCTTCATCACTTGTGATACTCCCATGCATGGCTGTGGCTCTGTTCTTGTCGTGGCTCTCTCTCGTCTCCTCGCTTTGGGCGTGGTGGTCCGTGCCTGTGATGCTCGCGACAGCGGCGCCGACGATGGCAGCGGACCGGCAAGGAGGAGAGCTCTGCTCCCCCACGGTATGTGGCGGCGTGAACATCTCCTTCCCGTTCGGGATCCCCGACAACGCAATGGAGACCAGCTGTGGGGTGATTGGGTTCCAGTTCCAGTTCCAGGTTCTCTGCTCTAACAACACCCTATACTTCGGGGGGTCGAGTCAATTGTCGCCCCGGATTCTCGACATCTTCTATGACAACTCCTCCTTACTCATCGCCGATGTCCACAAGCTTCAAGACTTCAATAGCTCCGCCTCCAACGACGGCTGCCACTCCCCGACCCAAAAACAGCTCCTCCAGGCTCAGCTTCCCATTCTCGATCAGCCCAGCTAACCAGAACATGATCTTCTACGAGTGCGAGGAGCCACCGACGGAGGCGGAGTGGCGGAGCCGGCCGGCTCACACGACACGGCGTCGGGGAACACGGCGCTGGTTGGCGTCACCAAGGGTCCCTACGTGCCTGGCAGCTACTTCTTGGAGGGCTGCAGCTCTGCCGTCGTGCCCATGCTTGCGCGGCGGGCGAGGCAAACCCAGCAAACTACAAGGAGTTCATCCGTGACGGATACCTCTTGACATGGCAACTGCCGCCGCCCGTCGCCATCAGCACCACCACCGGCAGGTAAAAGTTCGCAATTGGAATTGGAACTACTATTATAGCATAGAGAGAATTGCATTCGTTGGACGCTACTCTAAAAAAAGTGTCCAACAGCTAGTCCGGCGGCCCAGGCCGTCGCACTCACACGCCGGCCACAGACCACACAAGAATATGAGCTGCCTCACAATAGATAGACCGAAAAGCACGGACTTGCAGCCCAAACCACCGATCAGATTGTTAACCCGCTGACTTGATAGGAGGTTTAGCTTCCCAATCGGAGTTGGCAGTGCAGAAGTTAATGAGATATCCTGCTACTCGTATTAAAGAAATTAAGAAAGAGAGAAAAAAAAGACTAATCAAACGCTTGGAGGCGTGGACTCGCCACCGTCCTTTCTCCCGTCGTCGTCATTGAATACCACTCTGCCCTTCCGGCTGTCCCTCGATCCATTCCCTTGTTCACCGTTCGGGTCAGGAGTTGAGATGTCCCTCAATCCCTGGCCGAACTCCGAGATCCAAACAACTCTGCCGCTCAGGCTCTGCCCGCTGCCTCCCCTCCATCCCCAATCCGCCATGCATACGATCCTGCTGCTGCTAATCGCTTCCTTGCTCCTCCCACCGCCGGGTGCCAGAGCAGTAGAGTCCTCAGGCTGCTGGCCCAAGGCATGCGGTGAGCTCAACATCACCTACCCGTTCTGGCTTGACGAGCCCGGCAAGCCGCCGTGCGGGCCGCCGTCCTTCAAGCTCAAATGCAACAGCAGCGGCGCGTTCCTGACCGCATCCGTGTACCAGGCGTACCAGGTGCTCGACATCTTCCCCAAGAACAAATCCTTCCATGTGGTCGACCACAACCTCCCGCTCGACATCGGCTGCCCAGCGCCGACGGTGAACATCTCGCTCTTGTCGCCCGCATTCGTCTTCAGCAAGATCAACATAACAGAGTTGCATAACAGAGTTGCATGCTTCAAATTCTGTTGGGACACGGATCCCGGTGGCCTCGGCGGAGGTGTTGCCCGCAGCGGAGAGCGCGCGAAGGCCTACACTGACATGAGCTGTTAAGCTATGATTTTTCGTAGGCGGCCGGCGATCCCCGGACCTCCGCCCCTGCTAGAAAGACGAAGACGCCCGGCCGCGGCTTGGCGGAATCTTTCATCTCCGACAGCTCCGCGAGCCGTGGCGCCGGACAGCGGAGGTCGCATCTTTCATCTCCGGCAGCTCCGCGAGCCGTGGCGCCCGGGCAGCGGAGGTCGCCACCTTCGTCGGGGCCAAGGCGAAGCTTCGGATGGTGACCGAAGGCCGAGGACCTCGCAGAGGTTTGGAGCAGGATCGGGCGGAGATCTCGGTGGGGCCACAAGCCGGCGAATCGTAACACCGGGGAGCTAAAGGCGGTGCTTTGTTGTGAGAGTACAAGATGAGCCCGCGTGTTGCGTGTGTTCAAGGGAATATGCCGGGAATATTGGAGGGCAAACTTGTAATCTTTGGTTCCCGTGCATTTGTAAAACTATAAATAGGGAGGAGTCCTCCCCATTTGGCGGAGTTGGTGAATTTCATTTATGACCATTACTACTCTAGCATCTACACTTAACTCTCTCATCCTAGACGACCTCCCCCAGGGCACCGCCTGGGCGGAGGTACCCATCCCGTGTTGAGACCCCAAGCTCAACATTGGCGCCCACCGTGGGGCCCGAACAGATAAACCATGGCTCCACAAAAAAGGAAGAGCACCGCCACCAAAACAAAACCCCCACCCCCACCAAAGAGTAACCGCCCCAGGCGTAGCACGAGGAGCACTTACGCTACGGCCGAAGAGGACCCTCCGCTTGATGAAGAGCTGCAAGCGGAGGAAGAAGCAGGCGGAGATGAGGAGACGATTGAGCCAGGGGGGGAGTCCCCATACAGACACAGGAGTTGCGCCAGCTGCAAGCCTCGCTCCAGAAGTTGCAACAAGAAAGAGACCAAGCGGCCGCGGCCTACGCGGAGGTTCTCAAGGCACAGCAGGCATCCGCACAGACGGCCGAAATCAGACAGCAGATGGCGCTCCTGCAGGCGGAGATCCAGAGCTTATAATTCATCGCTCAGCCTCCGTCAGCCCAACCACCGCTGATCATCCCGTCGATCCCATTACCAAGTCACACAGCTGTGGGCGTCGACTCGGGAGCTTCGCCCAACCCCCTGATCGCCCATAGTGTACCGCAGGACCAAGGACTTTCGACCCTAAGTCCCCACTATCGGAAGGAATACAAATGGACACCATGGCCGACCCGGATACAAGCCCACCCAGCTCCCAAGGTTCAACGGGAAAACAGATCCTCATCAGTTCATAATGAGTTATGAGGCGGCGGTAGCCTCCGTAGGCGGCAACGATGCGGTACTAGCGAAGGCTTTCATAATCGCCGCTGAAGGGGATGCCTTGGCGTGGTATTCCATGCTGAAACCTAGCACCATATATTCATGGGAGAACCTTCGTGACAAGATACTAGAAAACTTCAAAGGTCTCGTTGTGCGATCACTCACCTCTATGGACCTATTTCAATGCAAACAAGGCTACAATGAGCCTTTGAAAGAGTACTTCAAAGATTCCTCCAACTTAAAGCGAAGGCCCCGACGCGTCCCGATCAAGTAGCCATAGACGCTAGCTATCGAGGAGGGCTCCGCACGGGACCATTCGGCCGGAGAACTGGCAAGAAACAAACCAAGAACAATGCGGGACCTCTGGAAAGCAGTTCGAATTTGGATCCGGTCGGACGAAGACTACCGGAAGAGGCCGAGGAGCTAAACATGGACAAGCAACAAGTCGAGGCAATAAGAGGAACTAGCCAACCGAACCTCCGCAACAACAACCCAAGCAAGTACAAGGGCAGCAAGTGTCCTAACAATGAATCGAGCAAATGGAGCCGGTTCAAATTCCCCAGAAGAATCGTCGGGAGCAAGGCCACCGGACACTTTAAACCGTACGGGGAGAAGGGACCTCGAAAAAAACGGAATAGGAGACCGAGAAAAGATTCTGCGCCATCCATGGCGAAGAAAAAGGTCACTATACGAGAGATTGCCCATCATTCTTCAAGAAAGAGACAAGGCACTCAAGGGACAAAACAAATCGAGAATCCCATTAACAAACCTCCGCAATCGACAAGGGAGGTTAACAAAGACTTACAACTACACACGCTCCGGAGCCTCCGCTAGCTCGGGGCAACACCAAAGAAAGATTGCCCGTGTACCCATCCCTCTCCTCAAACCAAGTACAACCCACTACACTAGCAAACGCCTACTACCCCACTTCCTACCAAAGATGGAGACCATCGCCCCCACAACCAAACTCAAAACTACCTACGAGAATCGAGTATGTCTTACTCGAGCCCAAGACAACACCTAACCTACATCGAAACAGGACAACCACAGAGTGTGCGTAGGCTAACTGTATCAAACCAAGGTTTACTACCACCACCTCCGCCAGACCCCCCACCCGCTCCCATGAAAAATGAGCCCAACCTAGAAAACCAATACAATCCCCACACTCGCTACCATCTATCGGAACCATAATGCCGATAGCCGGAGGATCTTCGATGGAGCATGAAACCAAAAAAAAAGAAAAAAAGACCACCTCCGCCTAGTAAACAACGTGGCGGTCCAAATTGCGATTAGATTCGGAGAATGGTCGAAGACTCCCATCACCTTCTCGGAGGCGGATCTCAAATTGGAAAGCTACCCTCATGTGGACGCAATGGTGATTGAAACAAACGTAGCAACATGGGAAATGAAAAGAGTTCTCGCGGTTGACACCGGGAGCTCACCGATATAATCTTCGCCAACGCCTTTGACAAAATGGGTTTCAATAGGAATCGGCTACGGCCGTCGGACTCGCCCCTCATAGGGTTTGGCGGAAGGCAAGTACAGCCCCGGGAAAATAACCCTACCGGTGTCCTTCGCGGAGGGGAAGAGTGCCGAGCGGAATACATAACCTTCGACATCGCCGACGCCTACTCCCCATACAATGCAATTTTTCGCAGAGGATTCACAAACAAATTCAACGCCGCCATTCACATGGGGTACTTGTGCATGAAAATCCCAGCACTTCACGGCATCATCACAATACATGGAAGCCAAAAGGAAGCCGAGAAATATAGAAAAGGCTATATATCGAGCTCACGAAAATGTCAATTCAAGAGAATCAAAAAGCGAAGGCCCGATCCTCCGGACATGAAGAAAGAGCAAACAAAGGCCAAAGGACAGCGAAAACAAAGAAGATAAGGATAGACGAGGACCACGATCACACAGTAACAATCAATGCAAACTTGCCAGCGGAAGAAGAAAAATAACTGACGGAACTCCTTGTCAAAAACAAGGAGATCTTCGCTTGGTCAGCAGTAGACCTCCGCGGAGTAGACAGAGAAAACCATCGAACATGTTTTAGACATAAACCCCAAAATGAGACCAAAAAAGCGTGACAGAGGAAGATGTCGGAGGATAGAATACTAGCGGCTCAAGCGGAGGTCCGAGAGGTCGCCGACGCCAAAGTCATCGGGGAAGTCAAGTACACCGACCGGCCGGCAAACGTCGCCCCCTCGTCCCAAAGAAAACATCGGAAAAATGAGGATGTGCATAGATTTCACCGACCTCAACAAAGCAACAAAGAAAGATAATTACCCCCTACCCGGAATAGACACCTCCGTGGATAAGGCGGCGAGGGTGTCGAAGGTTCTCTCTGCTTGACTGCTACTCAGGTTATCATCAAATCTGGCTGAGAAAGGAAGATGAAGAAAAACCGTTTCACCACTCCATTCGAACATCTTGCTTCGTAAGAATGCCGGAGGGACTAAAAACGCCGGGCGCAACCTTCGCGCCGAATGACAGAAAGTTCCGAGGATGCAATCGCTCAAAAACATGATTGCATATATGTGGATGATCTCATAGTCATAAGCAAAAGAGAACAAGACCACATCTCGGACTTACAAGAGACCTTCGCCAACCTAAAAGTCGGGCCTCAAGTTTGAACCCCGAAAAATGTGTCTTCGGGCAACCAAAACGAAGATCTAGGTTACATCGTCGGCTCCGAGGAGTCAAAGCCAACCCAGAAAAACAAAGACAATTAGAGATATGGCGCGAGCCAAGAACAAAGAGAGAAGTCCGTGGCGACGGGAAGAATTGCGGCACTAAAACGTATTCATCTCCAAGTCGGCGGAGAAAAGCCTCCCCTTCTTTCAAGCCCTCAAGGGGAAAGCACAATGTTGACACTCAATTAATGCATATTTTGTTACCACCGGAGTGAATTAAAAAGACAATAGTACATGTCAACTCCCAACCAAATATTATTTATCGACAAGTTCCACAAGTTTTGGTGTTCCAGTTGTTTTTTTGGGGAATGTTGTGGGAATACAAATAAAGTATGCCAAATAAAATGGAAAGCGCAAAGTCAGAAATACGCCAAAGAGCAAAGGAAAGCCAATAGGCCAAAACTACGTCAATCAAGCCCAAGAAGTGGAAGCCCAAATCAAGTCCGGGTCCAAATTGGACCGCAGGACCACCCCCGGAGTATTTTGGGCATAACTTTCTCATACGAACTTCGGTTTTCAGCGATCCACCACTCGAAGCGAAGCTTACTCAGAGGCCCACACACTCCTACAAAGTTTCAGCCCAAACGAAGCCAATTTGGGGCGGCCGCGCAAGGGGCGGCCGGCCCGAAAAATGAGCGGTTCGGGCCCATCTTTCTCGGCGGTTCGTCCGGGTCCGTAGCGGCGGTTGCATGCGGTGCGTTTGGTTCCGCCATGTTTTCCGCCAAAACACCACGAGTGGAGCATGACCACCCATTTTCACCTCTCCTCAACTATAAATATAGGGGCACCCCCTCCATCTTTACACACACAACACACTACACACATTAGCACTTCACTTTCACACATTCTACACAATGTAGTGGTGTCCCTCTAGGTGTTCTTCACCTAGTTGTACATTTTAGAAAAGAGGAAGAAGAGAGGGAGGGAAGAGCGGAGGCGAAGCCGGGTTTGTCGGTTTCACCTCGACTTTTGTACCTCTACGGAAACGACTCCTATGTGAGTAACATTCGCTTTCTTTGCAATTCTTGAGCAATCTATTTGACTAAAGTTTAGTGCTCGCTTACTTGCTTGCGAGATCTCCGTTCGACCAAAAAGGCTCTAGTTTTCACGTGAAACTAGTTTCGTAGCGCTAAGCGCGACATGGTGTGCAGGCTAGAGTTTACCCGAGATTGCGCAATGCTACGGAATAGTTGTGGTAGCCCCGGGGTGACAGCTCCGACCAGGCCTTTGTAGTCCACCACGTGCGTATTGGTGTTTTAGAGAGCTTCGGCCCTTCCCCGACCGTTTTTCCCGGTCTTTTCGAGAATCGGAAGGGTCGTTGTTCAAGTAAGCGAGGTGTAGTAAGCCGAGACTTTAGTTATCTAGTGACCTTAGGCTAAGCTTAGAAAACCCTCTCGTCCTATCAAAAATATTTATCTATCTTATCTATTGGACGTACTTGTTCCCTTCTAGTTCACTTCTCGTTCCCAGTAGAAATCGACACCTCAATACTCCGGGTGAAAGCTACAACGGTACTTTTCCGTGCGGCTTGTGGATTTATCTATGTGCGTTAAAAATACCAACAAGCTTTTAAGGCGCCGTTCTTGGGAACGGTAGCTGTTCTAGAATCGAACCAAGTCGTCCGTGTATCTTTTTTATTTTTATTTTATACACCTCACCACCATTACCATCCCTACCACATGAATTCCACTCAATCTTTAATTTTTGGCTCCAAAGGGCGATTCATTGGAGCCTCCACCACCATTCACATCACATACTTATAAATGGCTATGAGTTTCGTCCTGTTTTTTTATAGCCATGGTTCGAGAGCGATCCTTCAAAAAAAAAATCCTTTTTACTTTCATAAATAATTTCTTTAATAGTATGACTTTCGAAAATGAGATTAAGAACATATTTATGAGCACAAGGTAAAACCAATCAAACATCATTCAAAGAATGAAGCACATTCGGCGAGAGTGTCACCATACAAACTTGAATTTGTGTTATGCAAAATTCAAGTGTGGGGTGAACAACTCAATACATCTCATGACATGCTTCATTCATTTTTGCCTTGGTTTACCTTGTTTCACACTTATGCCTTGCTCATTATTCTAAAGTCACAAAAAATATTATGATAAAAAAGGAGGATTAAAAAAAAAAAGATATATATAAAAATAATTACGAGCCCGGGGTGTCCAATCATTCTTGTATAATCAAATCATCACCCCTGCCATCGCATAGATAGGAATATATAACTCTATGCGGATGGAGAGAGGTCACCGTCAAAAAGGAAACAAGACCATGATATGTGACGGAACGACTTCTGATTGCATCACTCACAATTCAATCATAAATTGTGAGAGGTAAGTCGATCGAGGTAAAAGAACCAACCCAAAAATATTTATTTTCTTTTCTAATTTTATTTTCACCACTGCATATTTGCTTGATTTATCATTTATCTAGTGCTTTCATTGGGTGGCTCCTAGTCTTTGAGCTATATTCGGGCGCCATGCCTAGTCTAGGTAGATGACAATTTTATTGTTGTCTGCCTATTCGGTGCTCCTAGTCTAGCTTCATAGTAGTCGGATGTTAAATGGTACCATCTCGACATCGTATGTTGGCTTCGCCAATCTGGATGATGATTTCGCTAGATGGTCAATGCTATGAGCAAAAGCTAAAGCCTAGATTGCATGCATATCACTCATTTAATTTGTTTTTCAAAACTATGGCATGTTTGTTAAAATTCATTCATCCACCCCGTAACACCACTTTGCATATAAAAACAAAATGGTTCTCTGATTTATCATTCAATGTTCACACATCCGTTTGAATCAATCTCAAGTTTATGATTTTCATGCTACCTTTCTCTATGCTAAACAAGCTTTGGTTTGGGAGTGTTGATTATTCTGGATGGTCACCCTTCCATAGGCTTCTTAAATTAAAGCGTGGTGCTTAGGTTAAAAAGCCTACCTAAATCAAATTGGACACGGAGTCTAGTATGTTTTTTGAATTGAAACTATTGGCATAGACATTGGTTGCATATCTAGACCGACCCTTGCAAGAATTTATCAAAATCCATGTGGGTAAGCCTTTGAGATGAGTTCATAATGAGAGAAATCAATGTTCATCTGGTGAACTTTGAATGAACCTTGATCACACATACAAAAAAAAAAGAATAGAGAGAAGGAGGACTCTTCTCTTCCAAACCTTTGCTATAATCAAAGCTTATGATCCATGCACACCATAAATGTGTGTGGGTCAAAGCCTTGATGATTGTCTGAGTTGGATCGTGTACAACAAATCAACCATTGCAGCAACATCAAAAATCCACCCACATGTTGCTGGTAAGTACACTCAGGAAATGCAAAGGTAACGATCACCAACTCATTCACTCATAATTATCTCCATGAAAATATAAAATTATGCTTCCCATGTTCATGATATAACCTCTGGTTTTGAGTGGTGTCACATCGGCCGATGTGGCACATTCATAAACTTTTTGAATTAAGCGTGGTGCTTAGGTTAATATGGCCTTCTTTAATCAAAATTTGACATGGTGTTGAATCTTGGTTAATGAACTTAGAGTAATTATTTTCATGAACAATGAGAAGGAATCACTGATAGAGATAAATCAAGACTATGTTTACATTGCAAACACTACCTTGGTCTTACTTGAGTTAAAATGAAAGGTTGGATGAACATACTAAAAAAACATGGTGCCGCCCTTCGGGTATTCTCTATCACTAACATTTACAGGAACGAAGAGGTGACACAAAGAGCTTGCACCTAGAGATAAGATCCGGATGTTCAACTTAGAGGTGAAACTCTTTGTCTAAGAAAAAAAACTTTGGAGTAAATCGGAAGGGCTAATCATGGAATCGACCCTTCGTCACATGGTGCCATCACGCTCTAAGACGATGAAGGTAATGTACTCAAGGTAAATGGCCATCATTTAAAAGTTTTTCCTTGAACCAAAAAAATAAAATTGACTCGATTGAATTCTTGCAATTTTAATGACTCAATCTAATGTTCAATCTTGTCTAAAAAATATATATGAATATTAAGAAATAAAAAAAAAAAAGGAAAATATATAAAGAATTTAGAATAACATAAAGCTTTTGACTCTCCGGTGTTTTTCCACCCGAAGAGTCCATGTTATTTTCACTTGTCTTTGTCTTTGAATAAAATAAAAGATATAGCTCCAAAGAAGTGTGGGGAGTGCAACACTCCATTGAAGAACAGAAAAGCACCGAACCACATCATGAGCCGGTGGAGGAGAATACACAAAATTCGGTTTGATCACTTCCTTCCCACCTGTTCATATGCATGCTCCTGGTTCTATACTTGTTTAAACCTCGCAAAATTTAAAAAGAACCAAGTCCACACTTAGATTTGAAAATTCAAAAGTAAATATGAATATAGCTCTTTGAGTATGGCCTACATAAATTTTGTTCCTTACATATCCTTAGTGCTTGTGGGAAAAATATATTTAGGAAAAACATATTGCCTAAGTTGTTGTGAAGTGAGATATGGCTTTGGCATTGGAATCCAACCTTTTCTATTCAAAGTACTTGGAGAATTTCCTTTTCAATCAAATGCTAAAATCCATAGTTTCACTTACTCCTCAATGGTGAGAAATTCCTACCAAGGCCAAATATATCATGACTACATCCACGAAAACCTTCTACATATGCTACTTGTTTTTGTATTGAGCTTTGTCAAACTTTGTTGACCCGTGTTGAGAAATTTATCATGCTCTTAAATCAAGATCACGTACACGCCACCTAATATATGCACTACTCCTACACTGGGAGTAGGCGCAAAACATGCCTTCCACTTCGATCCACCAGAAAATGTTCTACTCCTACACTAGGAGTAAACAAAAATATCTTTGTTAGGTTCTTTGAAAATAAATGCTCCAAAAACTTGTTCATATCTCCCTCTCAAAAGATTGTGAAAAAGAGACATGAGGCTATCATCAAATGAAAAAAAAAGAGTTGAAGATAAAAAAAAAAGAGAGAGAGAAAAAAAAAGGGACAAGTGTCCAATATTAAAACAATGGGTACTTAGATGCCCGCCTCTCTAAAAAAAAGGAGAATAAAAGATAGCCCATGCTCTCACAATTATTTTCTCCAAAGTCTTAATAAAGAGGGGGAGAGAGAGATATTCCAAGGAGCATAGTAGAATTAGGATAGCCACTATATATCCACACACTTGCACATCTTGATTTGATTGTATGACATTTTTCTCCATGGATCCATTGTTTGACCCAGCAAAATATGCAATACAAGTATGCCCACAAAATATTTCCTACCTGAGCTCCACATAAGCCTTTTAGAAGTTGGAAGAGAAAGAAGGCAATGCTCTGAAATGCCTTAGTGAGGAAACATAAACCATTGAGTGACTGAGAGTGCCATTTGAGGAGTACATGTGAACTATGCTTTATTCTAAAAAAAAAAACTCCAAGTTACTAAGATGTGAAAATAGGATGACTTTGTTTCAATGCCGTTCCATTTCTCAACCACCCAAGAATATATGTTAGACACTCCACTTATCCCACGGTAATGAGGTATGTCTTGGGATGATCTTTATGTCGGGTTCATAACTTGAATTGCTATGTTTGTACTTACTTTATCATTAACCTTTACTCGGGACGAGCAAAGAGCCAAGTGTCGGGGAACTTGTTGACACTCAATTAATGCATATTTTGTTACCACCGGAGTGAATTAAAAAGACAATAGTACATGTCAACTCCCAACCAAATATTATTTATCTACAAGTTCCACAAGTTTTGGTGTTCCAGTTGTTTTGCAGGAATGTTGTGGGAATACAAATAAAGTATGCCAAATAAAATGGAAAGCGCAAAGTCGAAAATACGCCAAAGAGCAAAAGGAAAGCCAATAGGCCAAAACTACGTCAATCAAGCCCAAGAAGTGGAAGCCCAAATCAAGTTCGGGTCCAAATTGGACTGCAGGACCACCCCCCGGAGTATTTTGGGCATAACTTTCTCATACGAACTTCGGTTTTCGGCGATCCACCACTCGAAACGAAGCTTACTCCGAGGCCCACACACTCCTACAAAGTTTCAGCCCAAACGGAGCCAATTTGGGGGCGGCCGGCGCAAGGGGGCGGCCGGCCCGTAAAATGAGGCGGTTTGGGCCCATCTTTCTCCTCGGGGTTCGTCCGGGTCCGTAGCGGCGGTTGCATGCGGTCGCGTTTCGGTTCCCGCCATGTTTTCCCGCCAAAACACCACGAGTGGAGCATGACCACCCATTTTCACCTCTCCTCAACTATAAATATAGGGGCACCCCTCCATCTTTACACACACAACACACTACACACATTAGCACTTCACTTTCACACATTCTACACAATGTAGTGGTGTCCCTCTAGGTGTTCTTCACCTAGTTGTACATTTTAGAAAAGAGGAAGAGAGGGAGGGAAGAGCGGAGGCGGCGCCGGGTTGTCGGTTTCACCTCGATTTTTTGTACCTCTACGGAAACGACTCTATGTGAGTAACATTCGCTTTCTTTGCAATTCTTGAGCAATCTATTTGACTAAAGTTTAGTGCTCGCTTGCTTGCTTGCGGGATCTCCGTTCGACCGAAGGCTCTAGTTTTTTTCGCGTGAAACTAGTTTAAGTAACGCTAAGCCTTGATACATGGTGTCTGCCGGGCTAGAGTTTAGATTGCGCCCAATGCTACGGAATAGTTGTGGTAGCCCCGGGGTGACAGCTCAGACCAGGCCTTTGTAGTCCACCACGTGCGTATTGGTGTTTTCGTAGAGCTTAAGCGGCCTTCCCCGATTACCGTTTTCCCGTCTTTTCGAGAATCGGAAGGGTCGTTGTTCGAGTAAGCGGTGTAGTAAAGCCGAGACTTTAGTTATCTAGTGACCTTAGGCTAAGCTTAGAAAACCCTCTCGTCCTATCAAAAATATTTATCTATCTTATCTATTGGGCGTACTTGTTCCTTCTAGTTCACTTCTCGTTCCCGTAGAAATCGATACCACTGAATACTCCGGGTGAAAGCTACAACGGTACTTTCCGTGCGCTTGCGGATTTATCGTATGCGTTAAAAATACCAACACACAATTCAAATGGGAAAAAGAGCAAGCGGAGGCATTTGCAAAGCTCAAAGAATATCTCCAAGAACAGCTCACGATAGAATGATGCGAGCAAGACAAGCCCATACTCACGTACCTCGCGGCATCGGACTACGCCATCGGCGCGATGGCGGTACAAGAGAAAATGTGAAAATGATTTGCATCGTTCAACTCCCAAAGATACTATGTCTCGGAGGGCACTCTCGGGAGCCAAAATTAACTACACGGAAGTAGAAAAGATAGCATACGCCCTCTTGACAAAGATCCAAAAACTTAAGCATTACTTCCACTCATACAAAATAGTAGTACCCACATCACGGCCGCTAGCGGAGGTCCGAGAAAACAAGGAAACATCGGGCGGGAATCGGCAAGTGGGCAAATGGAGCTCTCCCGGTTGAAATAACCTTTGTCCACGAGATCCACAATACGATCCCAAGTGTTAGCCGACTTTTGTAGCGAATGGACACCACACAAGCGAAAGGGCGCGAATGATCGGTCGGAGCCGTGGGACGATCTATCTGAATGGCGCATGGGGCGAAATGGAGCGGGGCCTCCGCATTCATAATGTCACCGTAGGGTGTCAAGTCGTGCCGGCTACAAGACCTGGAATGCCCTCGGATAAATAACACGGCCAGTACGAAGGACTCATACTAGGAGCTCACAAAGGCGAAGGCCTACGGGGCAAAGGCGGTCGGGGGTTCGAAATCAGACTCAATGCTAGTGGCGAGCCAAGTGGAAAAGGAGTGTATGGCGAGAGCCGGAACTTGTAAGTTACTTAGCGGTGGTCGAGCAATGGAACAAAGATTCCAAGGCTTCACGGTGAAATTCATTCCGCGGGAGCGAGAATAGTGAAGCGGATACCTTAGCTAAGGCGGCGGCAAACAATTTAAACATGCCCCGAACACCATCTTCAACATAGCACATAAGCCGCGGCGAAACAACGAAAAAGCGTTCAAAACAAGATTATCTTTGGTAGAAGGCGAAGATTGGAGACAAGCAATAGTTGACAACCTAAGCAACACAAGCTACCCAGAAAATGACGCGGAGGCCACCAGAACGGAAGCACGAGCAAGAAACTACACCATCATTGATGGCCAACTCTTCAAAAAGGGAGTAGTACAACCAATGCTCAAGTGCATCTCTCAAAGCGAAGGCCTAGAACTGCTCAAAGAAATACACGCCCGGCATGTCGCGGATCCCACATTGGTCCAAAGAGCTCACAAAATAAGGCCATCCGCCAAGGCTTCTATTGGCCCACACATATAAAAGACGCCCAGCCAGATCATGAAGACATCGCGAAGCTGCCAAAACCGCACCGAACCAAAAAGCCCCTCGAGCGAAAACAAAGTAATACCTCCGACCCGCCATTGCAAAGGTGGGGGATAGACATTGTCGGTCCATTGCCAACGACGCCAGGGGAAACAAATCTGCTATCGTAGCTGTTGAGTACTTCACCGGATGGATAGAAGCCAAGTCAAGCCGGCAAAAATAACTTCGAATCTATCATCAAGTTCTATTGGCAAAACATAATCTGCCCAGATTCGAGTTCCAAGAATGATAATAGTCGATAACGGCAAACAGTTCGACTTGGACAAATCGGGGAGTTTTGTAACCAAATGGGGACAAAGATAGCCTTCGCATCGATCTATCACCTAGAGTCCAACGGAGCGGTCGAAAGGGCAAATGGGATAATATTCTCCGCAATATCAAAGACCCTGTTCAACCTCCGCAAAGGCAAGTGGGGCAGATGAACTACCAAAGGTCATCTGGTCGCATAACACAACGTCTCACGCGAGCCACCGGATTCACCCCATTCAAGCTCATGTACGGAGAAGAAGCAATGCTCCCGGAGGAGCTAAAGCATGAAAGCTTCCGCGTCATGAAGCAGAAAATGGCAGAAGATGAAGAGTACGCCAAAGAAACACTAGAACATACAAGGCTGGAAGCCGTGGAAAACATACAGAAATACCAAGCGAAAACCAAAAAGTGGAGAGACAGCAAGGTCCGCAAAAAGAATATCAGAGATGGAGACCTCGTGCTCAGAAGGAAGCCAAATGCTTCAACCGCAGGAAAATTGCAAGCAAAATGGGACGGCCCATACATCGCGAAAGCAACGTCAAGGCAAGGAGCCTTTCGCTTAGTTGACGGGGAGGGCAACACCTCCGACCACACATGGAACGTGGACAACCTCTCGCAAGTACTACATGTAAAGCCACCTCCCGCAAATATAAGCGGAGGTCGGCCAGTATTTTACTTTTTCAGCAAGTAGCAGTAGAATTTTACAGTTTTTCGCAACCAAGGTCTCGCACTCTTTTCCTCACAGGGGAACTCCTAGCGGAGGTGAGGTTTTTAATGAGGCAAGACTATTGTAATATCCTCTAAAATATAAAGAGGAATTTCTCCCCAATACAAAAAGGAAAGGCGGGAGTCGAAAGTGACTAGCAACGCAGTCACGTAATTCGACAAAATTGGAAAAACTAGCACGAGGACGTTTTTCGGATAGAACGCGGAGGTTCTACCCCAAAAACGACCTCCATAGACCCACAGAGTAGTCTCAAAAATCCTCGAAAAAAGCCCTACCCGAAGCATAGGCATCGAGGTGGCACAAAAGAACGTGCCAAGTACTAAAAAAGCTAAAAAAGACCTGTCCAACTCAGGCGTCAGCAAAACCTCCGCCAACAAAGGCAAACAACGAGGATGAATCAAAAAGAGATAATATAGCTCAGATATTATTATCCTTTATCATATTTACAAGTTACAAAGGTGCTCGACACTATTAAATCGAAGCTTGTTATATCTCCGCAGAAGATGGTACAGTGGTAGCACCGACTGGTACAGTGGTAGAACAGACACAACAAGACAAAGAAGGTAAACCACACCCCCAGGCTAGGCAACCGCTTCACGCCGTTCGCACAAGAGAGCCTCCGCCAGCGTTGACGCGTCCTCTCGTGCAACCTGCAGACCGCCATAGAGCACCTTCAACCGAGCCGACCTCCGACAGGAGGGCACACACCGGACCTGAAGAAGCTCTAGCGGAGCCACGATCCAAAGAACATACTCCCAGAACATAGCTGGCTGAGATCAACACCACCGTAGCTCATCGCCAAGAATTAATAGTACCACTGTGCAAGAGCTAATAGCTCCGTTCACTGTCTTTAGTCGAGCTTCCAGCCAACGAATAGGAGGAGGATTAGGTACCTTTGCCTAGACTACCAAGTACGAATCCTTACACGGTTTCAATACACCCGACCTAAACCACTACTAGAATGACCCATCCTACCCGAGATATCCTTTTGGGGGAGGAGAAAAAGGGTAGGTTATATACTAACCCAGTCGACCTAACACACCAAACAAAGGACAAAACCAATAAATCCCCTTGATTACTTGGGCACTATAAAACAAGCCCAACCCCCACACACACACACTTAAACACCCACCAGGAAAAACATCAAACGTACGACCTCAGAGCCAACAAATGGGTGAAGATGTCGACCTCCGCCACCATATCCTCGAGCAGAATGAAACCGTGTAAGAAGTCGTAAGAAGCCAAGCACTTGGGCAGGTTAAGGGGGGAGACCGCGTAAGAATTCGTAACATCCCCCCGGAGCCATAAAATCCCATAAAAAACCCAAGTGAGAGATCCTTGGCGAGAAGACCAGCGGAGCGGAGCAACAAGCAAGACTTTCCACACGTGTAGCGGAGGTCCACTTTAAATAAGATGGACCAGGCACGAATTTACCGCAAATGAAAGGGACCGGATTGGCGCTGCAACAAAGTGACTACCCTCCTCCACAAATACACAAGCGGAGGCCGAAAGAAAACTTCGAAAGGAAAAATAAAAGATGTAATAGATGCACGTAATCTTAGTGCAATTTAGCAAGCTCCGGCTTATTCATATAACATGCATCCTTACAAGGGTTATCATTACATCGAACAAACATTACAAAAGAGCCCGTGGAGGCCCCTCCCAAGCTACATCGTTCGTAAAGGCCATACGCTCGTCTCTTAGGTCAAACAAAACGTCTTCATACATCTCATCAACACTAGGAACTTGAAAGGTCTCTTTCCAAAATAACCAGAGACCTCCGTCAACGTAGACCCCATCCCGATAAAAGCACAAGGGATCAACCTCTGCTTATGAGCACCCCTTCAGAACCTTCAACGCGGGGAAGCTATCGGTTCAAATAAAACATTAGATTATATTCATCGGTACTTCATTAATTTTTACAAGCGGAGGTAGCCATCCGCGCAAAAGGCTCAACGACCGCCAAGTTAGAAAATAAAATCCTAGTTTTCTACACCTCCCTCGTCCCTCCTTTGTCGGCGAGAAGACGATTCCCCCGCATCCGGAGCTCGCGGCGAGAAGCTACCCTCCGCGCATTCTCCAAAGCCACGCGGTTCGCTCAACGGGAGCCTCCGCCCCGCGGCACCACCCTACGCGAAAAGCAAAATGATCAAAATCAGCAAACAATGAAAGAAAGAAAAACATAGTTCAAAACAACGAAAATAAAATTCACCAAAAAGGAACGGGCGAGAGACGCGGCCTCCATGCGCCCGTGGGCGCCGGCCTCTTCATGAACGAGCCCACGAACTTTAGAGCTCCATCACCAAGTTCCGAGGCGAGGGATGGTGGGTTTCCTTCACCCGAACCTCGCGACATCTTCGCAACCCTCATTAGAGAGAATGGGGCGCGATGTTCATCGCGCCCGCATACGGGCCGAACTCCGAGTCGGAGACCCCGAGCACGCCGGGGAAGCTTGGCGATGTTCTTCGCCATCCACGCCAACACGCCGGCGCTCCGCCATCCACCGTGAGAGGCGGTGCCAACCACCGCACCAGCGGATGTCACGGCCTCAGTAAAAAGCGGCGGCGGCGGAGTTACTACGCGTAAATTCCCGTCCGGCTGCCTCTGCTCGGCCGGTAGGCGCCGCGGCGGCGTGGTGGCGCTAGCCTCCCCAGCTTCAACTCCACCTCGCGGAGGGCCTTTTCCAGCCGCTCGCGCGATGCGGCGTCCTCGCCCTCTTTGGCCGCGGCGATCGTTACGAAGATCCGCTCCCGACCCACCACGGCCTCAAGGCCGTCTTCTCCCTCGGACCGAGGCGGGAGACCTTGGTCTTCAGCTCAAGCAATATCTTGTCACGCGCGCAACAAGTTCTTCATGAACTTTAGCGCGAACACACCCGAGACTTGTGGTCATCTCGAAAATATGTAGTAAGACCTCCGCTACCAAAGCAAAATGAAAAGGGAGAAAATAAAAATAAGTAAAATATCTCATACTTAGAGAGGCTTTGGTCGATGGCCTTGTTGAAGACCTCATATACGTCCCCTCCTGAAAAATATTTAAGAATATCGTCTAAATCGGGAAAATGAGCAACACTCTAGTTAGTCGCAAAACAAAAAATATAGCCGAGGCGGCGAATCGTAATACTCACTCGAGATCACCCTCCGCAACAACATGAGGGAGCGCCGCATGAGCCCAAATTTGAACCTTCTCCTCCTTCTAAAACAAAACCGCGTGGAGTCCACAATAAAAACAACGCACAAGAGATCAAATATAGGCAAGCGAGGACAAACCTCCGCCCACATCATTAGTGGCGGCGAGCCCGGTGCGCGGCACCTCTAGCATCTTGCGGCCCCGTGGCGACCTTCGCCCCGAGCTCGGCCGGTAGCTTTACCCTTGGGCGCCTCGTACACACGTGCAAAGCTCACGCATACGGGCGAAGGTAAAGGTTCATGCGATCGGAGGAACAAATGAATCTCGAAGTAGGGAACCGCGGCATACCTCTTCCTCCATTGCCTTGGCGAGGCGACTCGATCAAAGAGCAAGGCACGCCGACGCTCGAGTCAGCGAAGGCTGCGAGCTGTCGCTGGGGCGGGGGCAAGCGGCCAAGGGATCAGCCATGGCCCTCGCCAACCTCAGACGAGGCCGCGACCGCCAAAACGCGGCAAGCTTCAGCGATTAAAGCCGGACCCGACAGCTGGCCCGAGCCCGGCCCACCACCGCCAACAAGAGCTGCCTTGTGCCGGAGGAAATCAGCCGCGGAACCCTCGGCACCCGGCGGCTCATCCTCAGCGGCCCGGCGGCCGCGCCCGGCCCCCTCCGCAACTTGCTTAGGCACGCGGGTTTGGTTAACGGTATTTCTTCTTCTTGGCCTCCTCCTTGGCGTAGCGGCGCGTGGCGGGAGGGGCGGAGCGGAGGTGCCCTCCTCGGCAGGTCTTCTTTGACCTCCGCGTCGGGAGGGCCTTCCTCTTTCAATCGGACGGGCGCCGCGGGAGGCCTCCCTCCTTGGCGGCCTTCTCCAGTTTAGCGGCCTCCTTGGCCTCCGCCGCTCGATCTCAGCGAGAACCTTGCCGGGAACCTTATGGTTCCCGTGGGCCCCGACCCCATCTCTTGACGCGGTTCAATAGGGGCATGGTCCCGCTTGAGACTCAGCGCGAAATTCTTTGTTGTAATGGGGGCCCGGTATTTCACGGGCCTCCATCTCCACCGTCATAACAAAGGCGTCGGGCGGCACCTTCGGGTAGTTGAGCGCCAAAGCGGGAAACGGAACCATCTCGCGTCCCCGAACACCGCGGGTTGACTCTCTCAGCCGTGATTGCGGGCTGCCAGCGCTGCGCCCGAGATCTTAGGTCGCGCGAGATCTCCTCCACAAGATCCCGGCCCCCGAATACTTGCGCGGCGGGGAAAGCTTCACGGGACTCTTACGCCTCTTCTACCGGCGAAACTTCGTTCGGCTCGGGCGGATGATGTCACGGGATGAACCGGCGAGAAGGGATAGCGGGCTATCTCTACCCGTCGGCTTGAGTCCTCTCCGTCCGCATAGACTTGGCGTAGAACCGGTAGTCCATCGGCCCGGCTCCCATTTGTTCTTACGGCGTAGGAGATCTCCGCCTTCTCCTGCGCCCTTGATGGCGGCGTGGGCTAAATGTGCGGCACCCAAACTCGGACTTCTTCTCGCTCCCATCAGCCATCTTTCGGGACTTGGGCTGCTTGTGGAGCTCATAGAAGCGAGCGTTCTTTGGTATCCGCCTCGCGCCATAGGACTCACAAGCCCACCACGAACCGCCAAAGCAAGGAGCAGCGTGGGGAGTGAGCTGGTGGATCTGGACATAATATGACTCCACCACCGACCGCAAAGGGAGCTGTAGGGCGGCGGAGACCACCCATGAAGAAATCTTTGAAGGCGACCCCGCGCCTTCGCGGGCTGGCGGCTCGAGCACGGCTTCACCTTGAGGAAGCTTCACCTCGCAGTTAGCCCTGATGAAGCCCATACGGGCGGTGCGTCAAGCATCGCTGAGTCATCTTGACGGGCCAAGCTCATAGGTGGCATCAACATCTTAGCCGCCATGAGGTCACCGGCGGAAGCCGGCGTCGGAAAGAGTCTCTTCGGATCTTGAGCGCGAGCGCGTCCGGTATGCACTCTTCGTAAAAGTCCCAGGGAATTGGCCAAGACGATACGGGAGCTCAGCGTATGGCCCAAACAATTCTGGCGGGGTAGCGGCCCCTTACACTATGAGAACTAGAACAAGCACGCATGCAACTAAGCCAGCGCAAAAAAGCTAGCGGAGGCGGGTAGGCACGGGGCGGACGGCAAGGCAAGCAAGCGCAAGGATGCAAAGTGGAGAGCAATGGCGATGGCGGGGGTAACCCTCCGTCAAGGGGGCTGCTTTTATAGCCGCCCTGCGACCCTTCGCATTCAAAAAACCCCGCGTCGCGATAGCGAGGCGGCGGTCACCTCAGCCTCGGGAGGGCGCCTTTACGTCGTTGCGACCTGACGCCTCGTATTCATCAGCGAAGGTCCCTCGGCGTGGCCATCGAGGGGAAGGAACCCTCAACACCTCCCGCGGTCACGCGAACTGTTGAGAGTGAAGGCACGGCTCCGTGTGACCCTCGCCCGAAGGGGGCTGTTGGGACCGCGGATCCGGTGGCCTCGGCGGAGAGTGTTGCCACGCGAGCGAAACGCGAAGGCCTACAGCGACATGGTGTTAAGCTATGATTTTTATGACGAAAAATTTGGCGATCCCGGACCTCCGCCTGCTAGAAAGGCGAAAGACGCCCGTCGCGGCTTGGCGGAATCTTTCATCTCCGGCGACTCCGCGAGCCGCGGCGCGGGCGGCCGGAGGTCGCATCTTTCATCTCCGGCGGCTCAGCGGCCGTGGCGCCGGGCGTGAGGTCGCCACCTTCGCCGGGCCAAGGCGAAGCCCGGATGGTGACCGAGGCGAGGACCTCGCGGAGGTTTGGAGCGAGAGGCGGCGGAGATCTCTTGGTGGGGGCCACAAGCCGGCGAATCGTAACACCGGGAGCTAAAGGCGGTCTTTGCGTTGTCGAGTACAAGATGAGCCCGCGTGTTGCGTGTGTTCAAGGGAATATGCCGAATATTGGAGGGCAAACTTGTAATCTTTGGTTCCCGGCATTTGTAAAACTATAAATAGGGAGGAGTCCTCCCCATTTGGCAGTTGGTGAATTCCATTTATGACCATTACTACTCTAGCATCTACACTTAACTCTCTCATCCTAGACGACCCTCCCCGGGGCACGGGCCTGGGCGAGGAGGTACCCATCTCGTGTTGAGACCCCAAGCTCAACAAATTCCATAAGCAAAAAATTGGATCGTTTTAATATCATTCCTTCATTTTACAAAAGCAATAATTATATCACTACTTATTTCATTTTAAAAATCAATTTCCATGCTATTTTAGGTGTCAACGGGAGTGGCATGAAGATAGCACTAATAGGTATGCTACCTTTTGCATTCTTTCAAATTTCCCTAGTTATATATAGTTATTTAATGTAATAAGTTAAATTTATTTTCAGCTATTTGTACTTGGAAGATCTTAGAAGAACTACTATAACACTTCTTACATATATACATATATATTTAGCACATACATACTATAATGTAAAATTCAAACAATTAGCCCACAATTTATACCTTTCAATATAAAACTACATGATTTGGAGTAAAATATGTGGTAATTATAATTTGTTTCAATACTTACAATTTAAATTGTTTATGGCCTCTAAATCAATGCTCATATTATGAAAAATCATTGTTTCGTGAGAAGAATATAACATCTACTTTAATTTCAGTTTCAATTTCGATTCTTTTGCAAGCTTGCTCCTACCATTTATATATGTGTTGGTGTGGCATAGACAAAAACTAAGGTTTTTCCTTTGCAAGATGACTAGCAACACCATAGAAGAGAACATTGAGGCCCTAATATCAAAGACACATGGATCACTAGCTCCAAAAGATACAAGTACTTAGAACTAACAAAGATAACATCACCCCTTAATAATAAGCTTGGTGAAGGTGGTTATGTCATGGTTTTCAAAGGAAGGCTAGATGACGGTTAGATCTAGTTACATGAAGTTCTGCATGACTCCAAAGGTGACGGTGAGGGAGTTTGTGAATGAGGTTATGAGTATTGGCGGGACATCTCACATTAATATTGTTAGCTTATTTGGGTTTTGTTTGGAAGGCTCAAAGAGGGCCCTAATATATGATTATATATGCCAAATGGTTCTTTGGATAAGTATATATACTCTACGAGAATCCCAAAGCAGTTTTAGGATGGGATAAGATCTATACCATAGCAATTGGGATTGCTAGAGGGTTGGAATATTTGCACCATAGTTGTAATACACGCATAGTGCATTTTGATATCAAGCCACAAAATATCCTTTTGGATCGAACTTTCACCCAAAGATTGCTGATTTTGGTTTTGGTCAAGTTGTGCCATACCAAGGAGAGCAAGCTTTCTATGGATCGGTGCTAGAGGAACACACGGGTTTATAACTCCGAAGTGCACTCTCGAACCTTTGGAGTTGTTTCAACAAAATCAGATGTTTATAGTTATGGAATGATGTTGCTCGAGATGGTTGGAGGCAAAAAAATGTGAATTGATTGGCTCAACAATCAAGTGAAAAGTATTTTCCACATTGGATCTATGACCATTTTGGCCAAGATGGATTACAGGCATGTGAAGTCACAAGTGAAAATGAAGGAATTGCTAGAAAATTGAGTGCCATTGGTCTATGGTGCATCCAAATATTACCGATGCATCGTCCTACCATAGGAAAGGTCTTGGAAATGTTTGATGAGGTTCGGATGAACTAGACATGCCAGCAAGGCAAAACTTCAGCCAAATATTGTAAGATATTGTTTGACATACATATATATTTCAACAATTAATCAATATCATTCACAACAATGCTGATATCACAATTTTTTTCTTTTTGCAGCGACGGTGCAGCTTACTGATTGAATTCAGAAAGCACGAGCATGATTAGTGGTACAACAAGACAAGTTTCTAGTGAAATGCTAAAGATGAAGGAGATAAGCGTTGTGAATTCAAAAACCTTTTTACGGCTTACCTACACTATGAAACGGATACCTTGAACACTGGAATTGGGCATTCAACTTGTGTATGTGTCTCTATGACAGATGACAAAATCTTAACTGACTAGGATATTTGTTTGAACTAAAAACTACTGGTCTAATATAAAATCTTTCATGCAAAGTGATAAAGGTTAAGGCTTTAAGAGTTGAAGTCTTATTGGCCTACTATGCATAAGATATTTGGTATCCTCCTAATGTACATTGTTTCTGTTAAAAGCAACTTGTCACTCTTTGTTTCACTTATGCCCTGCCCCATCTTTATGGCCCATCACACATAATCTCCCAAAACATGTTGGCAATGTGCAGGCAAGCTGGGCATGGTACGTACACCTTCCGTTCCTGTGCTTCTGTTCTGACTTTTTTTTTTTTTTGAAACTCGGAAACAAGCGCTTCCATTAAACTGCTCCAGGCATATCACCGAGACAAGATCTTTTACAAAATCTGGTGCATGATCAAGAAATATGTGAGAATTTTCAACATCTGATCTAACACCAAAGGTAGCTAAACAATCTGCTACCTTGTTACATCCTCTGCTGCAAATCGAGACTTTACAAATTTCAAACTCAAAAAGCATCAAATCTCGAATTTGCTTAAATAACACACCAAGTTGACTTCTATCCCAATTTGGAGAAGACATGGCTTCATTTAGAGTTGTGGAATCTGTCTCCAACAGTACCACGAGACACATACCCCAATGTGCAGCACGTTCCAAACACCACTTAGCGCCAAAAGTTTCAGCATGAAGAGGAGAAGATAGTTGTTGCAGGCGCCCCCATACCCACCTCTAGAACCTCTTCTTTTGCATTTCTCACAACCATTCCCCAACCACCCATACCTGAATTTAAATGAAAAGATGCATCAAAATTAACCTTATAAAATCCAGTTGGTGGTGGTTTCCATTTGAGCTGAAGCTCTGACTTGACAGGGAGGGTCTGTTTCTGAATCTTCTCACATTCCATCAAATGATAGAACACAGAACTACAAATTTCCGACACGGTAGCCATTCGTCTTCCTTCATTTATTTTATTCCTCGCTGACCACCACTTCCACATAAAGATTAGAATTTTCTCCTGCACCTTCATTTCCATGTCAAGAATCAGGCTAACAGTTTCTTCACCAGATTTACAGCCTTCAAGCATAACTCTGACATGTTCAGACTCCAAAGCTTGCCAGCACTCCTTTACACATTTGCATTTGAAAAAAAGATGGCCACAATCTTCATCAAAACGACAACATAGTGGGCACAAAGCATCCAATTTAATTCCTCTTCTTGCTAGATTACGGCGTACAGGTAGACTGTTGTGAGTTAACCTCCATACAAACATTTTAACCTTATTAGGAAGTTTTAGCTGCCATGCGATGCCAATTGAAATTCCCTTGCTGTACATTTCGTATACTTGACGATGATGCATCTTTTTCTGTTCTGACTTCAGAGGCTGTGACGGTCCACAAGTCACTTCATCTATGACGCGTACAAGTCTCCTTCCCGTTTAAGCTCATCCGGGGAGCAGACGCCGTGCAGAATATGCAGACTGCTGTCAACTAGTAGGAGACGAAGACCTTGGGTCTGCGCATTCGTCAACATCCTCGCGTTTTCCTCTGTGATTTACGGGTTGTTCTTAATCTATAACGCACGTGCACCGCGTAGCGTTTTCCCTTGTGTCGCAATCGCAACTTGCACCTCGCAATGCAAGGATGCACGCGTGTCCTGTTCCGGCTGCTGGCCTGCTCTTTTTTTTTTATAATACGTATCTGTATTTAAGGAAAACATACATGGACACAAAATACGGATACGCATAAGGATACATGGACAGCTGTTCAACCCATCTTGCACAAAAGCCCCTAACAAAAACCCAAAATACAGAAAAAGCCCTAGGCTCAGTGCTGCCGAAACTTCCCGAAATCCCCCGCGCCGACCGCCGCCTTGCGCCGCCCGGCTGCCGTCGTCGGCGGAAGCAAAATCCAGATCTGGAACAGAGGAGCCCCTATCGCACTAAGGCTTTGTGTGAGCCGCAATAGAAAGAAGCTTTTGGAGGAATGTCGGCGACACACACCCCAGCCCCTCTGCTCCCCGGACCAAAGCTGCGCCGTCGACCGCCGCCGAAGGTAGATGGAGCTCGGTCCGCCTCGCCCCTTCCACAAAACCTCAGCCTCCACAAGATCCTTTGAAGACCAAGCCGCCGGATCCACCGCCTCATCAAGGCGACGAAACACCCGCCCGGCTCGATCTCCTTCACAAGATCCGACCAAAGCGAGCATGCAAGCAACGACCAGCAGCATGCATAGCCCTGTGAGATTTTAAAATTCTCTCTCCAAAATTCACTATTGACTTATCACATTAAATCTTTTACCCGATGCATGGAATACTAAATATAGGTAAATAAAAAACTAATTATATAGTTTTGATGTACACGGCGAGGCGAATCTTTTGAGCCTTGTTAGGTTATGGTAAGACAACAATTACCGCGAACAAACAAAACGTCTTTATAGTATCCGATGTGACATTTTCCCAAATTTCATGGATCTAAACAATTAAAAGCAAGACCCGCTACACGGTCCGTCGCGCCAAGATGCAATCTGGCGTGACGGACCCGGGCCCACGCCAGCCACGCCGGCAGAACGGTCAACGCCAACCCGCCCGGCGTGGATGCATAGGTCGCGCCACATGCGGTGGCGCGACATAATAAAAATTGCGCCACCGAGCTGGGCGCGACCAAAAGGATATGCAAAGTGCAAATAATTTCAAACTAGGATGGATTTGAAATTTTTTAAAAAATGGGCAAAATTTCACAAAAGCGCTAGCTAGTCACCCGGTCTCTCCTTTAATTAGGAAGTTAGGAATAACATCCGGTTGCTCTTGTTGGCCGGCAGACAGGAGCGTGCCTTTACCGGGTAGCGCTCATCCGCGGTCACGTCGTCAGTCGTCGCCTTGCCCCGTACTGTACGTCCATACCGGCTATGCGTGGATGACGACGACGACCCGACCTGAATGCCCACTAGTCAAAGTTGTCTCTACGCACACGACGACGCGGGAGTCGCCTGCACCATTTACACTCAGCCACCACCAGTGCCTGTGAGCGGTTCACCCTTCTGTTCGTTCTGCTAATGCCATCGTCGAAAAAGCTTTCCATGGCTCTGTCCACGTTGCTGCTCGCCTTCCTAGTCTCGTCGTCGGTGTGGGTGGCCTTATCCTTTTTGCCACTGATGATGCTGCCTACGGTGGCAGCAGATGGGAGGAGAATATTGCCCGCCCGTGCCATGCGGCAATGTGAACATCTCCTACCCGTTTGGGCTCATCTCGAACGACGGCACCGAGCTACGATGCGGCGGCGAGCTTCGGTTCCAGATTAGTTGCATTAACAACATCCCATACTTGGGAGCCTATCAGAGCGAGTTCAGCGTGCGGATCCTCAGCATCTTTTACCACAACAGCTCCTTGTTCGTCGCCGATACATACCGGCGGCATCCATATTTCAATAGGTCTAGCCCCATAGGCTGCAAAATCCCGACGGCCGACGAGGACGACACCTTCTCCCAACTTGTTCCTCCGCTCTCGATCAGTCCGTCAATCAGAAGCTCATCTTCTACAACTGCACCAAGCAACCGCCATCAGGCACGGGGCTCGTGGAAACTGTATGCCAGAAAAACACGTTTGTCCGTGCTGCCGATGCCCCCTGGCGTCCCGACGAGCCATCAAGCAACTACTCTTTAGAACCGCCGCTGGCACCGCCGCTGGCTTCGTGCCAGTGCTAGGAGTGCCTGGCAAGGTGAACGCTAGCTACTACCAGCAACTCGTCTCGGACGGCTACCTCGCGACATGGCAGTCTTCGCCGCCGTCAGGTAAGCTAACTTCACCCTTGGTCTTGGTCTCCTTGAACTAAATAATACTACTCCGTTCCAATTTGTTAGTCGTTTTAGGATGAAATTAAATGCAACAATAATTCAGTGAATCTGGACTCATCTATATACAAATATACATACAACATTGAATGAATCTGAACTTTTAATTTGGGTGCTAGAACGACTAACAAAATGGAACAGAGGAAGTACCTATTACTACTACTAGCAGTAGCTTATTAGTAGGAAGAGTAAAATGCACGCGTCAGATCTATATACTATATAGTACTGCTTCCATTGGAAATTATAATTCCTTTGACTGTTTTTTTATACTTTAAGCTTGGCCACTTGTGTTTAAAGTCGAGTTATAATTTGGGGTTAAATGCTGCCACTCGACTATTTTATTTTCAATTTCTTTTTTAGATAAAGGAATAAAATTTCAGCCTTCACATCCACGCATGGATGCTTACAGCTAAGCGATTACAAAAAGGGGACATAGCTCAAAAGTTCCGTTAAGCGGACAAATAAAAACTAAGCCTCACGCAGGAGGACAGCCAAACTAAGACCGAGTTTAGAGTACCATTAAGCAAGCAGACTTAAAACCTTTAGTTCCTATACTCAAGCCTGTGTATCATCGTTTGTGACTTGTTTAGCTAGTGTATTATGTGCTATCTTATTACTGGCTAATTGGTGTATGTGTTTGGCCAAATGCGAGAGCCAGGTCGTTGGCCGGCCGGCCGGCCGGCCGGCAAGACCACAAGGCGCGCGCGCAACCACGATCACGTCAGTCGTCGCCGTGCCCCGTACGTCCGTGGGACACCTCGAAATTAATAATACCGTGCCAAAACAACACCCCGGACAAAGTTTTCGGGTCTACTCCCTCTGTCCCACGATCTTCGTGGCCGTTACTTTTGAACTTCATGCTTTGGCCATCCGTCTTATTCAAAATATTTATGCAAATCATAAAATAAAATAATCAATATTCAAGTATCTTCATTGATAAAATAAGTCGTAAAAAATAAATTATATTTGTGAAAAATTTGAATAAGGCGGCGTCGAATAAGATGGCGAGGAAGCGACGGTATGAAAGTCGATTGGGACGGAGAAGTACGCACAACGTGCGAACCCTCACCATTTACTGACCCCACCAGTGCCTGTGTCACTGTGTCTTCGATCAGGAGTCAGGACTCGAGAGTGGTCGATGCTTTCCATTCCATGGCTCCGTCCTTGTTGCTGCTCTTCCTAGTCTCGTCGGCGTGGGTGGCCGTACCCTTGCCACTGACGATAATGCGTGTGTTAGCAGCAGATGGGCAAGGAGGAGAGCGCTGCCCGCCCTGCTATGTGGCAACGTCAACATCTCCTCCCCTGTTTGGGGTCATCCCGTACGGCGCCGCCGAGCTTATCCGCTGCGGCGGCCAGATTGGGTTCAGATTAGTTGCCAAAACAACACCCCATACTTGGGATCCTATCAGAGCGAGTACAGCTTGCGCATCCTCAGCATCTTTTACCACAACAGCTCCTTGCTCGTCGCCCAAACAAACCGGCGGTCTCCATATTTCATTAGGGCTAGCCCCGGTGGTTGCCACATCCCGACGGCCGACGACAACATCTTCTCCCAACTTGTTGCTCCGCTCTCGGTGAGTCCCGTCAATCAGAAGCTCATCTTCTACAGTTGCACCAAGCCACCGCCGTCAGGCGTGGGGCTCGTGGAGACGGTATGCGAGAACAACACGTTTGTTCGTGCCGCCGATGGGCGTCCCGATGAGCCAGCAAGCAGCTACTCTTTGGACGGCTGCACCCCTGCCTTGGTGCCGGTGCTTGGAGTGCCTGGCATGGTGAACTCTAGCAACTACAAGCAACTCGTCTCGGACGGCTACCTCGCGACATGGCAGTTGTCGCCTCCGCTACCGCCTTCAGGTAACTTCGCTCTTGGAACTAGTATTGTACCGAATCTTTATTTTTTTTAATCTGCTTAGCAGGAAGAGGAATAATGCCTTTGGTCGTTGGGTAGCTTCGAATCAGGGCTGACATATACCGTTTAGGCTGACTGCACCGCGGAACGGGATCAGTTCCTCCAGTACCGATTTCAAAAGGAAATCGCTGCACCGGGCTACTGCGGCGATGCGCTGCCGACCAGTTTCCTTTATTCACAGCGTTTTTGCGTTGGTACTCCAGGTCGCCAGCTTGGAGCGAAGAAGAGAGAAGCACGAGGTGGGAGGGGAGAGAAGGAGCCGTCCGGCGAGGGAGGCCGTCGCCGTGGAGCCGGTCGTGCCGTGGCGGATGGTCTGCTCGCGCCAGATGGAGCGGCGGCGGCGGGGCGGGAGGCGCCGTGTGTCTCATAGCGTCACACGGCCAGGGCCAAAGCCGCCGTGGAGCGAGTACGCCGCCACACCTCCACCGCCGCAGATATGCCGTCGTCTGCTCGCCCGGGGCGACCCAGCGCAAGGAGGAGGCGGGCCCCACGGCGAGAGAGGCCACGCGATCGCCGCACCTCCGACCAAGCAAAGACGTCCGACCTGGGCAGCGCTCCGGTGTTCGAGCGCTACGATGAGGAAGCGGGGGCTCGCCGGATCCGGGGGCAAGAAAGCTGAGGCGGAGGCGCTAGCGCGCCTTCCCCGCGGCGCAACTCCGGAAAACGGCCGAAGCGGCGTACATCGCGACTCGATGGCCAGCGAGCGGCTTTGCGTCTGCGGGGTGGGGAGGAATAAATTCTGGCGCATGGGACCCACCAATATAAAGTATGGGGTTTACAGTTTGTATGGCTGCAAGAAAACTGAAAAAAAACATGTAGGCCCATGGTTCAAAAAGCCATACAGTATGGTTTTAAAGTTTCAAGCGGTGCGGTCGGCCTTAGTTCGG
This sequence comes from Hyparrhenia diplandra, assembly GCA_015847255.1. Classification (NCBI taxonomy): domain Eukaryota; kingdom Viridiplantae; phylum Streptophyta; class Magnoliopsida; order Poales; family Poaceae; genus Hyparrhenia; species Hyparrhenia diplandra. The sequence continues at coordinate 14,990 of JADLZK010007621.1, read as the reverse complement.
CCCGCGGCTGGAGTGATGGTTATTATATTGTGCCCGCACCGGCGACATAGTTTTTGAAATTTCATTTTTATGATAAAGCCCGCGTTTAGATGGTAAAATATTTGCCAAAATAGCCCCTTGCTCTCATGTATCAATTACCATTGGACAATGGTCAGACCCCAATCTAGCCTTTGTCCAAGCAAAACTTTTTGTTGTAATACAAGTCCCATTCAGTTGATGCCGGGATTCTATCTAGTTTGACAAGTGTAGGAATTTTTTGCTTGTTGGACCATGTAAATTTAATGCCACTCATAAAGATTTCTCTCGGAAGAAAGGTACCAATGAAGTTATTAAACATGTCCATCGTTTTTGGTCCCCTTAACCCCTATTTCTTTCCCCATTATTTCTAATCAAATTAAAATCCCCCAACAATCATAGGTAAAGGCTCCCTGTCACAGAATTCAGATAATTCTTGAATAAAATCTTCTAAAAGTCATGGTTAGCCGGACCATAGATGTTAACAATCCAAAATCTGAAGTTTGAACATCTAGATCTAACTAAGATACAAAGCATGTATAATCCTTCCCTTTCCTCCTCTACCTCTAAGACATCAGTATTGACCCCAATTAATAACCCACCAGAATGTCCTCTAGCAAAACTCGGACCAGTGAAATTCTTTAGGCCCCTCCATCTCTGTTAATTCTTTTTTTGTCAAAAGTTTGTTTGATAGTTTCTTGAATGGCCACCACATCCAAATTGTCTTGTATGATATGATTCTTGATGAATTTTCTCCTATGTGTAGTTCCTAGACCCCTCACATTCCGAAAAGTAATCTCATTTATCGCACTTAATGGGTAGGTCACTCTTACGACTCGGACTCCCTCCTCTACAACTCCCCTCCGAGTTGTTGAGTTAGACAAGTTTCTATCCTTGTTACGAGATGGCATTCATTGCCAAATCTTGTAAACAACTATCATCCCCTCCCATTTGTTTTGTTGATTGTTTTCCAAAAACATTTAAAATTTGCTTCGCAATAGCAGCTTTGGCCAATTCTTCCGATCTAAAAGCATCTAATTGTTCCCCCACAGACTCACATTCCAAACCCACATCTAATAAAATTTTACGTATAACTTCATCGGTACATCATTAAAAACAAGAAAAAGAGTTCTTGGTATTAGCAATACGGAAGCATTGTTTTTAGCCATGACCCTATTCATAGCCTTAGTTGTCACGAGACACCATCCCTTGGCACTCTTTTGATTGGTTCTTGTGGCCACCACCACTTTGCCCTTCTTCTTGCTCTTTGACTTCCTAGATTTAGACTTGGATTTCTTCCATCCCCTGTTCCTCATCGGTTGCCTCGGATACTCACTCACGAAGAAAGATTATCCATCATATCCTCCCCACATGTAGGAATAATGGAACTTGTGGATACATCATTTTGATTTAAAGTTGTATCATGTATTACCTTCTCATATTCAATTCCCTTTTTTTCCTCCTAGGGGTCTTTCTTTGGTGAACAAAGATCGATTCTGGGTTAGCACTTCCTTGGGCTCCTCACTCTCTATTATCTTCTCCCCACTAAGAATCGGCCCACAGGCCCACTTTTTCTTATCCATAAGATATTTGCCATCCCTTCCTCGATACCACAAATTGATTTTCATTAGGCACAAGTTCACCCCCATCCGCATTGCCCTCTTGTTTTCCCCGAACCTTCTTTGGTTTCTGTTTCACATGGTATTGATCACTATTTAAATCGGGTGTTCCCAACCCGACCTTCCAAACTTCCTTCCCTCGAGTACCTTTGCGGTTTGTTTCCCATATAGTACCCTAGAGTAGGATGGACAACGGCAATAGGCATTGTTGATTTTGTTCTGATTCACCCAATACTACCCCCATATCTTATATTTCTTCTTCCATGTTGTCCTCATCGGTTTTGCCATATTCCTTATCCATCCTTCCAATTCTATCAAACTTACCATTGTTCTTCTTACTTTGCTTTCCCCTTTTTCTTTGGTTATTCTGTCCTCCCTCTTTTTGTTGTTATTTTTGTCATCGGGTTTTCTTGGTCCCGTCCTGGTGGAGCCCCTCCCCCTCATTTCCTCTAGTGCATTGTTCAGTCTCAAACTTTAGGAATGACCCCACTCCATTGAAGAAGAATTCCAACTCACCATTTATAGCATTGGGATCTCTACATCTTGCCTGGACTCTAACACCCCCGCTCGACCAAACTTAGCTCATCTACCACCAAAGGTTCAGCGACCAAAAGCGGTGATTTCCTTAGCCGCTTCTGTCTCCCTAGCAATACTTGAAATCCCCTCAATCTTGATCCACCTTTGTTTGTATCTGATGAGGCCTTAGGATCTAGATCGGTTTCTCTAGTCTCCCTATCAACTTATGCGGGGGACATCTTGAACTCGGGGCCAGTTTAGAGAAAGTCTCAATGGAACTTTTTATCGGGAAAGACTACTAAGTATTCTTGTTCGGATAGCATCATCCTTGCACGAAAATTCCACTCCTCTTTCACCGGATGTTTCAACTCTTGATTCACTTTTGCTTACGTTGCTTCCCCACTTAAGATGTGCGGGGATACCTATTTTGAGTCTTTTACCGTAAGCTCAGTATCTCCACGCATAAAAACCTGCCCCTTCGCATGCCGAACCATACATCTTCACCCTTTTGGTTTACATTCTCTGCCGCCACATGACCTTGCAAGTTGCATTTGAAGCAAATTGCCTCTCTGTCTGATCGACCGACGATGCCCATACTCCAAGCATTTGTAACATCGTCCCTGGGATTTGGATTAGGCTGGTTCACCCTCATAACCCCTTTCCTCCCCTCAGAGCCTACTTGATCAAAATGATGATCGGGGTTTCGCCAAGCTCTCGCTCATTGATTTTCCACTCCCCATATCCATACCCATATCCATAGCCTCCCCGATTCCAATCATTTTTACCATATCCACCCATGTTGTTGTCATCTCTATCTTTGCATAGGACCCCTTCCTCTATCTCGTGGATCTTCCCCCTCTTTGAAAACCCCCACTTGATTCTTTCCACTCATCCTTCTTCCCCTTGTATCCTCCCCTTCCATTCCCCTCACTCACAACGAGCCCCTTTGTTGATATGATACCCGAGGTCTTGATCCTGGGCTGAAACTCTTGTCCGAGAAGATCATCCTCCTCCATCCAGTCATCTTGCCTTCTCTTCCCCAGTTGTTTTTGTGGATCTTGCGCCATCTTGGCTACCCTAACGAAGGAAGACAAGAGTGGCGGCGGTGGCGTGGGAGTCGGTCTGATCTTCCTGATTTGTTTCTCATATCTAAAGTGATCCCGGGCCCAGGCGGTATGCAATATCCAACGCTAACCTCCCTTTAGGTATCCAATACAGCCCAGGGCCCAAGTTTTGGAGGCCCAGGCGGTCTCCAAGAGTGTTTGAATCTCTCATCGTCATCCGACCCCCATTTTCTTCCCCCCCCCCCCCCTCCCCTTTTTCTAACAAGTCTACAAACACACCTGTACTCGATCATGCTTGGCTCCGCGGGACCATCTTGGATGGAACATTGGTGATCATGTTGAATATCATTCCTCAATTTCGGTTCACCATTCCCCCTCTCGGTGTTTCTCTTGCTCTCCCCCTAGAGCCAAACAGATCTTTGTCTTATGTCGTCGGCCATCATCATCTTAGCTTTACGAATCCCCCCGATGTAGTTGGATGATATTCCTTTGATTTTAAGCGTTTCCAGGTTCATCATAGTTGGAGCCATAGTCAATCGTCTATGTCTCGACCCATTCCCAGCTCCATTGAAGGCGGTCTGAATATGGCTCATCATCCCTACCCTTCCTCCCCGATCTGAATAAGTCCTCCCAATCTTAGGGGCTATTTTGTCGCTCAAATCTTCCCCGATCCGAGAACGCATGTCTCCCTTTTTTTAGTGCACGACGGAATCATCCCCGACTTGCCCTCCGGCTATCACGAGCTCGAATCGCGATCTAATGGAGTCTCATCGCGAACTTTGTCTCTCCGCCATCTCACCCCTACTTTCGATGTCGCCATGGCGAGGAAAAGCTTAAACGAGGAAAACAACCCGGTCAAAATGGCGGCGTAGTCTCCCCGTCGCGAGTCCCCCAACTTTTCGGCCGGGGAGCGGCCCCCCGCGCGGAATATGGCGGGAGACGGCCGCCTCTGTCGAGAATAAAGCCTTTTTCGCCCTATCGCGAGGAACCGCCTTTCAACCGGTCAATAGAATTTTGTTCGTTCCATCCGTGCGTGCGCCTCTAATACGCTTCTATGATTTTGCAATTCTACCGTTCAAGTTTTGATCCGATTCTCACTCACAATTTTAACAACCATTTAATTTGTAAATTGCCGTTAGCTCTTATTAGATCATGCATGTATTGAAAACTATATATGCAAGTGGCGTGCAAGTGGCGTAGTGCTATTCGCTGATTCAAGTATCAATTTCGGTATCCGTTTGGTTGGCAAATATGTTCCGACTAGTGACATACAGTCGCTACCAAGAATAATTGAATAAAACGAGTGCTTGGACTCGTTCGTTTGCTAAACGGAGACTTCTGACACTGGCTCAATCACCCGAGCAACCTTTTCTTGCTAACAGACTTGATACAGCGCTAACAAATTGCATCCTGCTGGTTGCTGCCACTCTCGATCAATTTCCCCTTCAGTTAACATGCGCCCAACCTTGCTGCTCCTCCCCCTTGTTGTCTTCTCGCTTCTCCTCCATGACCACGCCAGCGCCGACGACTGCGAGCCTGTGGCATGCGGGGGACCTCAGTCTCCGGTACCCGTTCTGGCTCGGCAACAGCACCAACCATCCACCGTCTTCTTCTCTCTGTGGCCACCCGGCCTTCGAGGTCTTGTGCAGCGATGGCGGGCGCGTAGCCTCCTTTGAGGGGCTCCTCCATCCACGTCCTGAGCATCAACTACACCACCAACTCCCTCGTCGCCTGCCATGCCAAGCTCGCCGGCGCCGACGGCGTGTGCCAGATCGACTTCAACGTGTCCTCCAGCATCGCGTTCAGCCTGTTCACGATTAGCCCACAGAACCGTGCGCTGTGCTTCCTCTACGGCTGCAATGGCACGGCCCCCGAGCGGCCCCGAGTACGCGAACGCCACCGCCAAGTGCAGCAGCACTCCCATCTACGCGTACCTCGGCGGGGACTACTACTGGGACAGGCCGCCGGTGATCGAGACGGGCGGATGCCAGTACGCCTACATGCCAGTGCTGGAGTCGGAGGCGGCGGTGATGACGGCGGCCAACTACAGCCGGCTGCTAAAAGGACGGGTTCGTCCTGGACTGGGAGGTGGCCGGCGTCGGCGACTGCGGGGCGTGCAACGCCACCGGCGGGCAGTGCCGGTACGACAACTCTGCGGCGGAGTTCTGGTGCCTCTGCCCGGGCGGCAGGCGCGCCCGGTCGACATGCGCTGGTGAGTCTTACTGTTGGACGCCGGCCGACGGCCGATTCCTGGTCCAATGCATCATGCAGACTGCGGTGGCGCTGACCGCTGACCCATTGGCGTCCCGTTAACGCTGCCCACTATTGGGTTATATCCATATCCTGCGTAGGCTCCATGGAGATTTAGAAATTATTTACTCCTCCTATTGTCTTCGTGACATTGACAACTTTCTTTCTTTGAAAGATCCGGCAATGCCGGCATTAATTAATTGATAATAAGGGAGGGAGCATACAACAGTTCATGCGCGAGAAGCGCGACTCCTACAGGCTACAGGCCAGCCTATAGGCTGCTGTCAGCCTGTCAGGCCAAATAAAGCTAGGTGATTACTCTAAAAATATGAACAACAAAAAGGGGGCTTAGAGTAAGTATTATGATGGGCTGAGAGCCGGAGGGAGCTGACATGGAGGAGAGAGAAAGCAGGGAGAGAGTAGAGCAGGCCTTTGGTGATTCACGCATAGAAAGCCGGCGAAGAGAACTGTGATGCATGCATGTCGGTTTTCCATTGGCTCTTAAGACTGCAAGTTGCTATTTTAAGAAAGAGAAGAATAGGAGAGATAGTGTTGCATGTTATCCATGCTGGAGCCATTACGTCGGCAGCCAGCAAAATCATTGCTCTTGCTCTTAGATATAGACACCCTGCCATAGACCACAGCTGCGCCGTGTCTTTTATTTCACTGAAAGTAGCTTGCTCTGTCTTTTCGTTCTTGTCTGAAAATCACCGCGTTTCTCACATTCCAGATAGTCCATAGGGCTAGAATTAGTAGTGAGTGCTCTTTCTTGCCCCCTTCCCTCAAAAGCTTGACTGAAGGGATCCTCTAGAAGTACTTGCTCTTGCCACAGGGATGGCTCCAGGCAGTTACCAGAGCACCAAGACGCCACCATTTGCCAAACTGATCTCGAGAAAGGGCAATCAAAGAATAGGTGTGCTGCTGTCTCTAGACTCCTTTCGCATAAGGAACAAAAGTAATTGTTTTCCCAGCCCCTTTGCTGCATCTTGCGGCCGTCCAAAGTCTGTTCTGAAGTAGCAGCCATATGAAGAATTTGCATGGGGGTGCCCACGCGCTCCAGATCAGCGTTTTGAAATTTGACGACCCTTGAACTGAATTGTATATGCTGATGTAGGTGAGTATGTACCTGAGCTCTTGAGAGTCCAAGTAAGGGCCTTTTTGGTTTTCATAGGACTAGAGACTATTTTTTTAGTCTCATTTAAAAGATGTTTAGTTCAAAGAACTAACGAGGACTAGAGCCGACGACCGACTAGTGCATGTACAATTGCACAAATGAATTGATCGTCGACAAGAGTCTGAGACTAGTCTCAATTAGAGGGGCTAATGGACTAGAGACTAGATGGGGACTCGGACTTGTTAGTCCATTAATCTTGGTGTTGAATAAATTAGGGAATAATTAAGACTAAAAATTATTCTCTAGTCTGGAGGAACCAAACAGACCTCCCATTAACCACTTTGACAAGAATTTGCGTACACGCACCGGCCACGCAGCAACCCCGGCCGGGTAAACACGCGAGCACAGTGGAAGCTGAAGCCGGTCCCCTGTCAAGTCAGCGTCACCTTGACTGCCATTATTTATCTCTCGCCGGTCCTCTTTCGCCTATGACTGTTCTCTTTTTGTGTGTGTGTGTGTGTGTGTGTGTGTGTGTGGAGTGTTCTCGCCTATTGACTGTTCTCGCTAGTGCTCCATATGACTACTTAACTGATTTTTTTTTTTTCTTTGAAACATAACTTAACTGAAATTTTGGTGGCCTTGCCGTGATACAGTAAGTTGCGCTGAGCCACTGATCGACGAGCATTCGCTAGAGAAGCTAAACACTTGGTTCTATTTTGGGACTAATAATTTCATACTTTTACTCTGGTGTTCAACGATAGGTCTGCTCTTATCTTTTATTTTAATTTTATGATTTTTTTCCTTGCTATTTGAAATTGAAAATCCAGTTTGCTCCTATTCTGTTAAGAACATATGACAGTGTCAATTGAGCTATAGGAAGACCATTTCGCCCATACATATTTGATCTTGCTCATGAGAGCTTTGTGTCTTTAGCACCATTTTAACATCAAGTATTTGAATAGGATTTAAAGTATTTTTGAACATCAAATCCAAACACATCGCTATTCATAAAAGTCGTTTTTGGAGACGATAGCTACTCCCTCTGTCCCATGGAGTTCGTCTTTTTGACTTTTTTGAACTTCATGTTTGACTATCCGTCTTATTTAAAATATTTTTGCAAATCATAAAATAAATTAATCAATATTCAAGTATCTTCATTGATAAAATAAGTCGTAACAAAATAAATTATATTTGTGCAAAAAATTTAAATAAGACGAAGTATCGAAGAAGATGGCATGAAATCCAGGATGACAAACTCTAGTGGGACGGAGGGAGTACACAACCTTTGCTGTGTGCTGAAAGCTCTTCTCCAAATGCAGTGGTCAAGGATTAGTCACAAGTCAGACAAGTCCACTCTTGCCGTATGTACAGTCCACTAACGAATCCCACAGACTACTGGTCAGTTGAATCATGTCTCTTTACCTATTTCCGTGGAACTCGTTATTCTTCAGCTCTCCGTCCTCTGTACTGCATTCATAGAAACCTTGTTACGCTCCCATTCCCATGGGCCATGGCTCCAAGCTTGTTGCTCTTCTTGGTCTCCCGCCTCCTCATGATCTCCCATCATAGATTCTGAGTCAGAATCACCTTCACCACTTGTGTGATGCTCCCATGGCTGTGGCTCCGTTCTTGTCGTTGCTCTCTCTCGTCTCCTCGCTCTGGGCGGCATGGGCGTGGTGGTCCGTGCCTGTGATGCTCGCGACGGTGGCGCCCGGCGGCGGCGGTGGACCAGCAAGGAGGAGAGCTCTGCCCTCCCATGCTATGCGGCGGCGTGAACATCTCCTCCCTGTTGACGGGGATCGTCGCCGATCAAGCAACGGAGACCCAGTTGTGGGGTGACCGGGTTCCAATCCCGCCCGGGTTCTCTGCTCTAACAACACCACATACTTCGGGGTCGAGTCAATTGTCGCCCGGATTCTCGACATCTTCTATGATAACTCCTCCTTGCTCATCGCCGATGTCCACAAGCTTCAAGACTTCAATAGCTCCGCCTCCAACGACGGCTGCCACCCCCGAGTAACAACAGCTCCTCCGGGCTCGCCTTCCCATTCTCGATCAGCCCAGCTAACCAGAACATGATCTTCTACAAGTGCGTGGAGCCACCGACGGAGGCGGAGAGGCGGAGCCGCCGGGCCGGTGGACACGGCGTGTGGGAACACGACGCTGGTTGGCGTCGCTCACCACGGGTCCCGACGTGCTGGCACCTACTTCTTGGAGGGCTGCAGCGCCACCGTCATGCCGATGCTTGCGAGGCCGGGCGAGGCAAACCCGGGGAAACTACAAGGAGTTCATCCGTGAGGGATACCTCTTGACATGGCAACCGCCGCCGTCGCCATCACCACCACCACCGCTGGTAAGTTCGCAATGGAATCTCAACTAGTACTGTAGCATAGAGAGAACTGCATAGAGGGCACTGCATTCGTTGGACACACCACACAAGAACATGAGCCGCCTAGAGAGACTAATCACAATAGATAGACCGAAAAGCACGGACTTGCAGCCCAAACCACCGATCAGCTTGTTAACCCGCAGACTTGACAGGAGGATTAGCGGCAACGCGTGTTGTCGTTCCCAACCGCAGTGGCGGTAGGCGTTTTTAGCTTAGCCGCCGCCACTTTGCCGTCGGAGTCGGCAGCACTGAAGCTAACGAGATATCTTGCCGCAAAAAAAAAAAAAAGTTAACGAGATATCCTGCTCGTATATTAAAGAAAATTCAGAAAGACGCGAGAAAAAAACCGAGACTAATCAAAACACCCAAACACACATTTCAAGAATACGGAGCCGAAAAATACATGGAGATCAAGCAAAAGTAACAATGGCTTGCTTTATTACTCATCCTATTTGTGAATTACTATTAACTCTTATTAGATCATGTATTGAAAACTATGCAAGTGGCATAGTACCAGTGACTGATTCAAATATATATCAATTCCGTGATATCCGTTTTGGTCTTCAAAACCTATCAAACCAGCGGGAGATAACGTCCCACTCTCCCAGCATACAGCGATCAACTTAAGAGTAACACGTATAGTGGAATTCAGGGAGTTGCATGCTTCAAATTCCATAAGCAAAAATATTGGATCGTTTAATATCATTCCTTCGTTTTTCAAAAGCAATAATTATATCACTACTTATTTGATTTTAAAATCAATTTCCATGCTATTTTAGGTGTCAACGGGATTGCCAGGAGGACGATAAAACTAATAGGTATGCTACTTTTGACATTCTTCCAAATTTCACTAGTTATATAAAGTTATTTAATGCAATAAGTTAAAATTATTTTCAGCAATTGCTACTTGGAAGATCTTAGAAGAACTACTATAAACCTTCTTAGATATATACATATATATTCAGCACATACATATTGTAATGTAAAATTCGAACAGTTAGCCCATAATATATTCCTTTCAATATATAAAACTATATGATTTGCAGTAAAAATATGTGATCATTATAATTTATTTCAATACTTACAATTTAAATTGTCTATGGCCTCTAAATCTTAATGCTCATATTACAACATCTCATTGTTTTAGGTGAGAAGAATATGACATCTACTTTTAATTTCAGTTTCAATTTCGCCTCTTTGCAAGCTTGCTCCTACCATGTATATATGTGTTGGTGTGGCATAGGCAAAAACTAAGGTTTTCCTTTGCAAGAAGACTAGCGACACCATAGAAGAGAACATTGAGGCCCTAATATCAGCACATGGATCACTAGCTCCAAAAAAGATACAAGTACTTAGAACTAACAAAGATAACATCATCCCTTAATAATAAGCTTGGTGAAGGTGGTTATGGCATGGTTTTCAAAGGAAGGCTAGATGACGGTTAGATCTAGTTGCGGTGAAGTTCTGCATGACTCCAAAGGTGATGGTGAGGAGTTTGTGAATGAGGTTATGAGTATTGGCGGGACATCTCACATTAATATTGTTAGCTTATTTGGGTTTTGTTTGGAAGGCTCAAAGAGGGCCCTAATATATGATTATATGCCAAATGGTTCTTTGGATAAGTATATATACTCCGAGAATCCCAAAGCAGTTTTAGGATGGGATAAGATCTATACCATAGCAATTGGGATTGCTAGAGGGTTGGAATATTTGCACCATAGTTGTAATACACGCATAGTGCATTTTGATATCAAGCCACAAAATATTCTTTTGGATCAGAACTTTCACCCAAAGATTGCTGATTTTGGTTTGGCCAAGTTGTGCCATACCAAGGAGAGCAAGCTTTCTATGATCTGGTGCTAGAGGAACACACGGGTTTATAGCTCACGAAGTGCACTCTCGAACCTTCGGAGTTGTTTCAACAAAATCGGATGTTTATAGTTATGGAATGATGTTGCTCGAGATGGTTGGAGGCGTAAAGAATGTGAATCGGTGGCTCAACAATCAAGTCAAAAGTATTTTCCACATTGGATTTATGACCATTTTGGTCAAGATGGATTCTGAGGCATGTGAAGTCACAAGTGAAAATGAAGGAATCGAGAAAATTGAGTGTGATTGGCCTATGGTGCATCCAAATATTACCGATGCATCGCCCTACCATAGGAAAGGTCTTGCAAATGTTTGAGAGAGGTTCGAGATGAACTAGACATGCCACCAAGGCAAAACTTGATCAAATATTGTAAGATATTATTTGAGATACATATATATTTCAACAATTATTCGGTATCATTTACAACAATGTTGATATCACATTTTTTTTTATTCTTTTGCGACGACGGTCAGACTTACAGATTGAATTGAAAGCACAAGCATGATTAGTGGTACAACAAGACAAGTTTCTAGTGAAATGCTAAAGATGAAGGAGATAAGCGTTGTGAATTCAAAAACCTTACGGCGATTTACCTACTCTATGAAACGAGAGACCTACAAACACCGAGTTGGGCATTCAACTTGCGTAGGTGTCTCTATGACCAGATGGCAAAAACTTAACTCACTAGGATATTTGTTTCAGAACTAAAGACTACTGGTCTAATATAATATCTTACTTGCAAAGTGATAAAGGTTAAGGATTTAAGAGTTGAAGTCTTATTGTCCTACACTATGCATAAGATATTTGGTATCCTCCTAATGTACATTGTTTTTTACGTTAAAAGCAACTTGTCACTCTTTGTTTCACTTATGCCTGCCCCATCTTTATGGCCCATCACACATAATCTCCCAAAACATGAATTACATGTTGCATGAAACTCTAGAAAATGTGCAAGCAAAGCTGGCATACACCTTCCGTTCTCGTGCTTATGTTCGACTTCGAGGCCGTGACGGTCCACAAGTCACTTCATCTATGACGCGTACAAGTCTCCATCCCGTTTAAGCTCATCCGGGAGCGAGGCGCCGAGGAATGCATCATGCGGTCAACTAGTAGGAGACGAAGACCTTGGGTCTGCGCATTCGTCAACATCCTCGCGTTTTCTCTCGTGATTTACGGTTGTTCTCAATCTAGGACTGTCCAGCGACCCGGTGCAAGGCGTAGCGTTTCCCCTAGTGTCGCAATCGCAACTTTCATGCGAAGATGATTAGTAGCGCCGTAATGCGCCGTTCAATAATAGTGTAACAATATTAGTACTATACTAGTTAAGCGTCCGGTGCGTTGCTGCGGGATAACGAACTTCTATACTAAGAACACACGAATCACATGATAAGATAATAAATACCTTCAACGACTTTGTAGCTTAGTAATTGAACTTATCGTTGGTGTGGCGCAAATCATCTTCAACTTAGATGACAAGCAATGGACCACTTGGCGACGCCGATCCACGCTTGAATGGCGGCGGCGTCGACGCCGCGAAGACGGCCGCTTTGGTTCACGCCTCATGTGGCGTGGAAGTGAGGGCGCAGGACGACGGAGCGGTCGACGACGCGGTGATCTTCAACGTAATGGACGGCGGACGGCGTTGATCGCTGAAGACGACAAACGATGCTCGATCACGAAGACGGCCGGCTTGTCGCGCGTGAGCGGTGGCATGGAGGCAAGGGCGAGGATGATGGAGTAGGTCGACGGCGGGCGTTCTAGGGTGAGGACACGGAGGAGGTCGCCGGTGTGGCGTCACACCGTGTGGAGCGAGGACGGCGGCACGGCTTCAAACAACGGCGAGGTAGACGTAGTAGTCCTCCTTTCGGGCGAGAGCCGCGATCTCGCACCGGGAGGAGATGTAGAGCGAGGGAGTGGTTTCTATATTTGTATGCATGAATTTATTTCTTTTTTTTTTCTCCCTAATCAGTAGCCATCTTCTATATTTGTCATGTGTGAATTGATTCGCACCGGAGGATGTAGAGCGAGGGAGTGGTTTCTATATTTGTATGCATGAATTTAGTTCTTTTTTTTCCTCCTCTAATCAGTAGCCATCTTCTATATTTGTTATGTGTGAATTGATTCACACCTAATTATCAAATCGTCATGGTCTAAAATTTCTATGACGATATTGAATAAACATCACAGATGTATTAGGGGTGACATGGCATGTGTGATGCTGACATGGACCTCCACGTGGGCGGCTAATTGAGATGTAGAAAAAAAAAAAACGAAAAAAAAGGAGCACGGTAAGGACTCGAACCCACAACCAGCTGAGTGGAGGGGAATAGTCTTACCACTACACTATGAAAGCATTTATGATAGGATTGTAAGGTCTATATTTTTATCAAATTAAACAGGCTGTGCTGCTGCTGGCTGCTCACGTTGATGGGCTGGACCTCGGCTTGGCTTTGGCCCAACACGAGAGTGGAGGGAGAGTCGGGCTTTGTCCAGGAAAGAAATTGGCCCGAACTTCATTCTCCAATTAGAATTGTATTTTCCATTTTCCATATACTAGTATTTTATACACACACATATTTGTATAAATATCATTATGTGTGCATATATACGTAGCTTGTGATTCAAAGATGAGATCAAGGAGGGTATTTGGTGGAGAGATCAAGAAAATATTATCCGATGCCCGAAATAAATTCTAGCTCGACAAACGTTCAAGCAAACAATTAGAGAAAAGTACCAAAACAATTACAAAAATTCTCAAATTTGGCGGTTCCTTCACACATGTCATGTAGACGCCTCAAAAAAAGTTTGAGGTCGATAGCACACCTTTAAAAAGCGCACGGGCCACACATTCATGAGAAACCTTAAGTGTGAGGATAGGGTTAGTGAAAAGGTTGAGTATACCACCGTGAAGCACGCATTGCTCCGCCTAACTCCAAACTTCCTCAAAAAATTTTTGTGGTCATTTACACCCAAAATATGGCTCCACGCAAAATTCTAGGTTTTTTTTTTTTTTTTTTTAGCCATTTTTGGATTTCTCAGTATTTTCTACGTCTTCGCTGTGCGTCAAATATGGTGAATTACACTTTGAAAACACAATAATTCCGCACCGGCCTCCACATGTTTTGCCTCCTAGGGCACAAGTGACCTTACGGCAAAGTTTGACACCGTTTCAGATCTTTTTCGGGTGGTCGCTTTTAACGTATAATTATCGATATGAGTCGCTGCGGTAATTAAAATAATTAGAGAAAAGTACCAAACAATTATAGAAAAAATATCAAACTTGGCGGTGCCTTCACACATGCCATGTACACGCCTCGTGTTCGAGAGGCCGATAGCACACCGCAAAACGCACGGGCCACATATTCAAAACCGAAGTGTGATGATAGGGTTTGTGAAAGGTTGAGTATACCACTGTGAAGCACGTCGCTCCGCCTAACTCCAAACTTCCTCAAATTTTTTTATGATCATTTACACCCAAAATATAGCCCCACGTAAAATTCTAGGTTTTTTAGCCATTTTGGATTTATGTATTTTTTACGTGCACGCGATGGCTGGGAAATATGGTGAATTACACTTTGAAAACACAATAATTCGCCTGCGGGCCTCCACAAGTTTTGCCTCCTAGGGCACAAAGTGACCTTGCGGCAAAGTTTGACATCTTTGTTCGGGTCTTTTCTGGGGTGGTCGCGATTCAACGTATAATTATCGGGAGAAGTCGCGTGGTAATTAAAATAATTAGAGAAAAGTAGCAAACAATTACATAAAATTCTCAAACTTGGCGGTGCCTTCACACATGCCATGTAGACGCCTCAAAAAAGTTTGAGGCCGATAGCGCACCGCAAAGCGCACGGTTAGTGCCGTTGTTAATTTTAAAAATATATTTAAATGTTAAAAAACAAAAACAAAGTATAGACAGTATATTAGCCCTAAACCGTAACTAGATTCGGCCCATAACAAAACCCAAAACAATATGGGCCAATATCTCCCATAGGCCCAAATGCCCTGACCGGGTTGCTATCGATGTTCGATCTCTCAATCTTACGGCCGAGATACATCCCACCGTTAAACCTAGTTCTTCCCGCCTATCCCACGCCCACCGCCACTTCACTGCCTTGCTCCTGCGCATACCGGCACGCGCATAGAGGAACTCCTC